>CM061921.1:46529391-46939380 GCA_031002005.1 Vandiemenella viatica | reverse complement strand
GCGGGGATACATGAACTCAATTCATAGCTGGATTTAATGCGTTTAAAGTTTATACTTCCTTATTCATGTAGTTCAAATCATATTACGGATTCGATTTGGAGCAGTTCAGGAAAAAAATAGTGTATAACTAGCACATTATAAAAGGCTAAAAACTGGAAATCAAACTCGAATGCATACTCTAAGCTGGAGACAAAATTATTAGCTACACATCAATATTATTCAAAAATCATACAGAGAGTGGTGATGTAACGGTTAGCGTTCTGCCATCGCATTCGGGAGGATGGCGGTTCGCATCCCCGTCCGGGCATCCAGATTTGGGTTTTCCATGGTTTCCCAAATCACTCCAGGCAAATTACGGAATGCTTCCTTCAAAAGGCCATGGCCGAATTCCTTCCCATTCCTTGCTCTCCATCCTTTCCCGTCTCTAAAGACCTCGCTGTTAAGAGACGTTTAGCAGTTAAATAAAAAAAAAATGTATATAAAAAAAACAAAAATCATGTCTCGACATTTTTTTTTTTTTGCTGTCGTCAATCCTCCACCCCTTCCTATCTTGTGCTAACCTCTTCATTTCTACTTTACCTACGACCATTTCTTTTTCTATTTCTTCAAACTTTTCTTCTAGCCATTTTTCATTTGCTTTTTTGCATTTCCTATTTATTTGATTTCTAAATTGCCTGTATTGCTCTCTTCCCGCTTCATCCTTAGCATATTTGTACCTTCTCCTCTGATCCATCAGCTCCAAAATTTCTTCTGTGATCAGAGGTTTTCGGGTAGCTTGTTCCCTTAAGCCTAATGTTTCTTTACCAGCTTTCATTATTTCGGTCTTTAATGCATTCCATTCGTCTTTGGTTGAGATACTTTCAGCTTACATCTTAGACCTAAGTCTACTATTTCTGCAAATTTTTCTCTCGTGCTAGATTGTTTCAGTTTATTCACTTCCATTATGTTCTGCTTATATTGCTTCCTTATTCGCTTGAATTTAAGCCTTCACTTCATTACTATCAAATTATGGTCAGAGTCTACGTATGCTCCTGGGTACACTTTACAGTCTAGAACTTGATTCCTGAAACTCTGTTTGACCATGATATAATCTACCGGATATTTGCCTGTATCCCCAGGACGTTTCCAGGTGTATATCCTTTTTGCATGTTTCTTAAACAGTGTATTTGCCAAAACTAACTTATACCTTTCACAAAATTCTAATAATCTGCTTCCTCGCTCATTTCTTTCTTCTAGACCAAAACTTCCTACAGCATTCCCCTCTTTTCCTTCTCCCACTATTGGATTCCAATCACCCATGATTATTAGATTTTCCTCCCCCTTCACATATTGGATTAATTCTTCAATTCCAGCATACATTTTCTCTATTTCTTGGTCATCTTCCTGTGACGTTGGCATATACACTTGTACTAATGTGGTTGGGATGGGCTTAGTTTCTAGCCTCGCCAAAATAATCCTGTCACAAAACTGTTCGTAATAACTCACACGTTTCTCTACTTTCTTATTCATTACAAATCCTACACCAGTTACTCCATTGACAGCTTGCGTGCTAATTATTCTGTGTTCCCCAGACCATAAAGTCTGTGCGTCCTTCCATTTAATCTCATTAATCCCAACAACATCTAACTTAAGTTGTACATTCTCCCTTTTTAAGTTTTCTAACCTAGCTGCCCAATTCAGACTTCTAACATTCCACGCTCCGACTCGTAGAATGTTTCTATCCATTCTGATGGCTCCTCCCTGAGCAGTCCCCACCCGAAGATCCAATTGGGGGGCTATTTCACCTCCGGAATATTTTACCCAGGAAGAAGCCATCATCATATATGTAATTTGAGAGGATTACATGTCCTTGGGATACCCTTTGGGTCTTTAATGGAGTTGTATCCCGTTGCCTTCTGCATCTCCATGCCGTTGATCATTTCTGATTCATCTGACTTTAGGGGCCGTTTCCAACCCCAAGGGCAAGAGGGTGCCCGGGACCGCTTCCCGCTCTTTCGCCCTCCTTTCGGAGGCCGTTGGCAAGCAGTCGGTGACTCCTCATACCGGGAATCTTTCAGTCGCCAGAGCCTCGTCCGTGCAAACAGGGTGCACCTCGTGAAGGAGAGGTTGACATTTGGTTTGAAAAGGATAGTATAGTCTCTCCCAAACCCTTACACCCCGTCTCGACAGTAGAACTTTTGTTAAAAAATTATCAAGTTCAGAAAATCCAAAATACAGTGTCATTGAGTCACCTATTTTACGTCTACTGCTATAATTATCCCATGATATACTGCTATTTCAATTCTGTGCACATCTGCAGTCAAAGAAGACGGGTAGATTTTTGGAGTGGTGGATTTAAATGGAGAAAAATACTCATACTTCTTTCCGAGAGGCATCGCAGAAAATCCGAAGTAATGAAGACTGGCATGCTGTAATATAAACTAATACTGTTGGCTACTTTAGAAATTCCGTGATAAGCGTATTTAATTTTAAGAAATCCCCTTTCACTAAGGACCAATACAGTAAATATATTAATGCCTGACTACACCTGCCACGGTACAAATATCAAAATTCAGTATCGTGAGGCAAAATGCAATAAGATTCTTAGTGCGCTTGGCATTAAATTATTTTAAAATATTTACAGTGTGTTACTAATCATACAGCCACGCAGTGATACAGTTGCTGTAGTGCCTAACGTGTTAGTTCTAAGTGAGGGGCCCACAGTTTGAAACAACGATTTTACGCGGTAACCTTCTGTCATTAAACTAACATAATCCTCTGGTAATGTTTTGCTTTATCAACATAAAGTACAGCAGGATGCCTGCGGTTCAGATTAAGCTGTTGGTTTTACCCGTTAATTTAAACTGTTAGAGAGGCCGAGTTTGGGGCAAATGGAAACGCTGTCATCGGATAGTCTAAATTGTATTAGATTTATTTGTTTAACCGCCTTTGTAACTAGTTAGCACGTTTAACTTCAAAGAGCTTCTCTACAAAGTCTGTAGTAGTATGTCTTCAGAGTGCACTCATACGACTGGCAATGGCAGTCTTAATAAAGCATGAACTGTCAAACGAATTTCTGTCTACAAACACTCAAAACTCTATGTATAAAGATTACTAGGAATAAGTCGATAATGGAAATAGTCATTCATTTAACCATGAAGGTTGAAAAAATTGTTACAGAGAGAAAATTTTAACAACTAAGCGAAAAAGCTAATATTTGTAAATATTTTTAGTGTGGGTAACTGGCGCTAACAGAGTCTTAACGGTAAAGAGACTTAATAAAATGTGTCAATCGTCATACTGGAACTTGTTTAAACATTACGTTTTCAGATTGTAACATTACATACAACGGCTTATCGCTTAGATAGATTATGGCTGTGTCGTGAAGCCTAATGAAATCTACAACATATACCCGACAATTTATAATATTGTACTACACCAAGTGTGTGTATCTTTTTTTCCATAAGTTTATTTGTGCGAGATGGCAACAAAGAATTTCCAAGTTTTCATTCTGATAAACTGTTTGCCTCATTACTTCGATTGTGATATAAGTTAAGACACCCGGGACCACGATCGTAAAGTTTCAGTTACCTTACCCCTGATTCTGATGTTGTACCAGTAAGATTGTTTGCAGAGTATGCAACAAAAATCAAACCATTTCTGACTGACGAAAATCGTCATATGCTCGAACATTATGAAATTCCTAGATGACATCAAATTCATTACAATAATCGAACACAGATTTACGAAGAATCTATTGTTTAAAACAAAGCTTGCACTCTTTTCTGAAAAAATTATTAAGTTATTGATGCAGAATCGCAATTTGATACCTTTCATTTGTATTTCCAGAAATCTTTTGACACTGTACCTCACAATCGCCACCTAACGGACATCCCAGAGTACGGAACATTGTAACAGATTCGTGAATTGATACTGGAATTCGTATCCTGATATTTGCCGATCCGTTTCTCTAGAAGTTGAATTCGGCGACTAACTGTGAACCGTGATAGAGCAACTTCTATTCCTGTATTGGTAAACGATCTTAGAACTCACATCAGCAGCTGTTTATAATTATTTGCTGTTGATGCTATTATCTATTGGGAATTAAAGGGTTCTGTTGATTGTTTACAGATTATTTCAACGTGGTGCTATGTATAGCAACTTAAACTAAAATGCATAAAGCGCAGGGTAACGCGTATAACGAAAATACCACTTAATCATCAGAAAAAAGTAAGCATTTTAATTTTTGTGAAGGCAGTTTACTTTAATTACTTAGGTGTAACTACAAAAACTACTGAAATACTGTCAGCTGGTAACATCTTACGGAGGTTTTACAGAGCTGATACGTAGATCAAGCTAGGATTCTCTTTTGTACAGACCACGTAGTTCCCACATACATTTACTGAGTAACATTTGAACAAATTCTGTTATTTATGAATTCAACGAAATACGTCACCCAAAAATATGATTGGGCGGCTGTGATATAACAGATAAGATCAGCGATCAGAAATCACCCAGCATTATCAACCCAGGTTTACTACATTTTTAAGGATAACGCAGTATCCATCAACCTTTCAATTAAAACCTACAACAAGTTAGTTGAGACTGGAATCTTAATTCGAGAGAAATACTGAACGTTTTGCTTTCGTTATGGGAGCTAAGTACGTAACCGGGGGCTTACCATACTGACTATCTCAGCGGTCATCAAGGACGGGATACGCTAATACGGGCTATTGATCGTTGCCATCGGTTTGTGAACCGTTCAAGCTTTGTTCTAATGTGTGTAATTATAAGGTGGAAAGTGCGTAGCCTTCCAGAACTGTCCAGAGTAACGAAGAAAATCACGTAAAAACTTCAAACAGGGAAGTTAATACTCTAGATTTGGGATTTCAAAACCAGTCCATTATTAACAAGGCCTGTGGTTTTACAATATTCACAGCAATACGATATCCAATTCATACAAGTGACATTTCTTCAGAATTAGGTGTAATGTATAAAGTTTTTATAATAACAGTCAAATTCGCCCAAATAAATATCATACACCCACAACAAGTTCCCACAAATGAACACGCAAGAACAATTTCTTCTTCTATTCTAGGTAGCTACTGTTACTGTCGACACGATATCATACGAGAACAGATATGGCCGCACACTGAAATATATTACATCTGGCACGATGACATTCCCCGCCGCTCTTCTTTAGAGTGCGCAATATGTCAAGGCGAATGTTTTGTAAACCGAAAAAATACTGTGTCTTAAATTTGGTGCCGTAAATATGGAAATTAATTGGCTTTATCGTTAATAGTTATGAAATTAAGTGTGAATTCTGTCATTACTAGAATCCATTACAGTATAAATATAATCATTACCTTCAAGTAGTGATGAGCCAAAAATATGACCACTGCGCACTGCCAGATTGAATACCATCTAGTGCGGGTACGTCATGCGGTAAGGAAGGAATACAAGCAGAGCCGAGACGCATGGGAAGTCATTCTGATGACTAAAGTGTGGCAAAGGGAAATCCACAGTAATAAGTTACTTGGACAAGGAGCAGATTGTTAAGCCCCGGTGTCTGGCAACAAGAATCTCGGAAACAACTAGGCTGGTCGGTTTTTTGCGTGCTACTTTGGTGAACATCTATGGAAATGGTTGATAGACTGTGAATCCACGAGTAAGCGACAAGGTGGTGGACGTCCACGCTTCATCACAGAACGTGGAGATCGGAGGCTTGCCAGCTCTGTAAATCAGGATAGGCGGCGATATGTGGCGGATCTGACGGCTGAATACAATGCTGGCGCAGGCATAAGGGTTTTCGAGCACACAGTTCAGAACATTGTTGAACATGGATCTCCGCAGCAGACGACCCCTGCTTGTTCCCATGTTAACCAAGGGTATAGTCAATTATGATTGCCGTTGGCATGAGATCATCGAGATTATTCCGTGGATCATTGAAAGCTTGTCACGTGTGAGGATGAATCACATTTCTTGTTACACCAGGTTGCTGGTCGTGTTCGGATGAGCCGTCTTCCAGCCAAACGGCTGCTCGAAATATGCATCATGCCACGGACGGTGGGGATAGTAGTATGCTATGGGAGTCATTCACGTGGGCCTCCACAGGACCTGTGGACCACCAGCTTCCCTTGATGCTTCATGTCTTCCACGACTGCGATTGTATCTTCCAGTTGGTAAACGTTCGTGTTACAAGGCCAGAAGCGTGAATAGCGTTTCGAGGATCATGATAGTGAACTCATGATGATTCTTGACTACCAAATTCACCAAATCTCAATTTTATAGAACACATCTGGGAAACTGCAGCTCCTTGCCCACAAGCCACCAGTCCATAATTGAAGGGGACAGTGTGCAGACGTCTAGAAAGGACTTATTTAATCCATGACATGCCAAACCACTTCTATATAGCGTCCGAATGTAGACCAACACGCTATTAAGTATATAGTCATAATTTTTTGGCTCATCAGTTATGTATGATAGATATTTTATAATTGATTTTTTTCTCACTGTGATGAAGTAACGATATTAATGCTTCATTGTGCGAGCAGTAAATTAGAGAGGAACACAGCTATCGAAATAATAATTTACTATCAGCTACTGAACGGAGTTCTTAGTGGTGCTAAAAAGAAACATCACAAAATACAAGTAAAAGAAAAAAGGAAAACGTTGGTACGGTTGAATAAAATTATAAATGTTACCTATAATTATTCAAAGGACTGTGAACCCAGGAAATAAGGGATAAGGGAATAAACTAAAATGGTATAAGGGAATGAATATGAAATGGAACGCAGCAATGAAAAATATTTGTTGTTACTGATAAACTTTGTTTTTATTTTACGGCCAATCAGAGAGGGCAATGAAATAGCTTGCTGCACTGATTTGGGAGCAGACCTCCGTCAAGCAGATGGAGGTGTGCTGGTGTTTTATTAAAGATAAGCAGCGAGACTTCAAATTATTATGGAATATACATTCAGCCAGCTGACATCGACTTCCAGGTTGAGCTCTCAAGATTCAGCAGTTGATGACTGAACATTCTGCAATATCGTTTTCAACTTGCAGATTTAATGTGCTGATCAGAATTGTTAGAAATGAATGTGATTGTTAGTATGGTATACAAGCGATGCCATTACGTGTGACGGAGATCTGTATCGAACTACTCACTATGCCAATATTGAAGGAAGAGTGACATTTCCGCCCTATAATGTGACAGTGGCGAACTCGGTTCATTGTACATTTAATATAGCTGGAGAACTGACTTCAACTGGTATTGTCTACGATTTGAACCCCATTGGCTGCAAACCAAAATTCATTTCTTCCTGACAGCGCCCTGATGATGCGAATCACATAGATTAAAATCTCATGTTCTACTTGAATTTGTCTATGCTTAACATCATCCCACCGTTCCTCATTTCATTTATTGATGTTACTGATATATGTAGAATAATTGCTTGAAATTATGAATCATTTATTTGGCATCCAACAACAATTGACCAGACACGACAACCAACGAAAATAATAATATTCTGAAATGAAACTAATTAACATTTAATTCAAGTCCTACAGCAGGGACATCACAACAGGGGAGGAGGGGAGAATTCCAAATAACTAAAATGTGAGTAGCCGCCTAGATTTGTTCCTTCACTAGCTTATGAATACGTTAATAGAAATCCTAAAACAAAACAAAAAATTTAAAAAAGTACAACCACAGGCAACTGTACATACCCAAAATGTACCAATTATTTACGTAACAAATTACTGAGTTAATAAATTTAAAATGTAGGTAATATTTAAAGATAGCTATCGGTGCTAAGTTTATCCTAAATTAATAGAAATTATCATAAATATAGGTATGTGAGACTACCCTATCTCGGTAATCATTGTACGTAAACTGTAACGTTACTAACTAAACTAATTTTAACTATTTGTAAACCAAAATATACGTATAGTTTATACTTAGATGTGCGACCAAATCAGGTAAATGCATTAGGTAGAATGGAACTGGTAAGCTTGAACGATCAGAAAAATATTTCATTACTACGCCGATGAATTTAATTAGACATGCACTTTTGATGCTGACGTAATACTACGTACAGTTATTCAGTAGCGCATCGAAGCTGCTTTGTGCTTCAAAGCTGCCTAACTTGTGTAGGCATGGATTCGGCCAGATACAACACACGTGGGAAGATGTTACGAAATAATTTTTAGTATGATACACTATTCCTGGATATTCAACGTAGATGTTAAGCATGCAGAGAACAGCTATCTCCTAACTTCCAATAGAAATAAGATCCTGGAAACAAATATCAAAGAGAACCAGCGTCATGAAGAACCTATTCTATTTTCTCAGATCTAGTTAATTAGTATTCGGCAATTTAAAAAATTACTTAAAGCATATAACAATCATTAATGTGAACCTACGATACACACATCTAAATCCTGACTCCTCTCTTACACATTCCAAGTGACTTACTTTTCTATAATAATGTTATCATGACAATTGTAAAAAAAGTAATAATGAAAAGCACAACAATCGGACCCATATGTATCAAAACATAAAGGTGCATCGAATTTAATAGAATACACCTCTATTCTTTCAGAAGCAGAAAAAACATGCCCCTAATTAAAGAGAGTTTTATTTGCTTTCATCGAAAATTAGTGGTATATTACGGAAAGACACCAGTAAGTGGTGCTGGAAACAATGTATGATTGCATTTTGTTTTTGTCGTGTCATCGCTTGCTTCATTCGTCGATGAGCTGCAAATATTCAACGCAGAATGGAATATTTATTTCCTGGCGTTTAATTTACAAGTTGTTTTGACCAGGAAAGGCATTATGCTCGTTTATCAGATTGAATACAGTTCAAAGAATGCTACAGTATATACTTTACAGCTACAGAAAATGAAACGTCACATACTGCTACTTAGAGGACTAAGGAAATATCATCCAGATAAGTGTGGCTACTTTAAACTTCATTACAGGTGTGACTGTAAGTTACTTTTCTTTCAATCCTTAATGTCAGAATGGCAATTGACTTATAAGACTTGACTCAATTTAGCACATTCTTTAAACACGATTACCATGTTACTCCCCTTCATTCCACAGCATATTGTTCAAAAAATAATACAGGTTTTAATAAATAATCAATACGTACGCCAAAGCAATTGAGTTTCGGTGGGGTTTGTTCCCATGGAGTGAAACAAGTACGGAAAAAAAGAAATTTGTTCTGCCGTAGAGAGACTTAGACATGCTATGCGTCTGTCTACCACTGTTCAATTAGTTTTCAAAATTCCAAGACAAAACATATTGTTTATACGCAAAAAATTATCCCATGACTATCTTAATGGCAAATAGTCCACACTTGTCAAATTTCATCAAGATTGGATTAACCATTTAGCCCTGAAAACGAAACAAACAGACAGAGTTACATTCGCTTTTATACGATGGGTAATTCCGGACTGCTTATGAACATAGGTACTGTAGTGTCCCACTCGGTATGCCTCGGGATTTACTACTTTATAAACAGTTTTATTAATTATAACAAAATAAATGACTGTGGGTGGGGTATGCCTCGGGATTTACTACTTTATAAACAGTTTTATTAATTATAACAAAATAAATGACTGTGGGTGGGGTTCTCTTCCGAAATAATCCTTCACATTAGTACAAGTCAAATATAATATATTCAAAAGGAACATCTTGACTTTATTAATCTTGATACATGAAAAGAAAAATTTATTTGACGAAACAATTACTTTAATGGATAAATGGTTTTTCGCTCTCAGGTAGTGGAATTTACAGTTCATGGGTTCTTAAATTTGGAGCTCGTTGTGGTCACTCTGTAGATGATTGCGTACGTAAGAGTTACCTTAGTATTGAGCAGCGCAGGCCACGCGAAGAGTCGTGTCGGCAACCCAGGCGAGGAGTGCTGCGTCGAGCCGATCGTGTGTGTTATCGGCAGGCCCCAGGTAGTCTCGTCAGCTGAGCCAAGTGTGGGCCGATTGGCCGAACATATAACAAGCATAAACAATTTGTTAGCAACCAGCGGGAATGAATTCCATTGGATGGGATATGTAGCACCACCTCCGACAATTCCTTACAAGTTAACAGAGGACGCCATCAACCGCTTAATGGAAATAGCTCAAAACTCTTCCAAAAATTATATGGTTGGAGTAATTCTAAACATTGCCGGCGCTTTCGACAATCTCTGGTGGCCCGCGCTGTACGAACGTTTAAGAAACATCAACTGTCCAAAAACCTATATAATAGTTTTAGAGATTATTGTAGGAATAGATATGCTAAATTGCGGTGTCCCAACAAGTACATAAAGGCTGACGAAAGGTTGCCCGCAGTGGTCAGTGTGCGGACCAATTATCTGGGACTTTGGCTTGGAATCGGTCATGGAAATATTGCAACAAATGTCAGAAGTGTGGTGGCATTTGCCGACGATCTCGCACTTCTGATAGACGTGGACACCAGGCAGGAACTCGAAACAAAATGCAAAGCTGTATTGGATTGCCTGATTCAGTGGTGTGCTGAGGTTAAGTAAAACCTAGCCCTACAAAAGACGACCTACATGTTCCTAAAAGGAACACATCAAACGAAATCCGGTAACTATGATCCAGGGAAAAACAATAAAAAGAAAAGCAGTAGTCCATTACCTTGCTGTAAACCTGGCGGAACAATTGAAATTTGCGTCTCCCATGGAGGAAGTATATGGACGAGCAGCACTGACAATGCAAAAATTGATAAACATTGGCGAGTGACGGTTTAGTCTGCCTCCACTCATCATAAGAAGATATCACGATGCAATACTGGCCTCCATTACTGGACACGCTGCAAGCACCTAAGAAATATCAAACCAAAGTAGATGCTTCGTCGTACGCAGTGAGGAATTATGCTCAGACTAACTGGGGCTTACAGAACAACGTACACAGATGCACTAACAGTTATATTTGGCATCTGGCCCCTGTACCTGGAAGTAAGGAAGCGAGGAGCGTTATACTGCATAAAAAAAGGAAGGCATGACCAAGCTACTGAAATAATTGGAAGGCATGTTGAAACCAAAAATGATGTTTGGGATGCGTTGATGGATGAATGGCAGTAAACATGGACAAACAGCAACACGAGCAGAAGGACCTTCGACAAGCTTCCTTGCGTGAAAGAAAGAATTAACATGACTCACCTACAACCATCTCCAGGGTTCATACACCCATATCTGTCCATGGTCCATATAACAGTTTCTTAGATCAGAGAGGCCTCAAAGAAACAAATAGGTGCGACTGTGGCGAAGTAAATAATCCCGAGCACGCAGTTTGGGAGTGCAAACAAACTGAAGAATCAAGAGCATATCTTCAAATACAATTTCAGAACAGAAGAATATATGACATACTTCGTGATACCGAGCTCTGGCGCTTGCTGGATGAAGCTGCTAATCTGGCATCGCTGCGCGAGAAGGCAAGATTTGCTGTATTTAAATTAGCAGAGCGCAGAAGACGTCACGAGCAAACGGCAACAGAAACAGAAAGAAGGACAGGAGAGGAGGAAACTCAAGAGGAATGAACAACCCAAATGTGACCACAAGCACTGCCCATGACTAAGGCGGTGCCTGCACCAAGAAGACGGCAAAGACTCAATTCATCGCAGTGCCTCTGGATGCCGGAGGCGCCTTCTCCAGGGCTCAGGGGGTAGCCTGCTCTGTTTCCAGGAGGGAACTCCTGATGTGGGATTAGGTGGCTCCAAGGACAAACCGGAGAAGAACAAGACCGCTACGTGGAACGTGAAGCTGGCTGACGGCACTTTGTGGTCAGCATGTCAGCAGTCGCCCCGCTGCATCAGCAGAGACAGGTAGCGGCCTGGATGTCGACGCAGGCCAGCAGTGGTGCAGGAAGAACATTTAAAAACATACAGTTAATTGACCAGAACTATGAAAATACTTAGTCAATTGCTGTTTTGTGTGTGTATTAAACTGATGGTAGATTAATTAGTAGATTAGTTGGTAGATTAATTAGTATGTTAATGATTAGAGTAATTAGTAGATTAATTATTAGAATACTTTAAATCCTTAAGAATAATTATCCAGATCTATTTTTAAAAAAGTAAATTGTTTTAAGAATAAAAACAAGGTAGTAGGCTATGTAAAATAAGGAATAAATAAATAAAATTAATAAAACTTCCTTGGGGAGGTTATCCCCTCCGGGCTGTCCCCTTTCGTCTCTTTTCATTGGCTGCAATTCCCAAACACAAAAAATTTATTGTTAACTAATGTTTCTTTGCCAACGACGTCTGTAAAGCGTCTGACAGCTCAGCGCCGCGACACTTTATTATTAGGGTTTAAAGGAGTCTTTCATACACCGAGTATTCAGACTGACGAACTAACATTGTCACCCTGTGTCCAATGTTTTAAACAAACCCGCACTATACCCGAGAGCCTCTCTATCATTTCAGTTAATTAATGACCAAAACATTAGGGAACATAAGGGAATTCCGTTCCTTTGAACGTCAACAAGAGCATGCTAAAGTACATTCTTTATTACTCACTAGCCTGCCCGCTAGATTACAACCATTATCCTTGCTCACATTAAATATTCCTTGCGATAACCTTGTCGGTCGAGAACCACATTCAAATCAAATCAAATTTACTTATTGAAAATAAATACATTACTGCAATAAAACAAATGAATCTAACAACAACATTTCTTGTTCCTGATAAACAATGAGATTTACAGAATTGTGGACATCTCAGTACCCAGTCAAGGATTAACAATTATTGATGGCTGGCCATGTTCGCCCAGATGAAAGAGTTATTATGCCCATGAGTTTTTCATTATAGCTTGAAAGATTAATGTCTTGGAAGAACTGCAGTACTTAACAGCTCTGATCAGCAATTGACGAAACATCTTACAAACAGATGTTCCTTAGGGTCAATCTGTAACACAGAATTCTGGGATATTGCACTGAATCCTGTCCTCACCAGAAATTGTGAGTCTGGCAGAGCTTGAAGAAATCGTAGCCATCGCTGATGACGTTTTGCTACCTCGCCACCTCGCAGCCACCTCCCCACCACGTTGATTAGTGTCGTTTCAGCTGCCCGGGCGTTTGATATTTCCAACTGGGCGACGGATAGTGTCGCGCCATCCGTGTAGTAGAGGCGGGTCCCTTCCCACGGCCGGCTGTTCATAGCTAGACAGGTGCGGCCGGCAAATGCACAGTCTTTGGGAATCGATCTTTTATGCATTGTGTGGGCGAACTACCACTTCCAGCAGCTCAGCTACCTAGGGTTGTCCTCTCCTACAAACAAACCGTGAGGCAAACTCGATCAGCTGATAGTGATCACAGAATGAAAGTCCCGCTGCATTGCGGTGAAGTGATCATCGGAAAAGCACGCCTAACCTCTCCTATCCCATAGCCACATGAAATTGAACATATAAGTTCCTTGAACCTAAATTACTTCTTCTGGTTGGAATACTACATTACCAAGGAGTACAGTTTTTGAGTGGCGTAAAACATACGTGAATCGCCGAGCAGTCAAGTTCACCAGCAATAATCCGTTTCTCAAGAATTGTGACTCACAGATATTTTTTTGCGCTGATGGCTTTAAGGCCAAAACGTTGTGATATATTCGGGCGTTTTGATCCTTACCAGTCTTTGTAAAAAGCTCCATACTAGAGTTCCTAGCACCGTCAAAATGAGTGTTTACTTTTTATGGCATGTCTACTGACATTTCTAATTAAAGCGAACGTTCGATGGGTTTGTAAGTGTTGGGGGAAATATAGAAATCAACTCCTCTTCATTGAAGCAGAGAGGTATCTTGTCGCATCTGCATCTTCATAGAAATGTTCGTAATACTATATGTCTGGAAGAATGTTGTGGATTGATACATTATGAGAGCCAATGAATTATTTGAACGTCATACACTGAATTCTAACTTTTTAGTTATTACCATCGGTCCTATACGATATTTCGATTGAATAAAAAAATGTTTAATGTCCGATTGATTACGGAAGAATTGGTATAGGTCATTAGAAAGAAATGGTAAAGGTGGGCTTCAAAAATAATGACAACGAAACTGTTGCGATAGTGTTTGATTCTGAATATTGTTTTCAGTGAAAATTTGTCCGTTATATCTTAAAATACTAAAGTGTAATCACATTCTACTGTCGGAAACGCAATGTTTCGGTGTAACATACGTAGCGCTAAATAGAAATATTATCGCTGAATATTTCTCACATAAACTCAGTTTTTGTTATTATTATGGCTTTACGCCTCATCGACGTCGAGGTCATTAGAGGCTGAGAAAACTGGGATAAGTAATGGGATGGAATTCAGCCATAACCTTTTTGTAGGAACCATCCTGAAATTCGCCAGGAGTTTGGTGAAACCACAGAAAACCCAAATCTAGTTGGCCAGACCGGAATTCCAACCAGCGTCCTCCCAAATGCGATGCCAGAACGTTACCGCTGGACACTGCGGTAAACAAATAATTAAAATTCATAACACCCCTTTCCTTCGGTCGTCTTGGAACTATGTACATTTCATTTGTAATTGGGGATGTGATAAAGCTCTATAGCAAAAATTCCTCCAAAAAATAAATGAAAACAGACGTTGAAATATCAAAAATCAAAGAAGTAAAGACAAGGAACCGAAGGTTAATTATTGCATGTTTCTTTAAATCAACAGCGGTTAATGTATTTACAAATAGAAATGCTGGTAAAATGCATTTAAATGTAGGGAATTATTTAAGCTTCTTCTGCGCATTCTAAGAGAGAAGATCAGTAAATTTAAAATACATGTTTCCCGTATTTTGGAATATATCTTTACTGTTGATAAATTAAAACATAAATATTTGGAGTGTTACTTGCAAAAATGAGAAATGCTATTTTTAATTTATATAAGTTTCTCTCTCTTTTCCTGATAACCTTTTCTTTGAGAATCGTAAGATTCCGTACTAGAGGTAGATTCTGGCTTAATACGTTGGTAACGCAAGAGGCGAAGGCAATGCAAGCTGAACTGTACGTTTAATATTTATGTACGCTCAACTTTCCTCACGTAATAACCAGGATGGCTGGTGAGCGCGCAATATTTCACTCTCGGAAGATTTGTCTCCAATTACACAGAAACGCGCGCGACAGCGGTGAAGATTCGAAAAGGAGATTTGGGCTGAAGTGAACTTTGAGCCGTGACCACTAAGCCTGGGGTTGCTGTGAATTATTAGTCTACACTCGCCAGACTCTCGCCTAAAGGGAAACGCCCAGTTCGCAACATCACATGCGTCTCATCCTGTTTTATGTTAGCATTTTATTTAAACCAAGCGATTGCGCATTTCTGAATGTCAGAGGCTACAGGTACTGTGTGATTGCTGGAATAACTTATATAGCAGTTAGAGTAATTAGTGTATACAGATAAATGCGTTTACCTGTATATACATAAGTTCTAAATCGAATTTTATTGCGTAAACAATAGTCGTACATTTTAAGTAAGCTCTTATTTAAAGAGCCTATGACGAATTCTGACCGAAGCTGAACTGCTTCTTTGGACTATTCCTAGGTTCGCGTCTGGAACACGTGAGTCTTCAGTCCAGAAAAAGATAAAAATGTTTCTACTTTAGCCATACTGGGTTTCGATCGTAACACGGTTCAGCATCTCAGTATGTTCGATATTGAACTGCAGGATTAAAATATATCTACAGTTAGAAAGAATTTAGAAATATTTTTGAATAAAATCCAAACGACTCTCACCCTTCTATGTTTCATACGTAAATGAAAGATGCACACAGTGTTGTATATTATCGATAGTGGAAACGTAATATCACAAGAAATGTTTACTGGGTGCCTCTGCTATAGCAATACCAAGCAGACATAAACATAGCTGGAAGGAAATCAGTATCGTTGAACCTCACAAACAATCAAATAAAAATCTAAGCCAGCCTCAAATGTCACGGATAATAATTCTGAGTTATCTCTACTCCAAGCAGGAATAACGACGATTACTGAAATTTATCACTGTTAAATATTTTATGCATATAAACTGTCAAATATATAAGAAAAAAGAAGCCTGTGAAAGATTTGCTAGCCTTGTTCTGGCTGTATGATGTGGTATTGAATAACTACAATAAATTTAATAAAAGATCATAAAATTTTTCAAATAAAAATAAGATAATACAAATTCAACAAATAGAATAATCCATAGCTACTTTTTTACGATATCGTATTAAGATGATTATTTTCAGAAACAAGTTCCTGGTATGGTAAGAATTATTTAGTTCAGAATATATTTCTGACGTAACAGAGTATTCAGACATTAATTGTATGGTATACTGTATTTACAACACGCTAAATGACACAATTTCATTAAGCTAAAAATTCAAAATTGAGTTGTCGATATGCTGTTGTTAAACTAATGAACTTGCTGGTATTTCAAATATATGCTTGTAGAATAGTCATACAATTCAAAACCACAGTCATATGTACACGAACCTGAAATTCGCCGTTCCTTGCTTCCAGTCGTCTCCCCCTCGATGAAGCATGAAGTCCTTAGTAACAGATATAGTATTTTGCTTCAACACTACTCCGACTTCAAGAACAACATGAAATATCCCATGAACAAAGATTTCTCTAGCACTACAAAGTACCAGAGTTAATCATGAGTATGGAAGAAGAGGCTTCATTTGCACATAACTTATGGACGTTTAACCCACTGACTTATATACATAATTTCTTTAATGTGGGTGTGAATGTACTCACTACAATATTCTATTGCAGTTGTTGCAGCTTAACCCAAGGTACGAATCCACTATTCCTCGGTATGTAGACTGTTAAATAACAGATAGGCAGCATGGTGCAGAGCAACATTTTGTTGGACGAGCAGAGGGGAACGTTTCCAATCACGAAATTAAAGCTTTCCTGCTTCATCGAGTGTGTTTCAGTTGCCAATTTTAACCTATTGAAACACTTTCCCAGTTAAGTGAAGATGCAACTGCATTACTACAACATTTGGGGACACGTCAACCAATAATCTCTTGCAAAAAGCAAGAAAACCTCAGGAATCCGTTCTTCCGGGTAGCTCAACGAGTGGGCTCAAAAAATAGCAGGCTTTACATCGGTTAACAATAAGACTAACCATCAACCACCGTGGCCATTGGAGATTGCATCTGAGGGACAATGCACTGGAATGAATAAGACAAATGGTTTAGTTTGTTGACAGTGATACATATGGAATGTTTGGAAAGGCGATGTGTTTAAAATAGAGAGCACGAGAAGGCTTGCTGGGGAAGGGGAAGATAGGAGTTTGTTATTAACAAGCTAATTTTTATAATTTACTAATGTTCAAAGCGAATCACAGATGTTCACTGGTTCCAAATGCATTTGTTTGATGGATGTGCAATGTGGATTGCTGAGAGAGAAAATTGAGAAATTTTCTCATGGTAAGAAGACATGAAGTGGAGATACTGAATTCATCGTTCATGTGAAAAGTTCCTACTTCCCTACGATAATTTATGTTGAGAGAGCACTACTGCTGAAACCATATGAAGCGAAAGGTTTCTCTTTCACACTTGTTTTTCCGGTTTAATCATCTGTGGTGAGAGGAATCACTTACAGTGCACTAGCAATTGTAGTGTAAGCTACTGCAAAGAGAACACTTTCTGTGTTACTTCAAACGCTGTGCACTGGCAGATGTGTACCACTTTGTCATTCAGCGACACACTACTTTAGTTGCAAAGGTCAAGGTGCTGAACCAAGAACGAGAAACGTACACAATGGAAGGTTCCATTGTAGCGACTCATCATTCACCGGCCTTCAGTTATATGGTAATCTATCAACGATTTGACCTGTTGGTATTATTTTCGCTTAATCCCGAACAATGTTCAAATATTCTGCAAATGAGAAAATCAGTAGTGTAAAAAGTTTCGTGCTAAGTCGGATGGTCCTCGCAAAATATACTCGGATAAAATGCTGAAACGAGTTATAGAAAGCGATCACAGTATTATAATTGATAATTAACTCTCGCCAAATGCTTGATGAGTAGCTACAATAACTGTCGTGTGCCGTAAGTTATCGTCAGAAATAGAATGTAGTTTTGAAACTGACGGAGTGCCAAAGTAGAATTTTTTTTTTTTTTTTTTTTTTTTTTTTTTTTTTTTTTTTTTTTTCACTGCCTCAACGGCTTTTTTTGTAGCCCCGCTACTGTGTGTAGCTTAATCTACAGTTTCAACTAATTATTTGGGTTCGCTGTGATGCACGTTGGGGAAAAACCCGGCTTTGACCGTTAAACGGTCTTTATGGGAAACCCTTCCTTATTCTTACTAAGGATCGCTTGTGGTAGTGATCCTTTAAATCGGTGTCATAATGATGCTGCGTGGTACTTTAAATTTGTGCCATTCCATTGGGAGTACTATACCCACTGACTCCAATCTGTCTACTTCTGGGCGTATAGTGTCAAGCCTGGTGAAAAATTTCTCTGCTTGTCGAAAGATTTCTGCTTGGATGGTAGGCATATTGGTGATCACATGAAGAAGGTCTATTGGCGTGTAGATGCTCGCATGAGTTATCATTCTTAAGCATCTATTCTGTACTCTTTGTAAGTGCAGCAGGGTAGATTTGCTTGCAGTTCCCCAGACCTGGCAACCGTACATAATGAAAGGTAAGACAACGGATTTATATATTCTTATTTTTGTTTCAAGTTTCAAGTCATTGCTCAAGAAGATTGGTGTCAGATTCTTAACCACGGCTAGGGCTTTTTTTCTTCTGTCGAGGACATGTTGGCGAAAGAGTAGTTTGCGGTCTAGCGTTATTCCCAGGTACTGGTGCTCGGTAACCCAGGGTAACCTTTCCCCCATTAGTTCCAGTTGTCTTTGTAGGTTCGGTTGTTTAGTGGAGAAGTACACTGCGGCACATTTAGTTGGATTCACTTTCACCTTATTTTCACGACACCAGAGACTAAGGGCGTCTAGGCCTGCTTGGGCGTTGGAGATATTCCTTTCGTGGTTTCCTCCGGTTGCGTAGATGAACGTGTCATCAGCAAATTGTGCAACATGAACGTTAGGCGGGGTTCGTATGTCATTGACATCAATGGTGAACAGATGTGGCGATAAGGCGGATCCCTGCGGTAAGCCCACGTTGATCGTGAAGATGGATGACTTTTGGCCTTCTATTTGGACGAAGAACCTCCTGTCCTTGAGGTAGCTTGCTATGAGGGCAATGTAGCAGTCGGGTATGTCGGTGTGATGGAATAGCTTGTCTATTAGTTTGGTGTGCCACACTTTATCATAAGCTTTTTCAATGTCGACAAAGATGGCGGCTGTCGACTTATTCCAATTAAAACCTTTGCTGATTTGCTCGGTAATTCTTACTAGCTGACAGGTGGCTCCTACTCGGCTTTGGAAACCGAACTGTTCTTTCCTTATAGTTTGTCCAAAATCTAGGCTTGCTTTAATTCTCTTCAGAAGAATACGTTCCAGCAGCTTGGAGGTAGCCGAGAGTAAGCTAATAGGTCTATAATTGTTCGGAATTGTTTTGTCTTTACCCCTTTTGGGCAGAGCTATGACCTTAGCCGTTTTCCATGCTGAAGGAAAGTAATGTTGTAGGAGGCAAGCGTTGAAAATTCTGGTGAGAAGTACCAGACCTTTCTTTGGCAGGTTCTTAAGGTGACTATTGCCTATGCCATCGATTCCCGGTGACTTCTTTCTGGCTAATTTCTTGATGACTGTTCTCACTTCACCGGGTGTTGTTAATTCTGGCTGGTCAGAAGGAGGTCTGCTTAGCCTGTCCTCTACTCGCTGAATTGTTGCGGCCTCCGCCTGTTCTTCCTCTGGAGTTAAGGGGTAGACCACTTCTGAATGTTGGGCGGCGAAGTGCTCTGCCAGAATTTCGGCTTTTCCTAACGGCAGAAAGCATGGACCTTCCGGGCCTGATATTGGTGATTTCGCTTCCTTTGGTTCTTTTAAGGATCGAATTAGGTCCCAGGCTTCCTTGTTTTCTAATAAGAGATGGGACATTTTATCTTCCCATCTTTCTGATCTTCTCTCCTTTAGGCACGCCGTGAGTTGGCGGGAGAAATGGCGGTATCTACGGCGGTCGGCAGGGTCACGGAAACGTTGCCAGAGAGTCCTGTAACGGTTCCTTAGGTATCTGAGATCTTCAAGTATGGCTGGTAGTTCATGATAAGCGTTGTTGTGAATGATGGTGGTGGTAACGGATGCATTCCGTTCGGCTTCTTTGATAGTAGTGTTGAAGTGGTTTATAGCCTTGCGGTGGGGCAGGGGTAACCTCTAGCAACAGCCTTCCTACCCCTGCCCAATCAGAAGTCAGCAAACTAGAAGTAACGAGACAGACGTTGTCCCTCGATTTTCTTACAATTTCAGAGTGACAAGAGTGGTGCAAGTCACCCAGTCGTCAAGTGAATGTCCATTTTTCATGGAGCTGGTCTCTCGAGAATCCACTTTAACGAATATTGTTTTCGCACAAACATACATTCTTTTATATGTTCGTAATAGAAAAAGACTTATGAATCTGATTCTAGATCCCAATATTAGGAATTATTAAAATGCCATGTTTGGTAATGCTGTATATAAAATTGATACATATTTCCTGAAAGTGTAAATTTTTTTACTGCTTCGATTTTCGGAAATCTCTTCCAAATTCCTATGAAATGTTTTGAAATTCAAGAGGTTCAGGCCAACTATCAGAAGCGTTAGTAAACACAGAAGAAATTGCTTTTCGTCCCCAATATCGGATAACTTAATACTAGACGAGTATTTTAGTTTTGAACTACAGCCCTTGAATTTAGGCAAGAAGTTTTGTTTTTGAGGATGAAAAGGGGTTGTACACAATTCTATATGTATAAATTCTCCCTGTCTTGGGAGAGAATAATAAATATGTCTTCTCAAGACAAGATGCTCGTCACAAAATATAATGATTTAGACTTTCTATAAAATTTCCATTTAAATGCCAGTTGCAACACCATGTAATACTTGTGCTATTAAAGCTATCGTATTTATAATTAATAAAAATCTCCAAATAATATTACACATTATATTTAAAACTTCCAAGGTTAAATTTTATTACTGGAATATGTACTATTAACTATGATGTGGTATTTGAATTTTAAGAACACAAAACTTGGCGTATCTGTACTGATAATAAATTTGTAATCGGAGAAAAAATATGTACATTTAAGATAATTTTAAAAATTAATTAATTTTTTCTATTATTAATAAGTCTCCGACAGCGTATCAACTGTTTTTTTTTCACATTGTGTTTGGCTATCTGAAGTTAGGACGAACGAGATTCAAGCAAAACTGCCAGTGAATTTTGACAGGGTTTCGATGAATATACAGCCTGCGATCCCGCGGATAAAATATGGTATGTTCCATTTGTTGTGACGTCGTATTTGCATAAAAACTACTGGTCGTATTTCGATGGAACTTTTTTTTTAATGTGCAGCCCGTCGACAAACCGTGAAATGGGATAAGTTCTATTTTGATCAGATGTTAAAAAGCTGTGAAATTTAAAAAATTAGTATAATTTTTTTTGAACGTGACTCACGCAAATACAACTGGTCGGATTCCGATTAGGTGCCGATTAATGTACAGCCCCTGGTCCAGCAGGTAAAATGCAGAAAGCTTCATTTTGATGTGCATCGTAAAGTTGATAAATTTATTGATAATTTTTACTTAAACGCAATTCACATAAAAACTACTGGACGGATTTCGATGGTGTCACAGGTATAATATAGAATGTTTCAATTCGGTAAGATGTTGAAAAGCTGAGAAATTTAACAAAATTGTATCAGCTTTATGTCGACCCCGATTCACGCCAAAACTAATGGTCGGATTTAGATGTGTTTTCCATTCATGTACAACCACCATTAATGTACAACCATTGTTCTCGAGGGTAAAATGAGGTATGTTTCATTTCGAGTGAAATTTAATGTTGATAAATTTAATATATACTTTTTTCCCTTCAGCCGGAAAATTACTGGTCAGTTTATGATGCGGTTTTGATTAATGTGATCCCTTAGTAAAATGAAAAACGTTTTATTTTTATGTTACGTAGGAAAGACGAGGAATTAAAATAAAATTGTCCACTGTTTAATATAGTTTTAAAGTTTATTTGTTGCGTTGGAAATGTTTGCTGTGATTTCAGGGTACGAGTAGTTGCCACATGGTGTCCTGTTTCTCTGATTCATCACGGAGCGAATACCGACAACTCCCTGCAGGCTAGGCCACCTTCAATCTTCCTGGGACAGATGCTTCTCGCCTCTACACAACATGACGTCGATCTCCTGCATCACAACTTAAACTAGTGAATATATGATTGTCCACAACAATCAAGACTACCCACAACTGCCCTTTCGATGTTCATTGATCCAAGATTCTAATGTTAATATCTCAAACTCACAGTTTTCTTTAAATTTTATTTCAACTAATAAA
Organism: Vandiemenella viatica; assembly: GCA_031002005.1. NCBI lineage: Eukaryota > Metazoa > Arthropoda > Insecta > Orthoptera > Morabidae > Vandiemenella > Vandiemenella viatica. The sequence goes on along the minus strand of CM061921.1, from coordinate 46,916,966 downwards.
AAAGAACCGTTTTTTTATGTTTTCAGTATGAAGTAAAAATACCTGAGATGCTCTATATTAATAAATTGCTATATCCTAGACCAATCTTATGGTTGATACAAACGCTTCGTCCATTAATATAACTTAATGAATTATGGACAATAAATTCTACTGACAAAACTTTCCGGCCGTATATTTTTAAATTTCGCAATCTCCACGAATAGTCTTGGCGTGGATAATACGAAGCTTGGCCATATTAAAAGCAGAAGAAAAACATTCTAGCAGGCTTTTGATAGCAGGATAAGTGAGATAAATTGGGGAAGAAGAGTGGAGATTGACGCTCCGAACTATCTGCTTCAAGAAAACATTTTCATCTTCGTAGGCACTGACTTAAGGGGCCCAACACACAATGGGCAACATAACACACTTAGAGTGGTAAAATAAAATATCTGTTACAATTCAACATGCGACTACAATCGAACCTGTGTCATTTCTAATTAGATTTTGTTTGAATTCGTAGCAAGAGTTTGCATACTGTACGATGAGAAACCGTTCAGGAGGAGAAAATGAAATATTAGCGGTTTTACCGATGTGCAAATCAGATGTCCTCTAAACAACTAAATCATTGTATTGAGTTAAGGCCTGCCACTTACGCCACGTTTGCAATACTGCATTGATTTTTGAATGAAAACTTCTAAACTGGTTCCCCCTTCACTAACGACAAACATCTTACCTCTGGTACTCAGTCACGAATCAGTATATTCACTCACTTCAGCGGCGAAATGATATATGTTATTCGTTTATAACATAATTTTGTTCAATTTCTTCTTGCAGTAAGTTAATAGGTTCACTTTAATTTTATAACGGCTTTTTGCTTTTGAGGCACACAGCCAGCCAGCTCTTATTTACAAAGATTCTTTCAGCGATTGATTTTGTGTATCAAATTGCTTACACAATGCATAGAAAAAACAGGTCGAGCACATCTATTTAAAACCACACACGCTGGAGTCTTACTCGAACCAACGCGATACCAGCATACTAGTCCCTATATTGCCTTGGCCCGACAGACTCACCTGGTATTACATAAGAGTGTACAGTAGCCCCATACAGTAGCCTTAATGTTCTCCAACAAATATAATCCTGTCCGTCATATAAATTACATCATTTCCCTTTATTTTATAAAGTTACGGAATAATAGATACCTTAGTTCAATCATCACTCAATGCCGTGTATTTCTTTAAAAAACTGAAGAAACATTAAATTATTATTAATGTTACATCTTAGAAAATTTTTGAAATGAAATATTAGTGTAACCTAAATACATTATGTAAAATTTCCTAAATATGACCCTTTACGACAAATCAAGAAAAATGTCTGTTTAAAGTTTACCTAAAGTCCCTAAGAATATATTCACTGATCATCGCTGTGGGTAGTTTGGAATCATAAAAGCACTAAGGAAAATGAAAAAATATAAAATTTGGTAACTTACATCAGTCTGTACTCAAATGAAGTAATTTTTCAACTATAAACTGCTGCAGTAGACTGTAATACTACAGAAAAATAATTTTTAGGCTGAAAACAGACGCCACCAAAGACGTATGTGGAAAAGCATTAATAATAGTGAAGTAAGCTTTTTATTGAAACCGAAATATGATCAGAGAGCAATACTGAAAAAATTTCCCCGAGATCACACTGATTTAGCTTTTAATAATTCTGCACATATTTATAACTATACAAAAAATAAAAAAAAAACACGGCAGACGTTGTACTGCCGGTGTATATTTATTTACCTCCGTATAGCCTAATATATAAAAATGAATGTTTGTTTGTTGGTTTGTTCATCTTCTATGCGCTCCTGTAACATTCATCCGAATACTACGAAAGTTTAGAGAGTTATTGTGTACACGACTGCGAAGGTTTCGTGCAAAAAAAAACATTCCAAAAAAACTCACTCCCCCTAAACACCCCTACATTTTTCCAAATGTTCTTCATTTAACCACACAGTTTTTGTTCCAATACCATGTGAGCACGTATATTATAAAACAAAGAGAAAAAGACCAAAAATACTGTATATCACAAAGCAGTAAAATAAACTTTTTTCAATTTTGATTTAATGCAAGAAAATTACTGTCTTTAATTTATTTTATAAATCGAAATGCCTGTTTTGTATATGCCTGAAGAAAGCAAAATTGGTATTGCAACGCATGCCGGGCAAACCTAGTAGGCTATAAAAATGGATGATCTGTATTTAATCTAGAATGAATGAAAAATGTGAGAAATTGAAAGGTGGCTCATACTGATGTATTATTGGTATTGGTAAACATTGGTGAAGAACTATCTACATTTTTATAAATAATTCATGTGTATAAAAAATATTTTTTTACTGTTCCATTCATTACGCAATTGAACCAACTTAAAGTAATTTAAACTAATGATAACTTTTAGCATATCGCTAGTGTGTAAAAAATGGTTTTGGTTTTCTAATTTAGTGCGTATTTACGAGATGCATAGAGTTTTTGGACTTCTTACATTGGAGCAAGCAACATATAGTTGATCATGTGAAAAACATGGATTCTCTAAATTTAATCCGGCAACGAGCAGTAACTGCCCTTGTGCTTTATTAATTGACATCACCAAAGCAAGAAGCACGGGAAACTGTAGTCTTTTGAATACATACGACACTAAAAAAATTATGGTTATGAACTGATTTATATTTCCTGCTCTGGGACTATTAGTTTACCAAGTTCATCCATTTTCGCATTTCTAAACTGAACACACCATTGGATATGTTATAACGTTCAGGATTTGATCCCTGAAAAGCAGTGTATGCGATTTATGTAAGAAGCAAAGATTAAACGTGACAGTACTGTCTAAAATGTAGGATACTCTTTGGTGTTAGCGAAATCCGAACTGATAATGACAAGTCTCAAAAGAACTTTACGTTTTATTGGCGAGTTACAACAATGAGGATAGTATAAAAATCTTCCCCTTAAAGAAATAAATACATATTCTTGCCAACTTTCATGGCGATCGGTCAAACGGTGTCGAATTCTATAAGTCTCAAACATAAATATCAACATACATTTATATGTATGCAGATTAAACACTCAGTTATGCAAGTTGTTGACAGTATTTATAAAATACCAAACTGTAACATTTTTACTTTATTCGTTTGTGTAACTGCAGTAGGTAAATGCCTGAAATATTCTGCAGTGTGATAAAAAAAATTAAGAATGATAGCGTGTGGATTTTTTAATATCCAACACTGTCCAGTTGGACATCATATCGGCTGCCAGTGGCGCATACAGAATATCAGTCTTAGCTGCCAGCCGACTGTTGAAGACTGACGTAATACCACAGCCATCCACTGCACCCGGCCTGCCCCACCTCTGAAGAACAACAAACATATTTCTTGTGTGTGGGGTCTGAGGGACAGCCCTCGTCCCCATCGCACACGTGTCGGCCACGCTACCCACAAATAACACTGTCCCGGGGAACGTGTGGCCACACCTGTGACTCTGCACACGCCAAGCCTGTCGCGTTCACCACTGCGAATGAGTGCGACAGTGGTATTCTTGTACCATCTGTTACTGTCTTCTGGAGTGCTTTCAGCACGTTCTGATTACTGTAATGGAAATTCAGTCTTTCCTCACTAACAGACTATATGATAATACTAGCTGGTACCCATGACTTCGTAAGAGAATTTTATTGCTAGAATTGTATATAGAAAGCAGTAAGTTACAAAAACGGTGTCCTAAAAATTTCCTCTGAGAGAAACGAAGGCTGAATGACCGATGTAACAGAGACTTAAACACGCTATCCGTCTGTTTGTCACCGTTCAGTTAGTTTACAAAATTACATGACGAAATATATTATTTATCCCGAAAATAGTATTCTATTTCCTTCCTAAACATAGAATATGCTTGTGAAATTTCAATGTGTAACCATTTAGTCGTGAAAAAAGATTATCAGGAACTCGCTGTAGACGATGTTCTGATGATTACTTTTTATTAATTAATTAGTCCTTCAGTTAAAAGGTTTTCTCCGTGCAGTCGCCAGGTGAATTTTTTTTTACCTTTCTTCAAATGATGAAAATAAACACAGCTTCTGAATTCATTTAAGAGTTAAATGAAATAACAAGACTGTTGATACATTTTAAATCTTACTTTTATTTATTCGAAATCTTCATAGCAAAATATGGATAGGCATTGACTTCATCCAAAGATACTAAACCACATTACAAAAAAATCCAGTGAATAAACTTCTCGAACAATTCTCGCAATTACTGACACAGATTGATTGATTAACTGCTATTAAGAAATACTTATGAACACTTTTTAAAAGCTCTCCAATGCCACTAACTTAAACAGGCACTAGAGAAACACCCCGAGGGCGATACAGGGTGCCAACAGATGTTTCTCGAGCCCTAACAATCACGTTAACAGTCAAATTCGTAAAAAAAAAAAAAACTACTTCAAAATCATTCACAACTATAAGGAAACATTTTAAAATGGAAATTACAGCTATTTAAATGTATCTAAACATAAAACTTATAACACCAAACACTACAAACAGTTACACTTCGTCCTCAAAATACTGTGGCTTATACAACATTTATAATTACAAGCATTCAATTAATATTTCACACATTATACTACTTCTGATCATATTACACATCATTTACACAGTCCCTTTCCACGAAAGCAATATTCATTCACGTGAAAAATATACAATTAATAATTAACCAAATTTCATCTCTCTGTGCTTATATCCTAAGATTAAAATTCACCGAAGGCAGGGTTTGAGGACTGTTTCAATACGAGAGCAGAATGACTTTCCCACTTATATTAGTGTAGATAAAGGTCGAACACTTAAGGTCAGAAGCGTTCCGCTACTGATTTTATTTAAATGACGTGTCAGCTATGATTAATTAGTTTTCAGTTTTTGTTTGTTTATTTTACAAACATACAATATTCCTGGTGCGTTCCTGTAACAACCACTTTTATAGTGGTGTGTGAAATACGAGATAATTTGGAAAATACACATTTGTTCTAACGACATTGTTTTCCAATTAATACACATTAAGCGAAATAAATGTCTGTATATTGGCGATAGTTCGTTGGTCTCATGGATGACGGAAGACATCTAACTGTTTCCGCTGAGAAATATCTTTTAAGTCCTACGTATCCATTCTTGTTTTTATAATCTGCAGGTTGACGTAATGTATACACATTTGGTCAATTGCAATCAATGATACTCTAATGTAATGCCCTCTATGGTTCCTTTAAAAGGATAGAAGGTGCAAAATTTATCATGCTGTTGTGAAAGTCGATATTATCTAATTCATTGTTTTAACTGAAAAATATGGGAAAACCAAAGATTATTATTGAAAAATGTATCGTTAAGGTTTTGTTATTACAGTATAATTACGAATGATTTTGTAACTATATAACCCAGTTTTTTACGTATATTTCATCACTACTTGTTTCACCAGGCGTAGTGGGTGAGCGGTGACGCTCTGGTCTCGCATTCTGGAGGACGAGGGTGCGAATCCCCATCCGACAAACCAGATTTGGGTTTTCCATGATTTCCTAAAATCACTCCTGGCGAATTCCGGTACGGTTCCTTTAAAAGGACATGGCCAAATTCCTTCCAGTTCCTTGCCCCAGTCGTTTCCCGCCTTTGAGGACCTAGACCACCACGGGGCTTAAAACCGAAAAAAGCTACTTGTTTCAATATTTTTTTTTTTTTTTTTTTTTAATGGCTTTCGGCGACTGAGCCATTCAGCCAGCTCAATATATGTTTTACGATATCTCATCATGTGAATTAGTTTCTCCAGTAAGTTTTTATGATTACTAAGTATTGACACCACAGGACGGACAGGACATTCACACAGACACACAACACTTAACATCCATGCCCGCGGCCGGATTCGAACCGGCGACCTTCGGCACGCGGTGCTAGCACGCTAGCCCCTACGCTACCGAGGCCGGCGATGTTTCAATATTATACCGGAATTACCACTTGCGGTTAGTGTCAATATGAAAAACTGTAGTGTATTTTCATAGGGTATGACACCCATAGTTGTTATTGAAGTACTTGCTGTAAATAGATGACGTTAACCGCAATGACGCCAATCTTTTCTTATATTTGGTCCAGTAATTGTAGTCAGGCTTTACTACACACGACAGGAAACATGCGAGTTGCTGTATTAAAATGTAAAAACTCTAACAAACTTGGAATTGTAAGATTAGCAACCTAGCTGACTGATTATTCACTTAAAGGGCATTCCAACAATCCGAATACACGTTACTGATTTTCCCAAAATCCCATGTTAATACTGGAATAATGAAGCCTATCGCTTTAATCCTACATACGCTCTGCGGGTGAGCTGGAACAATCAGGACAACAGAACACCTAATGAAGCAATACATTTTGTTATTCTGTATCAATAAAGATCTCATAAAACAACAGGAAAGCAATTAGATAAAACCGCTCTAATCACCGAATACAGCTTGCTGTAATGCAAACAATGCCTGCGGCTGTTGCTTTCCCACTTAACTGCGTCATGAGGGCAAAATCGAAACTGCACTTTAAGGTTGATTCAGTAACAGAAATTAAATCCCTACACAATGTTTTCATTGGATATGATGCTAATTTATTTCGAGCACAGTGCATCTGCTGAAAAATACATAAAAAGTCGGCAAATGAAAGTTTATTATTAAGCATAAGTCTTCGTATTGCAGGGAAAGACGACTTTAAAACATACATATGAAGGCTGCAATTATTGCAGTAGTCATTAATCACATACTGTTAGATGAAATTAGATATGCTGGATTCTAACGTTAATACTGTGAGTTTTTATTGATATTCTTTAAAAAAAAAAAATCAAAACACCTGGATTGTTTTGGGTGAATAGTCTTATGAACTGTTGTAAGTATATCATTAGCAACCTGTATATAAATGATGTATATATGTTGAGTAATTTCACTTCCAGTTGGTGCCGCATATCATCGTAAGCAGAGAGAAAAACAGCTAAACCCACGTGATTTGGTGATCCGTTTAAAACCCAAACCCGTCTTGGAACACGTGGAAAAATATTGGTGGTAAAACCCCCCGTACTTCAGACATGCAAGTTATAGCTGAAACTGACAAAAACGATCAACTTAAAAAAAACTTCTACTTGTTAGCTAGAGAAAATAGTTCACATGAAATGGAAATTTTCCATAGAGTTAGTTACAATGTTTTTTTTAAAAAAAATAATAACAGTCAGTAATTTGGAGGCAAACGAATTGATACAGGTAAGGTAAAACAAAGTTCATAATGTAATATTTAGTGTTTTATCTTCATTTTCAATATTCTTGCCGTCAATAAGTTACTCTTTGTAAGGAGTAGTAGAAACAAGCACTGAAATGTATCCGATATCAGCATTTCGTGGTAAGTATTTTTTGCTGTCATTCAGTCTTTCGACTGGTTTGATGCAATCCTCCATCCCTTCCTATCTTGTGCTAACCTCTTCTACATATCCCTTACTACCCATGTCCTCAACTATCTGCTTACTATATTCTAATCTCTGTCTTCCTCTACAGTTCTTACCTTCGACTGTTCCCTCCACTAACAAATTAACCAATCCAGCATGTCTCAAAATATGACCTACAAGCCTGTCTCTTCTTTCTGTAAGCTTCTTCCTCAAGTATGTGGAATTGTGGATATGTAACGCCGGGATTCCTCGCAAATTAGTTCGGCTGCCTAATTGACAGAGTCTCAAATTGCTGTGGATTCCCTGTCACCTATAATCCAACACATCAATGGAGGCCGATAGTTTCAAGAGTAACCAGAACCGCTGAGATCTAGCGTAATTCTTATGAACCAAGTAAAGCTTTAGCAGTGGTGAAGGTCGATTTAAATGACCGCAAAATTTACGGCCGAGATCACAAACATCTCCGGCTTTTTACCAAACGAAGCCAGCCTTCTGCACCATATATCACGCTTTCTCATGTTGATAAGGATGTGTTGCCTATGTAGAGACTTTGAGATCCTGTTCCACACATCACCTCGACTGCCGCAATGCTAAAGTTGGACAAATTGTGCATATAAATGTATGAAAGCGCTCACCCGTCCCAAACATTTTTTTTTTTTTTTTTTTATTCTTCTGACGGAGTGTGGTGGGTGAGCGGTTAACGCTCTGGCCTCGCATTCTGGAGGATGGCGGTTTGAATCCCCGTCCTGGCATCCAGATATGGGTTTTCCATGGTTTCGTCACATCACTCTCGACGTATGCCATGACGCTTCCTTCAAAAAAGCCTTCCAGTTCCTTGTTCCCTGTCCCATGTCGCCTCTATTGACATCGACGTCAACGAGACGTAAAGCCATCAGTTAAAAAAAAAAAAATTATAAAAAAAAAAAAAAATTCTACTGACATAACCGCCCAATCACCCAGGATTGTGGTAGCAACTGAACGATAGTAGGAAGCCAGTACTTTCTCATCATTTTAAAACTTTAAGATTATTTATTGAGTTTGTAATCAAACGGATAAGAATTCTCCCACCTCTAATGACCTAAAAATAGATGAGATATTTTCGCCTACTTATCGAAGGTATTTAAAGAATTAAGACGAAGAGAATCTGTATATACGGACATTTTAATCTGGGCAAATACCGTCCTAAGATCCCCGTACATAAAGTTATCCAGTATCATGATTCCCCTCTCTCCCATAACGTGCTGTTTATGTTGTTACTGTTCTCTATGTTTGTAGTATATTTGTTAGCGCTTTCTTGTGGGAAAATGAAATAATTTTATTGGTAATTTTAGTATTAGTAGATTTGTTTTTCATTTTTACGTATTCTGTTTGTGTATTTCGTGCTTTCTACTCTAATCCATTTATTTAAATATTTCTTCTTTTAACTACGTTGCTGCAAAAAGTTTAGTTTCAACCATTATCACTACAAACCACTCACTGTGTTGTAAAACGCAACTTATCCCTCACCCATCTTTTCCCTTCAGAATTATAACTCCACTGTACTTACGCCATTGACCGGTCTGGTGGTTCATTGGTTAAGACGTCTGAGTGGAGATCGAAAGGTCCTCGGTTCGAATCCCTGTATCGGTGGAGACTTTCAAAGGCCCTTAACCCCTCCTTCACTTGTGGCACAGGTTGTTGTGTAATGTTAAGTATGTCAGAACGCTTCTGTGGTTCGGATTCTACGTTTAACTGTAGGTCCCCTGTACCCGGTAGGATTACCGGATTAGGTTAAGGAAGCTACGTCAGGGGCGGAATTCGCAGACAGTAATCACCCGTCGCCAGGTCATTGCAACCACGCGAACATTTACTTAACTTGCACCAATGGCCACTTTCTGTTAATTGGCAAATCTGCTGCATTACTTTTTGACTCACGACTTCATTGACTCGTGGTACCTTGTTTACTGACTAATACTTTTATGAAGTTTTCCATCTGAAATTTATTCCAGGTACATAGATAAGCTGCTTACTGCAACGTACACTATATTTAATTTCATTTATTCAATTTTATTTTCTTCTTAGCTGCGTTTAATTTGATGTTTGGATAATTTTTTTATATATATACTGTAGAACGTTATAACCATTGATACGATTCTTTAGCAAAAGACTTTTATTCCAGTCACTAAGGAGTACGAATTGAATAAATCTATAAGTTTTCTTCTAGTTTCCAATAACTGTAGAATATGTCATATTTTTGACGATGAATATTTGTTTGACGGCACCATTACCGTTGACTTCTTCATTAAGTCAATATAGTAGTCTATTACGCATTAGTTAGGAAGGTGCTTCTTCTGATATTTTCGTCAATGCTTTTTTTTTTTGTTATTGGCACAAAATAAGGCAAAATTTTATATGTCGTTATTTATTAGTTTGTAACGTTATCATTTTTCTTTTAGTGCTTAATTCATGAGAGATAATATAATTGAGTGAAACATCACTGTTAATACATCAATACTATCAAAAATTCAATGAAATAGCATTGTTTCTCTACCTCGTATTTGGCAGTATTTCAGGCAGTATTGCAATATAAAACAATTTGAAATGTATGTTTCAAAAAATATTGCTTTCTGGAAATTAACTGTAAGCAATATAAAGTCCTTCTTGTCCAACGGTTGTAATATCTATTGCATTTTTTTTCAGAACTTTCGTATACTTTGTTAATTAGGACATAACAGACCAAGCGAACCTACAATCAATCCACTCGGTACCCGACTTTTATTCAAAGGCTCTCACAAATGTATTAAATTTTATCTTTACACCACGAAAACTTTGCGTACTGAAAAACAAAACACAATTATAGCTGTGATGTAACACATATTTTACAAGGAAGTTTCGTAATAAATTAAAGTAAATCCTACCACATGCAGGAAAAGTACAGTTCAAATTGGAGTTTTACTTTTTGGTTTGTGTACTGCACGTAACGCATACAAGCTTAGTTTCCGCTACCGGTGATTACGTCAAACTCCCTTACTCTCTCTGGCTGAGAATCATGATATTTGCTGTAGAATAAGGTTATTAGTAAAATCCTGCTATTCTACATTTCTTAACTTACATTCCTATTTTCGTGATAGTAAGTACTTCTCCTATTTTTGTCTGTTTAACATTATATATAATATAGAATTTAACATTACGATATACATACAATCTATTTTTACAATACAAAACTAACATTCATTAAGTGGTTCCATATTTTTCATCACTTTAGAGGTGCCGGCTGTTCCACTTAAATTTACTGTTCCTACAAATCGAAGTCTAATATTTCGCCTGTGGTATTCGCATTGAAATTTTTACGAAATATGATTCTAAAATCAGTAGCACTCATCCAGGGACACTTCAAGCTATAGGTATTGTAACAGAGCGGGAACAAAGGTGTAGCTACTGCTTTCTTTTCATTAGCCTCTAGTCTAGTAGACTTGATTGTGTTGATAGAATGGAGGAATCAAATGATCAATGAATTGCCATTGTTAAACGCACGCTTAACGTTTCTTTATGGAATAAGGGGGAATCGTTCATATACGAGTCATGGCTTAAGTGATGAAATTAATTCAATAGTTCAAGAAGTGGCACACAAAATGTTTCTATTACTAATATAATGAGACCACCCGAAAGTTAGCAAGTAGGGAAGAGCCGGGCAAAGTGGCTATGTCGGACAAGAGGCCATGGGGGTTTTTGGGGCAAAGAGATAGAGCCATCACGCGGAAAAATCATAAATAGTGCAATTTAATTCCTTCGGTTACCTTGAGAAGCCCGATCCGGCTAGCGTATCATCTTCCGAAGTATATTTGTGGTTTTTGGTGAGCCTGATATTTGATGAGTGGTCAGTTTATGAATTTATTATTAAGAATCAGATGGCTTACCGCATCTGAACGAAATTCTTTTGCAAGAGTGGTGTTTTTTAAGTAAGTTCCTTATTTGGTGATCATTATTGTTTCTTTGTATTGTTAAGACAAAATGATGTTTCTTTAACGGCGCCAAACCGGGCAACGTGGCCGTGGCCTCTGTGGATTCCGTTTGTTACTTGCAAATTATTAAAATTATACAATTGTTTGAATAGATGCTTATTATCATGCGAAGCTGAACTGGATATATTAACAATAATAAAAAACAAACAATAGTAATTAAATTATTTCTATTTTGTGATGGTATTTCAACGACCGGATACTTCTTTTTCTGTGATCCCAAAGAGTATTGTCGTGCAACAATAGCAGAAAAGAGAAAATGCAAAGGCCGAAACAAAGGATCTTTGCAGATGTTCGCATCAGGTTCATATAAAAATGTACTTGAAGTTGCAAAAGCAAACAAAAAGAATAAAACAAAAAATAAAGGCAACCAATCCTAGATAGAAAACACCCAACCGCAGGAAATCTAACTCCAAAAGAGTGTTATTTAATGGTGACGATGATCAAGAATACTAATAGTGCCTGCAGTGCAACGAAAGTGTTTCAGCTCAAGATTACAAGAGCGATGGATATAGTGCTAAGTGTTTTACTTTTGAGCTCATGAACTCTGTGATGGAGTTGAACGAAACAGCTATTTCTTCGTTTCCGAAAATTTCAATTGAAGTGCCTTTTGCCCGTTATAATTTCTATTATTTGCAAGTTATATGACTTTTTCTTACAAGTACATTGTTTATCCAAATTTAGTGAGTTTTTAATCACTCGTTTTCTGTTTCTGAAGCTAGATAACCACTTTGGGCGACATGGTCGGGCAAAGTGGCCACTTGGATACTTTTTGCAAAATTGGTTATTTTTGGTATTAAACTTAATGAAAATTGTGGTATGTAGTAGGGTAGTTGAACTTTGTAACTCCTGATTTTGAGGCCTTTAGGTATATTGTAAGTTACTTTGAAATATCGTCAAACCTTATCCTGGCCACTTTTTCCGGTCTTCCCCTAATAGTTGCTAACTAGTAGCATCAAATTAGAATGAATCTGAAGAAATCATTGTGAAATTTGTTGCGGTAAATCGACTCTAGTTACTCGATAAAGGATCTTGACTGAAAATTTGGCATCGAGATACGTTCTCTGATTCACCGCCGTCTCACCAGGTGCTCTGATAATTTAAGGCACATTTTCACTGTTCTGAACGCTTAGAGTAATGTAAGGTGGTCACGCTTACCAGTCTAGATTAATATTGTGCTTGAAATTTAACAGGATTAAATTGTATGAGGAGAGGTTTTTTTTTGGTTACGGCTTTACGCCTCGTTGAAGTCGAGGTCATTAGAAGTGGGAATTGACGGGGGGCAAGGAACGGGAAGGAATTCGGCGATGGCCTTTAGAATGAAGCATCCCTGAAATCACCTGGAGTGATTTGGGAAAACCATGGAAAACCCAAATGTGGATGCGTACGGGGATTCGTACCCGCGTCCTCCCGAACGCAAGGCGAGAACGTTAACCGTTCACACACCCCGCTTGGTATGAGGAGATGGCTAGCATATTAGTGCTCTTGGATGTGCTGTTAATGTTATGACAAAATCATAAGTGTGTGATGTTGGAATATAGTCGGGTGGCTGTATCTGATGTACGAAGTGGTGAGGTACAAATAGAATGTGGAATCGTCGTCGATCGAAGGCGTGTAACCACTTTATGCGATCGTATGAAAGGGAGACAAGGTCATACAGTCACTAAGAACCTTACAAAACAGTTCATAACATGCTCCAGTTTTCTTATGTCTGCCGAACTTAAATTTTGCTGGACATGGTCGAAGTAATCGAGTTGGCGATTAACAAGGGAATGCAAAAGTCTTCTTTTTTTTTTTAATAGTTCGGGAAAGTTTTATTGCATTTATAAAGAACATAAAGACAAGAGAAGGCTTTCCGACACACTGAAACTGTTCTCAGTGAGCAGTTGTGGACTCCCAGATCTTTTAGTATCGCTGCAGTTTACCTCTGTTCCGAGACGCTTCATTTTTGGGAATATTGATTTGAGGTTCCTATCAGATAAATTCTTTTCGTCTCTAGCACATTAATACAGATTCTTATTACATGGGAACTTCAAACACCAATCAAAATAGAAATAATTTTATTAAACTAACTATACGCCAAACACAATGTAATTTTTTAAGTTCTGCAGCTAGATTTAATGTGTATCGCAAAAACAAAAGAGTTATTCTTCATTAAATGGGTTTTCCCAAACGTTTTCAGCTTGGAACCCCAACCAGTTCTGACAAGAAGTCTGCAATTAACAGTTTCGGTCAATATTTACAAACAGTAATAGATAGTTTTTTTGGGGTAGCTATAAATATCTTAAGACCATGATGTCTTGGTTCTTGGTTAACGCTCTGTTCTCGCGTTCGGGAGGACACCGGTTCGAATCCCCGTCCGGGCATCCAGATATGAGTTTTCCATGGTTTCCCCAAATCACTACAGGCAAATGGCGGGATGCTTCCTTCAAACGGTCATGGCCAAATTTCTTCTCATTCCTTGTCGCCAGTCCTATTCCACCTCTAATGACCTCGACGTCGACGAAGTCATGCTTCTGAAACAATATTTATCTATTATTTGTTTATTATAAAAATTGTTCCTCTGAGGCGTTGTTCGAAAAATACCGGTTACCACTAATATGAATTGCAGTGACAGTTGTAAGCAAACCTTCTATTGTCACTAAATATAATTTAAGTCTTTTGAACTAAACAGAAAAAAATAGTATTATTATTAATTTTAAATGATGTAGATTAACGTAACTATCTGTTTGTTTATAATGGTGGTAAATCTTTGTCTGGGCTGTATTTCGTAAAAGTTTTATTTTGTTTATTGAAGTAGGTAAGGTATACTGTGCTGGAGGTGATACCACTTCGTCATGGCTTGAGAGTTGTCACGAGAGGCACAATGAATCAACTGAAGGATGGAGCTGTCTACCTACGGAGTCCGTTCCCCGTCCCCAAGTTAAGACAGCAAACACGTTCCAAGCGGAACAGCGACGCGGCGTTTCCTCTTGTTTTTTGTCGCTCCACTTCAAATGCGCCTGCGGGATTGAAACCAGAAGCTCGACGAAGCGTCCACCGGGAGTCGCTACTCATGGCGTATGGCTCGGCTCAGTCGGAGTCTAGCCAAGTCGCTGGTGCTATACATCCCACGATTCGCTCGTTAGACAACCCAGTACTTCACGCCAACGTAATTGTTCGTTTTCTTCGTTGTACCAAATATTTTATTTAAAAAAAGTGATTTAGTAGGGCTGTACAATTAATACTGTTTAAAAAAAAAAATCCACAGACACTAAAGAGAATGAATGATATCAGTGTAAAGGTTCGATCTCAATTTCGTAACAAATAAAATATTATCTTTACAACTCATAGCATTCATCTCTGAAGGAAGATGCAATCTGGGCGCTGTAACGGTAAATGTCTGCTGAATTTCTTTAAAAATTACATCAAATTAACTGAGTTTTAATGGGTAATTTTTAGGTTAAATTTATACAAAGCAATTAATTTTGGCACCTAATAGTATGATGGTTACTATGCGCTGTATTCGCAGTATCAAAGACTACACGGAAATGTCACAGAAAATAAATAACGTAGGTCAACGTGGATATGCGAATGCAAATTATGATTTGAGCGGAGTGCATGCCATTATATAACAAGAGTTGATGGGTGATATTCGTATTATAAAAATTTAGAAATGTGTTAAAAGGACTCACGAAAGTTAATTAAAACAAATAAAAAAATAGGAAAAGATTGAAGTTTTAGAGTGAGGGTAAGAAAAGTGTCACACGAAGGTGCAAGGGAAAACATTGAAAATTAAAAATATGCCGATTATCATTAGTGTGAGATGCAAGGTGAACATAAAACTTCGACTATTTTGTACCACATAGCGAAAATAAAATACGTTTAGGTATATGCCAGAAATATCAAACCAAGCAAGATGAGCTAAATGTTAACACTCGGGAAAACGGAGGCTCCATTTTCAGTTCAACCATGTTGATTTTCGTTTTCCATTCTTTACAGAATTCACTCCAGGTGAATGCCGAGACGATCTTTTCAAAAAGACATTACCGAATTCTTTCCAATTAATTGCCACAAACCCTTTCCCCACCCTAATGACCTCAATGTTGATGAACAATAAAACCCTATTTAAAGAAAAATTCATTTGAAAAAAAAAATAAGACAGGAAATAATTCTTTTAACTGAAGTATTTGATCGAAAATTTATGACTGGTCCCAAAGACAAAAATCTGTACCTCATTTCAGTAGGTAAAAGACTGGATTGATAAAAATTTGACGCAGTAAAAAAAATATATTAAATTAAATTATCGTCTGTTAAAGATAATAGAAAACTGTCCACATAAAATAGTTCCACAACTAACATTACATTGGCTCATGAAAACAACATAAAGAAAAAACAGCTAGCTCTTTTTATTTCAATTCAGGCTTAAAATAAAATGTACAAAACAATCTTAAAATGTCTGTATGAAGAACGTTCAACGTAACCAGATTCAAAAAGCTATGGCCTAATTGCTTCCAGTTCCTTTTCCAAACCTTATCCTGGCTCTAATTACGTCGAAGGGTTGTAAAGCTCTTGGAAAAAAATGTAATAAACTTACGAAAGTTACAGTTACGAGCAAAGTAATTTAGACAGGAATAATTTATGAAAAATGTTTGAAGGTAGTAACTACCCTTTATGTGATTCTGCCCAGTATTATTTTTTGTTTAAGAAAATAATGTCAACAGCAATATTAAATCTCTTTCTTATGTTCTAAAAGATACAGTGATATT
This sequence comes from Vandiemenella viatica, assembly GCA_031002005.1. Taxonomy (NCBI): domain Eukaryota; kingdom Metazoa; phylum Arthropoda; class Insecta; order Orthoptera; family Morabidae; genus Vandiemenella; species Vandiemenella viatica. Next base: position 46,900,761 of record CM061921.1, on the reverse strand, counting down.
TCTGTCGATTATTATCCAGGTTAGCTTCCTTTTGATACGTCGTATGTCACGTAACATCTTTTAAAGATAACCTATGTAGTACTTCCTTAGAGTGTGGAAATATTCTCTAGTAACGTTTCGCTTGTAGGAAGCAGGACAATTTTGTCACCTTCCATTTCTTATGTAATTGTTACTATTATTATTAAAGTCCTGTTTGTGATAGCGGAGTCTTTCCCGGCGTATGATGGGGTACTGATAGTTTAACACATATGAAAGATTGCGGAGCTAGCTATAGAATTATTGGATTTTTACAACACAATCCAGCAGTACACCCGTGATGATTCCATTGCAAAGTTATCTTTATTTTCAAATTACAAGTAGTTACAGATATTCATTCAGTCTAGACCTAAAGCTTTCAATTTTACTTATATAACATTTTCTTTCTTTCTACAGGACTATTAATAAGGAAACGACAGAAAATGTTATAGCTCTCTACACATCTTGTAACATCACAGAGCCATAAGCTAACGAACTGTTAAGGTTCATCTATGTCAAAGATGTCGATAATCGATATCTATCATAAGTATTTCGTAATACTAAACTTTTTGTAAGCAGTCGCAGTTGGTGTAAGATTGTACATTTGGTGAGTGTATAAAAAGTGGATAATGAACAGTGATTGTTGTGAGAACAGTGATTACGCTAATAACTGAATTTACGCTAAGTGATTGTACTTTTCACTCTAGCGGACCTGTAATCTCAAATTAATATTATTTTCAGTTGATGGTCGGCGTATATATGTTCTTTAAAACCAAAACTGTGTGGATAAACTTACTACAGCATTAAACGACTGTGTTTGTGTTCAGTGGTACAATACCCTGAACAGTATTACATGTTTAAATTATACCTAGGATTGATAAATTGCTTGACATTATGTCGGCTATCAGCTGTGGCGACCGAATTGTAGAAAATAAGTTTAAACGAAGTCCGAAACCTTTCATTAGGTTGGTCAAAATATCAGTGTATAGTGACTATCATTTTCATTAATTAAATAACCCAGTAAAACATTTTTTTGTTTTACAAACTGACAATGACTTTATTCCTTTCTAGTGTTAAATGTATCCCTAGCATTACGGCAGAGGTCATTACTTAATATTATTTTTTAAGTTTTTTCTTGCTCACCTGAGTTTGAAAAATGTTTTATTTGAGCAGTTTACAGTTCTGATGCATACAAAGTAGGGCCCTGCTATAGGCATTTCTGTAGGCGTTTCTGTATATGGAGAGTCACCTCTGTTTTTTCTCTACCTCAGCCACTCCACCTCTCATTTGTGGACGTTCGTCTCCCCTTCCCAACACTACAGCATTGCTTTGCTTCACGTCTCTGTGTATATGTGTCTTCACTTCCGTGTTTATGGTCTGTGTACTCTTAACACCACGACCGGTGGCATTAGAAATACATCTGTTTGTAAACTGAACAGCTCCTACAAAAAAAAAACAAGAAGGTAAGGATTACTTTGAGCATTTACGAACCAAAAACAATACTTGACGCGTAACATTCTAGCAGTGTAGTACCAATAGGTTAACAGTGATACATTGTTTGTAATAGTGTTTCTTGTTTAAGTTCTGCTATGCTAGTCTTTTCAGCTAAAATTTATGGAGAAAACAGAAAGGAGGATCTACCACAAACATCATTACTTTGTCTCACAAAAGAACTGATGCATCTTTAATATGTTTATAACCATATTTTCGTGGAAGGAAATTATATATTTGAACTTGTGCCATCAATATATTTTCCCCGCAAAAATAGTATCATAAATTTTAAGAGTACAGTGGTCACTGTACTACGTCATATGTTGGTACTGTACAGATGAATATAACTTTATCTGGAACGCCTTCCTCGTTGGATGTTCATAGAGACTTGCCATCGAAAGTTGTTGACGAAGACACAAAGGCGTAGACGTAGACGCTAGCGCGATGGGCTTCGGAGACTTTGACTGTGTCCCGCATGAAACAAAACTGAGTTGGCTGTTTCAACAATAGTGAAGAGTTTATATATATATATATATATATAAGTTTTCTTTTTGATCTCGGATAGTAATTTGCATTCGCTCTTAGTCACACAGCTTGCTCATTACATAGGACACTTTATTTATTTATTTTATTTTAAATGTACTGTGTTGAACGCGATTTAGTAAACAGAGGTACTAAAAGTGAACTGGAAAGGCATTCCGTAATGGTTTAGTAAAGAAGTTGCAGTCACGCAAGTGAAATACTTTGAAAATTATTTAGTAAACAAACGTAACTTTTTAATTATATGTAGCTTTCCACTGTATTGTTAAGTATCACTTCAAGGAAGAAATACAAAACTTTGGTACAAAATTAGCAAAAACTTATTTGTCATACCATAAACTCGTAATCATTTCTCTGGAGTGTGTAACAGCTTTATCCTTCTTTCTCCAGTTTCAGCCATAACACCTTCTAATTACAAAATGAGGGCGACGATGACATATAATATTCCATAGAAAATTTCTTGTGAGCTCATGATTGCTATTTATTGTATAATTCTTATGATTCAGTTTATTGTTTAGTAGTATGATATTATACAGGGCGTTCGCCGGGAAACGCAACCCACTGTTAGCGCTACAAGGAAGAAACTGCTCCCGCCGAGCGAGCGCTCAGTTTCCGGCATTGTTCGACCGTCGGCCGCGGACTATTTCATAATAATTACGCTTCATAAACTTCATAAACTTGTGTGCTAAGCATTTAAATGTGGCGTAATTCATTAGCTTACCTTATAAAAGATGCTGGAAGTGTTGACCCTCTTGTGTAATGCACATTTCACATCTTCTGAACATATTTCGAGACACACGCTGCCCTAACTGACTTAATGATTTTTGGGTGACTGTTCTAGTCGAAAAGCGATATCGTTAATTTTCTCCTCTGTGAGAATACGGTTGACCAACAGTCTCTATTTGTTAAAAAATGAACCCGTTTCTCTTACTTTTTTAACCAGACGCAGAATTGTTGATTTAGCTGGCAGTAAAGCGCCAGGAAATTCTCGACGAATTTTACTGCGACACTTTTTAAACGACTTCTTCTTCACATATGAATCGTAGAGAAATATTCTTTGTTGCAAACTGTAACGTACCATAATTATACTCACACTCAAACACGGTACAGATTAATAAGAGTATGAAGCCCCAAACCAGCCAAACCGCAAAGAAACGTTTATTCACAACACTGATTAATAAGAGACTGAAGTCACAAACTATCTACAATGCAAAGAAACCGTTCTTAACAATGTAAGGGTCACTACAATGCACTGTTGGGGCAGCGGAGGTGTTAAACAGTGCGGTGATTCACGGTGGCGGTTGGCGGAAACTGCTGGCTCCACTGACCGAGCAAGTTACCGACGGCAACAGACTGGGAGGGTAGCGTTTTCCGGCGAACGCCCTGTACTACTGGACTGTGTGGCTCAGTGTGCTGAAGCACCGCACAGGGGATCGGGAAGGCCTAAAGGAGCCGAGCACGTGCCCATGCATCCTGACTGCGGTTTTTAGGCGTTTTTCCGCAGCCGTCAATTCGAATACCGGAATGGTTCCCAATATCCACCTCATAAACTACACATTTTACAAACAAAAAATACACTTATCACACACAGAGTCACCAATTTCTCAGACAAATGGAAATGCTTCGCTTCCACTGCTATTACGTAGCACGAGCTAAAAGTAAAGGCCTCAGCACATGCGGCCGTAAAACTTATGCTCCAAATATGATCCTGCTAATGACGATTAAAACTCATCAAGAGTAGCCAACCCCTAATGTTTGGAATAGGTAGTGAAGAAGATGTAGTATGATACGTAAGAGAGGTGCTTGGAAGGGTAACTGGCATAAAGTGTGAGGGAAAATTTTCTTTCGTAGGGAAGGGTGTAAACGAGTGGAATAAATTACCAAGAAAAATGATGAATAGTTTTCAAAAAACACTGAAAGAATTTAAAGTTCAAATTAGTAGAGGGCAAATGTAGGTGGGAAGAGGAAAGGAAAAAGATGGTTGTGTATGGAGATCATCACCGGAACGTGAGCTCCATGAAAATTGTATTGCGGAGTTCCCGGCGTTGCCCGGTATAGTAAGCGTAGAATTACCTGTACGCTATTTTTATTCCCGCAATGAGAAACATTTGTACAAAGATTCATAAAATTCGCGCCAACTTTTTTTCGGAATTACAGCAAACCTAGATACACACGCCCACTAACAAGAAGATGGTGGGTTGAAGTTTATTTGCACGAACACTATTTTAATTCGTCCGAGGAGATTCATGTGTACCAAGCTTCATTAATTTGGCTAAGAAATTTCATTACTACATTACTAAACAACGCTAGATTATGTTAGAAACTCACATTTGAGTCAATTGCGAAGTGAATGGATATACATTTTGCTCGAAACGACAGATACTTTAACTCCGCAGATTCAGCCTTTTATACAAATATCAAAAGTGAATCCAGAATAATATTATCGTAAATAAATGATTTTATTCAAACAGAAGACTAATACTGATGGCCAGAAACAATATAGTTGTAGGCCTACTGCCAGAGATCGTGGTTAAAGACAATCTCTATTGTTTTTACGACTATCAATGGCGTTCAAAAATTGAATATCTCAAATTAACGGAAAGAATACTTCAAGTTAAGGCTATCTATGGCGTTTAAAAATTTAATATTCCCAATTAAAGGAAAGAAAACTTCAAGGTTTGTTTAATGTGCAAAATAGTTATTATTGTAAATTTATCTTATTGCTTTCATTAAATTCTATGGTCAGAGACATTGTAATTGTGTGTTTAGTGCGAAGCATCCTGTATCTAGTGGTTCCATCTGCAGTATTCCTTACCATACTTTCAGAATTTCATTTAATGTTCCAGCGTTATGTAACGTAGAAGCATAAGACATGCCATGGAACTGAGTTGATATTCTAAGCTTTAAATCGGTGAAAACCCCATCGAAATCTTCGCAGTAGATTTCGAGTTTTTTCTGGCACAAATATACCTGGTTTTCGTTTTATGGATATAGATTATTACTGTAATCTCAAATTTCAGGCAAAAAAAAAAAAAAAAAAAAAAAAAAAAAAAAAAAAAAAAAAAAAAAAAAAAACTGTAATTATTCTATGAATATGAAGCTCTAGGGAATTAGTCTTCCACTTTTAATATTGTCTGGCAGTTTGAAAAAGTTTAATTTAAAATTACTGGATGTTATGAGGTCGATGCGATAAATATTGTCCACTACCGTTAATCGTCAAAAAATATCAGAAACTTCTCACACACTTAGTAGATTATTATTAAAATGTCAACTGTTATTGTTTTAAAGAGAGCAATTGAGTTTGCATTCCTTCGAAACATCCAATCGCATTCTGCCTTGGAAGGAGGATTTATGCCTCCCCAGAGACCCAGCCGTTGCTCGACGAGTTTCCAGGTTTGCACAGCGCAATTTTTAAAGCACCGCCTCCTTGGCTGCCTAGTAGAGCCGCCTTGCAACAAAACCGCCGTATTTAGAGGCAATGCACCGTTAGCGCTGTAGTACGAGAACGAAGCGGCCGCGAGGTAGCGCCAAGGAGCTTAAGAGCTTATCGTTCCTTTGATAGCAGGGCGGTTATTGTCGCGGGAAGAATTTGAAATGCGACAGGTAGCTGACAGCTTCTGTGACGGATAGTGACAACATGCCACAAGGGTGCGCGTGTGATTATTAGAAGCCGCTTTGATGTCTCGTGTACTTCAGATATTAACGTGTGCCCTTTATTAATATTTCAAGAATAGCTGAGTGAATTCTCACTTTTTAAATTGAAGCAGAATCTCCTGTTTAACAACTCTCTACTGAAGAATAAGTGTGAAGATTACGCAAAATCATACACGGTTCAACCAATTAAGCGATCAGACATTTCGAGCAAAATACGGTTATGAGAAATAAGGGAAAACTTTGCGCCGGTTGTGAAAATTTATTCTCAACCAGTTCTTGTCGTTACAACATTTAGTAACATCAGCTTACTGTTAGATGCGATTAAATGTGACTATGTCATCAAACTTCTTGCTTCCAACGTTCCTGCTGCCATAATCGCAAGTGTGTATTTCATCCCTACTGTCACTTGCGTCTAACGTTGGTCTCGATATTAAGAGCAGCAACACTAGGTCACTTCAGATTTTTGTAAATCATGTGAAACGTAACACACCTTATGTTGTGGTAATAAATTTAACTGATTTTTCTGACCTCTGGTGTCACAAAATGTATTCCTCGTGAATATGCATTAGCATACACACATACATGTGGTTCAGAAGAGAAATATTCGATTAAAAATTACAAATTTCTCCACATTTAATCAGAAATTATCTCATCGTTCCCTAACGCAACCAATATTTACACAGTCTCATCAGAAAAAATGAACATAAAGTTTATTGCTTAATCAGCAACCCACCAGAGGCAACAGAAATTGAAATTTAGTTGGCTATTTATAAGATAAATGTTGTCACCCTTCTCTTTCATTTACAACGAAATTAATTGTTTATTGTGATGATGGTGCCAATTCGTTTTTAACGAATAGTTTTATTCTGTGCCTAACTCTACAGACGCAGATGAATATGTTTCTGACGCGATCGATAACTTCTTTCAATCGAACCAAAGGTTCACTCGCAGCATTACAGATTTTCACATCCGCGATTTATTTGGCAAATTGGTTCATTAACAGGCCAAACACGGTGATTCCACGACGAGTGTAGCATTACGACTTGCGAAATCCATATCACGAAAGAGCTGATTAACAAATCATCATTATTTCAAACAATTCAGAATTCATGATGTTAGACGAATGGAAGTTCTTTCCAATAAGCCGCCCAGTTACAAAACTGGAATTTTCTGACATTTAAATATCTCCGTACTGCCAACACTGAAAAATCGCAAGACTAAAGCATGTCAATTAAACATTACTACTGAAATAAGAAGTAAACTCGTATGTTATTATTGGCCGGGAGATCCAGAAGTATATCGTTCGGCCACCAGGGTAACAGAGCTTCGATTTGCCGCACATTCTGCCTCTCTCGCGGCTGGACCTAAAGTTTAACGTGGAATGCGAGACATGGTACATCCAGGCATAGCTCATATCAACAAACACAACTCTTAAAAACTCCGGGGACCAGCGGGATTTAAACCAGTGACCGAACCCCTAACTTTAGAAAGCATGCGCCATAATCACTGAGGCAGCAAATAGCTCGCAACTGAAATGAGAGAACGGAAGCAAACAGCTCAATAACTTTTAAAAAATTCCAAAACATAGGAAAATTACGTACAATTTTTATTCTGTACGTTTCATGTGTATTGGATTATACCCTATGCGAAAAATGTGGAATTTTACCTATCATTCCGAACAAACCAATAATGTTAACAGACGATGAATACTGATTAATTATCTTGAACGAGGTAGGATACACGTTGCTTACTGTAATTAAAACCAATTTCAAGAAAATTCTACGTTTGTATACCGATTTTTTTAAATAAACTTCGCGACTACTTAAGAAACGTATAATTTTTATTGTTGTCCGTCCTAGATTTTACGTACAATATTGAAATTGCCTTAAAGCCGTAACTAAGAATGTTGGTTTGCATGTATTTGGATTTCAATTCAGACATTTTGTGCATATACCACTATAACATGGCCAAAATAAATTCAACGTACTGTTTGGTTGACTATATAGGAGACAACCACCGGAATATTTACGAGAGATCTATTTTGTTTCAGGTGATTTGTCATATTTTTGCTATAAATCACGACAGTAATCATGAAGTCAGTTTCTCTAGATGATTATTCACACCGGATAATAACATTACTTGCTACTCATATTTTTGTGCTCACGTTAAATAGAATTAGGTGAAAACGCTATATTGAAAGGCCTTCTCGGCATAGAATCCCTGGAATATAATCGCTGGCTCCCACTGCTTGAAGTTAGATATTTGAGCAGCTGGCCCAGTGGTTTGATGCCCGCATGCCGTGGTAACCACAAACGGGTTCTTTACTTATCGTGCCTACCCCAATACATATAACATTGTGAAATTAGCATGAATCTTACCTGCTGGCCTCTGTACGGTACCTTCTGTTTGAGATTTTGACCTCTCGAATGTTCTGTTAATTTTTTTTTTTTCTTATGGCTTTACGCCTCGTCGACGGCGAGGTCATTAGAGGCGTGAAAGGACTGGGGCCGTTTGAAGCAAACATCCCGTCATTCACCTGGAGTGATTTGGGGAAACCATGTAAATCCCAAATCTGGATGCCCGGACAGGGATTCGAACCACCCTCCTCCCGAATACGAGGCCAGAGTGCTAACCACTCACCCATGAGGCTCGGTCGAATGTTCTGACCATATGAACTGAGGACAGGGATGAAAGCAGAAAAATGTGCTTTCTGTTGACATACCAATGTTTTCGACACCTCTTTTATTAATCAATACTTCTCTGACACAGGCCGATCCATTGATGTAATATCTTAAACCAAAGAAGAAATATTTAAAATTAAAGGTAAGCCTGTTACACTTTCTCGTATGTATGGAAGAATCTAGCCTTTTCATACTTTTTCTATTCATGAATGACAGTTGTCTATTTTATGTAATCATCGATAATCAGCTAGTCCGTTTTGTTCCTTAACAAATTTTAAGTTCGTAGTAAACATTTTTACTAAACTGTGAAACAAATTTAAAAAAAATATTTGCCGAGGTTTAAGCAACTATATCCCAAAACTGCGGTGGAATAATAAGGAATACTCAAAAATAGAATCATACAGAATTTTAAATATGGTATTGGGTTTTGTGTTAATTTGTGCAAATTTGAAACTTATTTCGTTAATGAGGTAAAAGCCAGAGACAGGAAAGCAGAGGAGCCGACATCACAAGAATTTGAGTGACGCAGACTTGAGAAAATTAAACTGCATACCAAAAGACGCTTTTTGGGAAACGATACAAAAGAGACGCGTACCTGGAATTTCTGCCGAATACCATTCGCATTTTTTTAAAATTTGGAAATAATATATAAGTAATGATAAAATAATATTTTAGTGAAATTTTAATTGCATTTTCCAATAACATTTTAACAATAATCAATACGAGGCGAAAAATTTAATAACTTGTTGGGTATCATCAAATTCTATACTTCAGTAAACTGGCAGATTTACAAAACTCAAAATGTTGTTTCAGCTCGTTTAATTTAAAATTTTATATACATGTATATATATATATTTAATATGACTTTTTGTTTTTATAGACTTCACAACGATTATCACGGAATTGATCACAGTGCATGTTTTATCTCTCAAGTACTTTTGTTTACCAAATTGCAGATAACACAAGATGAAGGCAACACTTAATTAAAACCACCTATGCCCTTGGACGGACTTGAACCGACGATCCCAGAAAATCAAGACCTGAGCGCTAGCCTCTGCGCTGACAGGGTTGGCAACTGGTCGAATTTTGACAAGGTTTTGTTTGATGTACAGCCCATGGTGTCGCGGGTAAAATAGGGTACGTTTCACTTTTGATATGATACCAAAAACATAAAAAAAAAGGTTGTGTCAGTATTCCGTTGAACGCGAATCACACAAAAAAATATCGTTTTTATTTTTCTGGGTTTTTTAACTGAAGTTCAGTGCGTATCCCGCGGTTAAACTAAGGGATGTAGAAATGTTTCATTGAACAATATTCAAGTAAAACCTGCTTGTCGCATTTGATGGAGTTTGATTATTGTTTACCCCTTGGCCCCCCGGGTAAAATTTGATATGGTGCTCCACTGGTGATATAATAAATACCAAACCGTGGTGACACAAATGAAATGGAGTGTGTTATATATTGATGTGATGTATGAAATCTGAGAAATTTACCGAAGAAAAAAAACGCGATTCACAAAAAAAAGATAATAATAAATAAATAAATAAATACTGGTTGGATTTTATTACAGTCCATCGTAACGCAGGTGGAATAGACTAAGTTTCTTTTTGATGTGATGAAGAAATTAGAAATTTACTATCACTTTTCTTTGGCGGTGATTCATGTCAAATACTGGTCGGATTTTATTTAAGTTTTGATTAGTATGTAGCAAGTGGTGATGTAGGTAAAATTGGGTATGTCTTATATTGATACGATTTTGGAAAGTTAAGAAATTAAAAAATTAGTTTACATTTTTTCATTGACCTTTATTCATGAAAAAGTTACTGATCAGATTTCGATGGGGTTTCGGTGACTTTGTAGCTAGTGTTCCCACAGGTGAAATAGAATATATTCAATTTGGATTTGAGGTCGAAAAATGAGAAATTTGAAATAATTTTTCGCTAAATACGAGTCACGCAAAAAACTACAGGTTGGAATTTGATAAAACTGATAAATTTAAGATATTTATCGTGAACGCGATTTGTTAATATACAGTCCATTGTTCAGCTGGTAAGATCAAGTATTTTGCTTTCTGTTGTATTGTTGGAAAGCTGAGGAATCAAAAAAAAATCTACAAATTAATATCCATTTACATGTAAGTTAGTTCTTGTAGTCGAAATTTTTATTGTGATTTTTAGCGTACGAGTGGCATCGTATGATTCAGAGGAATGAAGTTAGAGAGACCGTTCATACAAAAACATTCAGTGATCCATAGATGCCGCGGATCTTCAGGTCGTTGGTTTAAGAAAGTAATGTGTACAACAACAGCCCACGCGAACAAAGTTGCGGCAACTGCTAGTTGTTAATAGATATGAAAGAACAGGATGCGTACGTAAGCGAAATATCCAGGCTAAGGGCTATTCAGCCGCCATGAATTCTGTATAGCTGTCACGACATGAGAATAAAACACCTGAATAGAAACATATAGGAATCCTCTCTGCCACCCAGTTGAATACTATTGAAATGCAAAACAGGCAGCCAAAAACGCATCGCACTGACATCAACCCATGTTTGGTTGAACGTCCTTATGGCGTTCCGCTCATGTAGCGGGAAGTGCGGACAATGCAGCCGCCGGATGGCTAAACTTGTTGGCCGGACTAACAAAGCTGCCAGTGCTATGCATGCGATATCCAAAGCGCGCCTGGGCCCAGAATACCGTTTCTATTGGCTGGACCCACGGGTCGGGCAATGCTAGTACCAATCAACAACCGTTTATTCTGAACAATTCTTGTCAGACATATACACGTTGTCACAAATAACCTTCCTCACAAACCAATAATTTTAATTTTTTAAGAGCGCTTCAGAAAATGTTTGTCTATTTAACTTGGAAAGTAAGGTAAGCACATGAAAAATCAGAATTAATTTTTCCATTTTCGAAACCTCTCACCTTGCTATGAAATCTATAGCATTTTCTGCATCATGGATACCACCACTCCATTATATATATATGTAAAAAAAAATAAAAATAAAAATACAGTTGCGATTAACGGTAAGTGCGAACATTTGTATTTTTTTAAAAATAAATGGACTCCTGCATTCCCTCTATAGTTGACATCCTGAATAAGACAGGCTGTTAAAGTCAAAAGATTTTGCACCCGTAGCGATACTCCATCCATAACCATAAAATCCCGTTAAAGTAAAAAGTAAGAGCAAAATTGGCAGAAAGGGTCTGGCCCAAGTAGAAACAATTACAAACCCAGATGCAGTCTCATTGATGTCAACACAATAGGGTCTACTACAAATCGTGAGCCGGAATGGTAAAGTTATAGACTCAAAGGACCAATTCTCCACTAAGTCCATCCACAAAAAAGCAAATATAAAAAAGAACACTTGAGATAGTCTAATAATATACCTCTGCATTACATGAAGTACGTAGCAGGTGACAGATTTTAGATTCTAGCGGTGAGCTGTAATACGTAACTACAGGCTTCTAAATACGACATGTATGGAAGACCGACACGAAACGTCGATATTAGGTTCATACCACCGCGGTGACAGATGGATAGGGTGTGTAAATCTCTGTAATGTAATGGTCTGATCCGTAATAGACACATTCATCTAGCTTATACTACAAAAGCATGCGCTCATTTATTTCATCACTTTGACATTTGCTTATTCGTAATCAGTAAAAATATGAAGCAAACCTAAATTATCTCAGCTTTAAAGTACTTCCTATATTACAGTTTCGCTAACTAGATACGCGCTTTCAACTACAAGCAGACGGTTTACACAACTGTTCACCATCGTTCTGATTGACCAGTAAAGCTGACTGCGTTTATGCAAGATTTTCTGGATTAGCGTCTTCTCAATAAATTCGAAAGTAATACAGTTTCATATCGACTATAGGTGCACTGTCTTGCCTTATAGTATATGCTTATGAAGATTAATCATAACAGTTTCTTTTAAGGGAAGAACAGTAAGGTTAAATACGTAGATACTCAGCAGCTCGTAGCACTGCTATGTAGAAATAACGTAAATATTTCACGAATAAATGGAGACGTTATCTCTTACCGGAGCAAGACTGAAGCAAAACAAACACTTTTCACATTGATAAAAAAAAAAAAAAAAAAAAAAAAAATGTCGTGATAGGCGTTTTTCTTTAGTAATTGTCGGGGAAACACGTACGCAATCATTTGAAGCCTACACTAAAGGGCATAAAATATTTCGAATGAGTACTATGAAATATTGTGTTCTTCAAGATTGTGTGAAACATTCGTTGCTACTTATAACTTGATTAAATGTTTCACATTTTTTCCCAAAACATAAAATCTAAATTCTTCATGAACGATACGACCAGAGAAGCTAGAAACTTTCATAACCTATCTTCGCAGGGAGTAGCAAGTTAGTAAGTAGAGTCCGGCAAATGACTTGTGAATAACTTCTTACAAAACTGCATGGATAAAATAAATCATATCAGCTTACAAGCGATGGGAATAAATTTCTACTCCTTAAAATTGGGCTCAATTTTTAATGGATCACATTTGTTATTGATTAAACACGTACACCATGGTTTTCATGAGAATGTTTACATTACATATTTCCTCTAGTAATGTCATGTAAATTACACAGTGTAATACGAATAGAACGTGGCATGTTGCATAGATTCTAATTACAGCAGCAAGACACCTTAATAACTTCTGCGGAACACACATTCTAACTGACGTCTTCTGTAGCTACCCGTTTATCTGTCCTTGAAAGCGATAATAAGAAAATTAAACACCAACTGGTGCTAAACACCAGTCTTCAGTTGTTAAATTTGTTACAAATTGTTACATGTTTCTATCACACTTCGCACAATATCTTACCTGTGGTACCACCGTTTTCTTTTAAGATTTCCCTGCTCTCAGCTAGAATGTTCCAGTTCTAAGTAGACGGAAATTCGCCTTATATCCCCTCCAATTTCCTATACCCCAAAATGAGTGTATTGCCCATGGTCTACATAGTTGCATGGAAGTTATTAGAGGCGGGAAGGTATTGGTGGCAAGGAATGGGAAGGAATCAGCCCGTTGCCTTTTGAAGAAACCACCCCGGAACTCACTTGGGGTGATTTGGGGAAACCATAGAAATCCGAAGAATTTTGGAAGGCTGGACGCGGATTTAAACCTGCATCCTCCCGAATGCCAGAATCTAGCGTTTGCGTTCACTCACAGAGCTCGGTACCTTTATTTCTCAGACCATATATCCTGAGCTACGGTCCCTCAAGCCTTACCAAATTTGGACCTCCTAGTGTAAGAGGACCCCATGACACCTATGGAAAAGATATATTATATGGGTTCGGGCAGGGCCAGTGACTTTAATTATGATGATTATGCTAATAATTTGTGTAGGAATTACAGTTTATGTTTCCAATATGCTAATTAGCTTACAGCTGAGCCACATTACTGTGGATACATTTACCAACCATGAACTGCTGAAATGTGTTTGGAATTGATGAAATTATGTGCGCGGAAACTTTTACTATCACGAATTTCTGAATAAGAGGATTGCAGTCTCGACATAAATTATATCATCATCTTCTTTCCGTTATCCCTTCTTTCTGCAAGCTGTCTTTTTCCTTTTGATAATAGAATTCTTTCACCAATCGACAAGTAACGAAGCCTGTTGCTAGTCACTGTTAGTAGAGAAGGTGTATGAATGTCATCATCTGAAAGCGTACCAAGTAATCTTTGTTCCGGTGTATCTTTCATGTGTTAAACTGCGGACTTTTTCCGTATGCTAGAATATGAATACGGATATTACATGCTTGGCCAAATATCCAACTGGAAAATAAGCTACACATTTATTGTAAACATCAAAATAGCAAGAAAGTCCATATTTTTATCCAATTAGATTTAGAGAAACATTTTCGTTGTTGTCGTTAAAAACAAAACTGTCCAAAGTCGTTTCGAGAAACTCTTCGTCAAAGGTTCGTTTGCTAAGTTTTCATTTTTTTTTTTTTTTTTTTTTTTTTTTTTTTTTTTTTTTTTTTTTTTTTTTTTTTTTTTACTGTAAAACGGATATTTCTAGGTGTTCTGCCATTTCGATGTCGCTTTTACTTCCCTAACAATTCATAAGGTGACTCATATTTAGCATTTAGAGCAAGTAGCTAAACTGGAACTTGGATACTTTAGATCCTTGTTAACTATAGAAGGAGTTAAATGTCAGCTTTCAGGGCTCCTCTTGTTTTACGTTATTAGTTTATTTGATTTATGATTATTTGTTCTCAACATGTAGTGACACATATAGCGGTAGAGTGTTGGTGGTTTATATGTTACATAGAATTGAGTGGTATGGCAGTACAATCCATCAGGCCTAACGGTAATTGCGGTTTCAGACAACCATTTCCGCGCATGCGTTGGTGGGAGTTCTGCTACAGCCTATTAGTGAAGAGTTGAAAGATGATAACTAGACAAATATCTAAATTCAGTTGTTTTTCTTAAATCCAGAATTCGAAGAGAACCGTAACGAATTTAAAAAGATGCCACCGATCGTGGTGGGTGGGAGGACGCCGGTTCGAATCCCCGTCCGGGCATCCAGATTTGGGTTTTCCATGGTTTCCCCAAATCGTTCCAGGTGAATGCCGGGATGCTTCCTTCAAAAAGGTCATGGCCGAATTCATTCCCGTTCCTTTTCCCCAGTCCCATCCCGCCTCTAATGACCTTAGCCGTCGACGAGGCGTAAAACCGTAAGCAAAAAAAAAAAAAAAAAAAAAATAAAAAATAATAATAATAGAAAGATGCCACTCACATCAACCGAAAGAGCTAAGGCTTATAGATGCCGAAAAATGATGCGCAAGCTAGAAAATCCAATGCCAGATACGTTGGGTCTGCAAAATATATACGTATTGGTGGTTAACCAAAGTAGTATTCAGATCATCGACTCCACTGTTACCTGTTGTTTTGTGCTAGCCAAAGACACAAACCTACCTCGGAAGAAGTGATCCAACGGCAAAAAGTATCGTCACATTGGAAGTCGTCATCAACAACTTCCCATGAAAAACAGCGAAGCGCGTAGGAAAAAGAACGTGTATTCTGGAATAATCGGGAACACACATTTTTAACATCACAAAATCTGAATCCGACGCTTTTGCCGCTCTACCTCAGAACTAACACCTAGTCATGCTGTAGGTAGGCGAAAGGAATTGCTCTCTCCCTCTTTCTCCTTTCATCAACGAAGAATGGCATGAAAATTACGAATATATAAGTTTAGAAGTGGTTACTACTTGTCGAATAGAATGAATGAAACGAATATATTGAAGGGAACTGCATTACCTTCAGACATAGGCAAGAAACTCTAGCTCCATGCAGAAATTAATTCTAGCATATGAGCCCTGCCAAGAATCCACTTTAATAAAATGCATTGTGTCTGGAGTCTGTACGTGAACTGAATAGCCCGACAACTAACAGCGAATCTCTCTAATGCCAGAAAAGTTAGTCACACAGCGCTTGTTGCATAATCTGGAAATTCCAAATAAAAAACAATATTTGATTTTATTTTTACTCATTTTATTAAAAGGAAGTACAACTGTGAAACCAGCTAAAAGGCAATTGTTGTCAGAAGAAGTAATTACACACAAATACGCAGAGCAGAGATAAAAAAAAACTATAATGCGAGGCAGAGATATTTGTAACAATCATTTAAATTTAAGTTTTGCTATTTCTTTATTTACAGTGATTAAATGCATAAATTCATGTAACGAGAAGAGCTTCTGATGTTAACGATATTCTCTGTAGCCGTTAAAAGAACCATGTCAGAACATAACTTAAGAATTTTTGATTGAAGATAACAAACAGGGAAGTTTATTAAAAACTCTGAGAAGTTTACACGAAACATAAAAAATCACGAAATATATCATACAAACAAATAATTTCTTTTTAAAATTTTGCTTTCTTTGTAAACTTTTTCATAACATTAACAATTTCCATCATTTTTAGCTATCATTGCCTGTTGTGGAAGAAGTAACGAAAAAGGAAAGACAGAGCTGGTGTTTCCTATGTACAAAGGTATTTTTTTATCACATCTTATACGATGGTTATTGGTATGTACTTTTAAAAAAATCATTAGCCACGCACGTTGCTCGTGTACTGGGCTTTACCCTAGTTTAAATGAAGCTGGATTACTCTGTGTTATATCAGTGCTATTGATACGACGTTTGAACTTAAAGTTTCTCACGTAGTTATTTGACAGTTTTATCCGAAGAGCTGTAATTACGCCAATGTGGGCTGGTTAGTGCTGGTTCCATCTGTTCATAATGGTTTCATTAAAGGGACTCAGCAATCTTTCTATCGGTTTACAAATTCCCGTTACTTTGCATGTAATAGTAATTACTTTCAGCATACAGACAGTGTGGCTACGGTGCTACAATCGTCACACATTGAGCACCAACGTGTTTTTACAAGACATCTACGAAGACTATGTTGAACTAAAAGTTGCTGCCGTCTGTATTTTACCGACACGTGTGTTCAAAAACCTCACAGAATTTAATACCTTGTAGGGACTGGGGAAAATCAATTGAAGCAATTCGGCCACAGACTTTCTAAGGAACCGTCACAGCACTATCATGATTTCTGGAAACCATGGATTACTGAAATTTGGATGGCCAAAGCAGGGATCGAACCTGCGTCATCCCGAATGCCAGGCCACTCATCCAGCAAGCTTGGATTTAAATCCTAAAGGAATCTAAGGATCCTCTAGAGCGATTCCTAAACATCATAAATTTACTGATGTATGTAGAAAAAAACTGGATACTTGTGGAGCGCTATCTTAATCAGACTTAAGGATGGTTTTAACAATAAACCAAGACATACATAACGATATCTGCTTGGTAACAGTCTTCACTACCCTTGTTGAAGAAGTAACTCATCCTCAGTCTTGCGTCATAACAATGCAAGCAGAGAACAGTAAGAGCTCGATCGCGAGTTTAATCACTGGTGTGACAGTAAAGAATTCGGTTTTCCTTGTTTACCAATATTCATATCAGGTAAATGCCGAAATGGTTTCTTGGGAAGTCCATTTGTCGTTTCTTGTCACCACATAACCTCCCTGTTCCACTGCTCTTCATGTCGACGAACTGCAAAGCATTAAACATTGAACATCCTGATACCTCATTCAGGTTGAAGTGATATACCGAACAGCACACACTCACCAATGGCAACCAAGGAAACCAATTGATAACCATGTAAACGTATTTGTTTTCCTCCCACATACATAAATTAGTTCCTGCAAAATAGGTGGAATAATGGCTTGGCGTGGTATAGAGATTGGAAAATTTAAAGATTTACATCATCCGGTTAAAAATTATCTGTGTTCTTACACGTATGGCGTAGACTGCATGAAATACATACGGTAAGAAACCGGAAAAATTCTCTAGGAGGCACCTTCCGCATGCGACAAACCGGTTGTTAATTCATTTACGACGATTAATCCTTCTACAGCTAGAAAAATCACGAGTTACAAGAATATCAACGATATTGGCAACAAGAGCAATCTTGTTTCTGTGACTCAATAAGGAATTTTCGAAATACGCACAAATGTTTTTATCAATAAATAGGGACAATAGTCTCCTTGCGTGTCTGTTTCGAAAAGTGGTGCTAGTTATTCTTCGTCGGGAACCAACAGCGTTCCGGCATTAAATGAAATTACGTTCGCTTAAGTGATTGGCAGTGATTCTTATAAGCAATACGCGGATTGGCGGGGCATGCGGCATTACGGTTTAGGAGATGAAAGTTGTTACCCCTGGCGATCCGCAACCCGTTGGTAACGACGACATATGGAGCTCGGTCGTGCGTGGAGTTGAAAACGAATACACGAGAGTGCTTTGTGCTCTTTAGCGTAGTACTCTGCTTTCAACATCAAAAGAGAGAGTTTATCTTCATCTTGCAGACAGATGAAGTCACTTATTACACTTCCTTATGTCAGATAACTGTCGGTAACACACTTTTCTCACTACCCGAAAGCATCCATTGACACATTATCTTTTCCCATAGCTTAATCAATCCCATTAAAACTACCTTCACTTATTATAATTTTTTCAGTAAGTGGACAAGGTCTTCAGTGACATCACGTAAAAATACGTCTGCAGGCGAATGCATTTCATCTTTTTTTTTTGGTAAATCAACAAATTTAACCAAATTTCTCACGACTCTTTACTAATCTCATGATGTATTAGTTATCTCATCGATGTCTGTTATCAGCATGTGAGAAAATCCCACTAGAAATATTATACATATTTATATAGCAAAAAGCTTTGTTTAAGGGCATCGAAGAATTGCAGCTACCACTGAAAGTATCATTTAGTTATAAACAAGTTGCGAATTCCAATATGTTACTTCTTGTTCATGCATTCCATGGTGTGTAGCTCCTAGCATCTGTATGTGGGTAATTCAACAGTGGTTGTCATGTAACTGACCAAGCAACTTCCTTGCTTCATTGCGACGCACTTACCTCTGAAATAAACACTGGGGGTCGCACATGATCTGTTGGAATTTTTGTTGCTTAAATTATTCAATGTCTTCACGATGTTAATGTGGTTGAGGTCTACCATCAAATTTACAAAAAAATAAAATATTATTGGCAATAGGCAAGTAAGCCATACAGCCATAGCACTAATTACAGTTACATCATTTACACATCCATAACACAGTTTATGAGTATTATTTCACATATTTGTCCATAACACAAGTAATAGGTAGGCCTATTCTATCACAAATACATGATCACTATTACCATGCAATACTTCATATCTATTATTAAGTACATGATTTCAGTTATTAGATATATCCACCAAGGGTTGGAAACAGTAGGTTCATATGTCCATCTCACAGTCTTTTAGGAATCTGCATAGCAGTATGAAGATCCTGGCGTCTTCGGTAGCAAGGAGATGTGACACATTTGATGGTGGGAAGTGACCTAATCTTACCAGTCACCAAATGTTATTTTCGCATGTAAAAATAAATGGTATTGAGGATTGGATAGCCTTCGGGCCATGCAACAGGTCTCTTTCTCCCCTATTCATATTTCCAAAGATGCTGTTGCCATGCTGCCGCACTGCCCGTGTGGAGAGGGACAGTTACT
This sequence comes from Vandiemenella viatica, assembly GCA_031002005.1. Taxonomy (NCBI): domain Eukaryota; kingdom Metazoa; phylum Arthropoda; class Insecta; order Orthoptera; family Morabidae; genus Vandiemenella; species Vandiemenella viatica. The sequence goes on along the minus strand of CM061921.1, from coordinate 46,881,289 downwards.
TTGAAAACACATTTTCTGACTGCGACTGGTAACTGATGGAAAAGTTTTTGAAACTTTTTATCAGCAAAACCCACCACTTGGTGTTTCTCGCCATCGTTAATGTGATGTGATTCAGCTATGGAGCAAAAAGCGGTTCAGAACTTCCTTGAACGGAGGCAAACGAATAATTCTTTTGATGAACTGCGGATACTAGAATAGGGATGTACTGCCGTTTTTTCATTCAGGATGCCTAAACAAAAGTGGCATAAGACTGATGTAGTATGTCTCACGCCATATTAAAGACAAATTACTTCAGTGAAAAAATTTTCTTCTAAGAAAATACTTTCAATGAATAGCACAGGTGCAAGTTGTCCCTGCACACGCCATCATTCATGTCTGGCACTCAACTTTTACCTGAACTGCAGAACTGAAGCAACTTGATAAACGAAGAACTGAAGAACGCAAGACTACATACTGCAGCTCTACTTTGTATCCGGAGTGGCGTTTATGCCTTTGAGTATACTGGTACCTCTAGGACCTAGCTTTTTTTTGGGGTTTATGGCTTTACGCCTCGTCGTCGTCATTAGCCATTTGAGGTGATAGAGGACTGGGGACAAGGAACGGAAGGAGTTAGGTCATGGTCTTCTGAACGAAGCATTCCAGCATTATCCCGGAGTAATTTGGGTAAACCATAGAAAACCAAAATATGGATGCCCGGACGAAGATTGGTACCGACGTCTCCTCCCGAATGTGAGGCCAGATCGTTAACCACTCACCCACCAGGCCTGGTTACTTGTTTCTTGAGTTATACTCAAATATATTACACTATCTGGGTTTTGGGCTGGTGTAAAACATATGCAGTGTGGTTACGCCCTCCCCACTCTCTACAGGTCCTGTTTTCATTTTCATAGATTGCTTCCGGCCTCTCAGTATTGGTGCCTCGATGTCGCGACTGGAGGGCGAGAAAAGGCGACCTGTCTGTGCTTCAATTGCTATCCTCCACTGACTCCCAAAACATCCGTGTAAAATTTATTTCTAAATCTTATCTTACTTATCCTACCATCCCACTCTTTCCTTCTCTTCATTAAAATATTTCACATTTAATTTCTAGTACTAAATTAATTTTACAATCTTCGAATTTTTTAATACCTGTATGCAAAATACAATTATGTAGTTATGTTATACTACAAGTTGCAATGCTCTATCATCTATCTTTAATAAATCTGTAGTAATATTATCCACAACAGCCACTCTATGCATTTTTAACTTTCTTAATGCCCTCAGAATATCCCCAGAAGGTTTGGGAGAGAATATACTAGTCTTTTCCAACCAAATGTCAACCTCTCCTTCACGTGGTGCACCCTGTTTTCACGGACGAGGCTCTGGCGACTGAAAGATTCCCAGTATAAGGAGTCACCCACTGCTTGCCAACGGCCTCCGAAAGGAGGGCGGAAGAGCGGGGAGCGGTTCAGGGCACCCTCTTGCCCTTGGGGTTGGAAACAGCCCCTAAAGGCGGATGAATCAGAAATGATCAACGGCGTGGTGATGCAGAAGGCGACGGGAAACCACTGCATTAAAGACCCAAAGGGTATCCCGAGGACAAGTAATTCTCTCAAATTACATATATGATGATGGCTTCTTCCTGGGTAAAATATTCCGGAGGTAAAATAGTCCCCCAATCAGATCTCCGGGTGGGGACTGCTCAGGGAGGAGTCATCAGAATGGATAGAAACATTCTACGAGTTGGAGCGTGGAATGTTAGAAGTCTGAATAGGGCAGGTAGGTTAGAAAACTTAAAAAGGGAGCTGGAACAACTTAAGTTAGATGTTGTTGGGATTAGTGAGATTAAATGGAAGGACGCACAGGATTTCTGTTCTGTGAAACACAGGATAATTAGCACACAAGCTGTCAATGGAGTCACTGATGTAGGATTTGTAATGAACAAGAAAGTAGGGAAACGGGTGAGTTATTATGAGTAGTTTAATGACAGGATTATTTTGATGATGTTAGAAACTAAGCCCGTCCCAATCACATAAGTACAAGTATATATGCCCACGTCACAGGAAGATGACGAACAAATAGAAAAAATATACGCTGAAATAGAAGAATTAATCCAATATGTGAAAGGGGAGGAAAATCTAATAATCATGGGTGATTGGAATGCAATAGTGGGAGAAGGAGAAGAGGGGAATACTGTAGGAAGTTTTGGTCAAGGAGAAAGAAATGATCGAGGAAACAGGTTGCTAGAATTTTGTGAAAGATATAAGCTAGTAGTGGCGAACACACTGTTTAAGATCCATGCCAGAAGAATATACACCTGGAAACGTCCTGAGGACACAGGTAGATATCAGCTAGATTATATCATGGTCAAACAGAGATTCAAGAATCAAGTTCTAGACTTTAAATCGTACCCAGGAGCAGATAGAGACTCGGACCATAAATTGATAGAAATAAAGTGCAGGCTGAAATTCAAGCGAATAAGGAAGCAGCATAAGCAGAACAGACTGGAAGTGAATAAACTGAAACAATCTAACACAAGAGAAAAATTTGCAGAAATGGTAGACTTAGGTCTAAGAAGTAACTGTGAAAGGAGCTCAACCGAGGACGAATGGAATGCATTAAAGACCGAAATAATGAATGCTGGCAAAGAAACATTAGGCTTTAGGGAACAAGCTGCCCGAAAACCTTGGATCACAGAAGAAATATTGCAGCCGATGTATCAGAGGAGAAGGTACAAAAATGCTCAGGATGAAGCAGGAAGAGAGCAGTACAGGTAATTTAGAAATCTAATAAATAGGAAATGCAAAATAGCAACAACAAAATTTCTACGAGAAAAGTGTGAAGAAGTAAAAAATGAAAGATCAAATAGAATTTTGGAGAAATGAAGAAAAGAGATATGATCATTAAAGCTGCCGATGGGAAACCTCTTTTAAGGTCAGAAGATAGAGCTAACCGATGGAAGGAATACATTTGGAAACTGTATGTTGGGGACGACTTGAACAATAGTGTATTGGAAAAGGAAGGCGATGTCGACATTGATGACTTAGGAGATCCTGTTTTGAGGACAGAATTTAATAAAGCTCTGAATGACTTGAAAGCAAATAAGGCAGTTGGAATTGATGAGATCCCTGCAGAACTTCTAAAATCTCTAGGAGAGGAAGGAATCGAAAGATTATTCAAGCTGATATCAAAAAGTTATGAAACAGGAGAAATTCCAACTGATTTTAATAAAATATCATCTTCACACTTCCAAAGAAAGCATAAGGCGATAAATGTGAGAATTATCGCACTATTAGTCTAACATCACATGCTTCAAAATTACTGACCAGAATAATATACAGAAGGATGGAAAGGGCAGTAAAAGAGATAGTAGGTGAAGATCAGTTTGGGTTTAGGAAAAATCGCGGTACAAGGGAAGTAATTCTGTCATTAAGATTAATACTTGAAGGGCGGATCAAGAAAAACAAAGATACTTTTATGGCATTTGTTGATTTAGAAAAAGCTTTTGATAATGTTAGGTGGGACAAGATGTTCAAAATTTTAAAGAAGTCTGATCTGAAGTATCGAGATAAAAGAATACTCTATAAACTATTGTGGTGTGACAGCGTCACCCACAATGAATATAATCAAATCATTATTAATTATATTCATATTTTTTCTTTTTTCCTTTTTTATTATATTCAAGTTTATTAATTATTTAATCTTGGAACGTGTAAATAAATTATAAATAATGAGGGTTGTCTGGATAGGTTAAATGTATGTTTAAACCAGGGCGGCCAAAGGTATAGTTTATTATAAATTAATTTTTCTGTAAACGCATGGCTCAGAACGCTTAAATATTGAAGGCTAGAGACTGCCATTTCGACCGTTGAGGGTGGAACAATGGAGCAGGCGAGGCGACAAGGTGACGCCGGGCAGCCCGGCTTGAGTCCCGTTGGAATTCGGTCAACGAACTACCCCACCTTGCCGCTATCCCGAAGGCCAAGTAGGAAACGCGCGAAGGAGTCAGCGAATGCGACGCGTGATATTAAACACGTGACGACGGAAATGTGTAGCTAGCCAATCCTGAACATTTATTGGGGGCTACAATACTAATTCCATGGAGTTCTTTTACATGTGGCGAGCAACTAGCCGAGGAAGAGGAAGGAGCCATTTTTGAGAGAACGTGACTTCTGTCCAAGACGAGCTGATGAACGGACGTGACTTCTGTCCAAGACGAGCTGATGAACGGACGTGACTTGGGTCCAAGACGAGCTGGTGAACAGACGTGCTAGCCGGCACGCTTTCTGATGATCATTGTGGTTGATCATTTCTTGCTTTGGAAAAGCGAGATGTCGAGTGGCATGCTTGCCATTATGTGGAAGTTATGCTAATAACGCGGTCGTAGCCGCTTATTTAGCTTCCATTGCTGCAGTGGCATTGTGTTTGTCGCTCACCATCACGGCGATGATACTATGGTAATGTACCAGAAACGACGGTCACTATCCAGTGGATTTTAACAGACTTATGTGCCCTTAAGCGACTCCTGGGTTAAGACTCTGCTCCCGCCACTTAAATTCTGAGCTAGCTGGATTTATATTTCAATTCAATTTTTTTCTTAAGCATCTTGCTGTTTGTTAATTCAATTTTGATGCTTTTCATTCACTTTACACGGCGCCCCCTGGGATTTTTCCTTTGTACAGTAAAATGTTAGCTTCAATTTGATGGCCTGTGTTGCCATGTGATTTCAATGTTAACTTTGCTGTTTTTATTACTTGTTTGAGATATTTCATTCAGTTTTGTTTGCTTACTCCGGCGAATTGTAAACGTCGGGTATTGCTTGTTTTTGCTGATCTAATTGTGTTTAACGTAACGTTAATTACTACCCGACCTTGTAAGGCCATAAGACTCAATAAATGAGGTTTTATTTTGTGTCTGAAATTCATGGTTCTAGTTAGTAACCTATTAGATCCCCTTTTAACATCATTATTATATGTATTTTTCATTTTTCAGGATTTAATTATAAATCCCCCCTCCCTTTTTATGCAACTGATATTCACATTTGGTTCACCCGCTTATTGTATATTACAATTGGCACCCAACGTTTCGGGCTTTTGCAAGTCGAAATTATTTTGAGAATTTTACAAGTCTAGAAAAAATCCATGGATGTGACCTGTGTTGATTCATTTTATTATTTTAGAATAAATTTTATGTTGAAATTTGTTTGCTTTGTTTGCCATGCTTGATTTAAATCTAAATGTGTGATTTATTTCAATCAGTTGTTCAAGTATATTTTCGTTCACTTGCATCAAGCATGGTTAGTTTAAAATTAAAGATAGAGTCAGTGCTTTTGAAATTTTAATGCATGGTAAAAGTTAAGATTTTTCTTTATGCTGATTTTGCTCATGTGTTGAGGTATTTGTGTCGCATGAAACATCGTTGTTTTTCCTTGTTGTTTAATTTTGGATGGGTTTTATTTCATGTTGAAGGGATTTATGCGCGAAATTTGTTTAATGCTGTACTTTTCGAGTTAAATCGTGCCGGTTGTGTTTTGTTTGTTGTCGATTGTTCAAATTGTTCGGAGTTGAAATTTTGTATCTTACGATCAAATCTATGAAGTTGAGGTCACGCACCGTTAATAGGGCAGATCGATCAATTATTCGTAACATTTCCGAGCAAACTAACGCGATGGATCAAGCACCGGAAGTACACGAAATGCCGTTGGCGGACGAAGAGTGCAATGATACTCCTAGTACGCGAAGCATTCACTCAAATGCATCATTAGATGGGGAACAGTTAGGAATTTTTCCAACCCCAGACAATGAAACCGTTCAAAATCCACCCATGCGAGCAGAAGTTGAAACACGTGCGTCGCAAAGCGCGGCAGAATTGCCACAGCCCGCGTTACAATTTCAAAGCATACTTGACGCGATGGCGGACATGAACAACAAATTAGCTTCGGAATTGAGTAAACAAATAAGTCAAAATTCTGTCTCATTGAGGGAGGAGATAACTATGCAAATGGCTTCGCAAAATCAGAAATTAGATGCACAAAGTCAAAATTCTGATTCATTGAGGCAGGAATTAACTAAACAAATAGCTTCACAACGGGAGGAGTTAAGTCAAAATTTGAATCACAAAGTGCTTTATTGAAGGGCATGGACGGAAAATTGTCCGTTTTTCGCGAGGAAATGACCCGTGAAATGAGTGCATTCAAATCGGAGATGCGAGCGAATGTTTCAGTGTTGGAGAGACGCACAGATACGATTCAGGCAACATGCACTGCATTGCAGGAATCAAGCGCGGAAATCTCGAAGCGTTTGGACGCGACCGAAAAATCTGTCGAGCACGTGCGGCAAGAAAGCCACCAAAGTCTCGGTCAGATTTCGGAATTTGTCCACGAGATTAAAGACAATACTGAACGAAGCTTGCAGGCCGTAAATGCAAAGGTGTCGGAGGTCACAAGTTCGGTTGAACGAGTACAAACGGCACAACAGGATTTGCAAGCGTCACAGCAAACACTTGCGCAGAACACTAATTCAAAACTGGCGCAGTTGGAATCCAAAATGAAGGAAGTGAGTAGTACCAACGCTAGCGGGAGTATTGTTCACGCGAATTACGCACAGTACGCTGCAGCTAATATCGAGCTTAAGTTGCCACGTTTTGGGTCTCGCAAAGACGTAGATCCTAGGATTTATCTTACCGAAATGGAGCGGTATTTTGAAATCAAAGGAGTGCCTGATTCCATGAAGCTTATGTTAGTCGAGGAATCATTTTCAGAAACAGACAGACTCTGGCTGAAAATTGCGTCCGAAACTAACTTATCTTACGCCGAATTCAGAGTCCTGTTTCTTGAGACCTTCTGGTCGAAAAAGATCCAGAACCAGGCGAGGATTAAGCTTTACCAAGGAAGGTACATTCCCAAGTGGCATTATTCGATGGAAAGCTACGTGAAAACTTTGCTGGTACAGTGTAGGCAATTCGACGACAAAATGACGGACGGAGAGTTCATAGAGATGGTGATCGCGCACTTTGGTCCACAAGTGCAGTCACTCATTAACCCCGTGGTCATTCGTACGATACCAGAGTTGCTAGAAACCGTCGGTAACCTTGACAGAATTGGGAAAATGGCCGATAATCTGGCGAGACAAGACGCGGAACGAAACCATGGCGAAGCGCAAAGCGAGTCTAAGTGACCGCATGGCGGCAATAAAGCTTCCTATGCTGATGGACAGAATGGGAAATCTTCCAATCAAAATTCCGGCAATCGTAATGGAGGGAAGAAATGGAAGAATGGAAATGCACAGTGGAAGGATGATAAAAATCATCAGCGGTCGGGAAACAACCGATCCGCGTATCCACAAGAATTTCCAGTGAACGCGATCTCAATTGAAAACGCGGAACCGGAAATGTGTGCAAAGGCGACGGAGGAAAATGTGGGCGGCGTTAACAACGCGTCTAACTCCCCGCCGTCACAATGAGATTTTTCGGGGGACGCTGCAAACGCCGACAGCATTTGCCTCGGAAGTTTGGAATATTGGCGCGGCGAAGGACCGGAAAATATCGCCGAAGAAGACGATATGGTATCCGGCGACAGCCTCATGGCGCGCGCGAAGTGTCCCCGTGTAGATATTATTGCATATGGCATACGGGCGAATATTTTAATTGACTCGGGATCGTCTGTCTCCGTAATGTCTAAGAAATTTCTGCTACGCTTGAAAGATAAGAATCCGCGGCTAAAAGAAATTCCCACAACGCAAGTTACGGTGGTTCCTGCAATAGGAAAGAGAGAAAAGATCGTTAGCACGCAACCGCTAATCCCCGTGAAAGTCGCGAATAGCGAGTTAATGTTACCACTACTTATAGTACCCGGTTTGACGCAAGATGTGATCGTTGGATGCGACCTCTTAGCAAAACGTAAAGTCATTCTGGATTGGGGAAATAAGACGGTGAAAAATTTGGTTCCGGAGGTGTTGCATTGGAAACATGAGGCCTGTGAGCAGAGCCTTGGAATAAATAGTTCCAAACCAATGCAAGACACCGCGGGACGCGAAGGCAATTTGAATAACGGAGGAAGAGCTATATGCGCATCAGCTGACGAGCAAAATCTCATACCACAGAACCCAACCGACAAAATGCGGGAAAAAGGAAAACTTGACGCCAGCACGGAAGCCAAAGCTATGCCGATACTGACGAGAAACTTGACGACAGCACCACAGTCAAAGCCAAAGCTATGCCGATGCTAATGAGAAACTCACGATCATTTCGTACGGGATGAGACTGCGTCTGATTCGTGTCAATGTAAAATTTAAGGATCAACCCGAGAAGAATCCCGAGGAGGACATCAAGAAAGCACATGAATTCTTGGTAGAGAAAGCTACGAAGCGGCAACGCAAGCACGACGGATTGCGGACGCAAACGTTTAGCGTCGGGCAGCAGATGCTACTTAGGACTATGACCCCGTCTGATGCACAGCGAAAATTAATCTCCAAATTCTTTCTGCTGTATTCGGGACCGTTCTCAGTAGCGCGGATTATCTCCCCAAACTGCTACATGCTGACCGACGGCAGAACGGAGTTCGGCCCGCATAATGCCCGGAATTTGCGCCCGTTTCACACAGCATAGTCTACAAGTTCCTAGACGGATGTTTGTAAATATAGCTTAAGGATCAATGTACATTTAGTTAGGTAATAACGTAGAGCATATCTTTAGAAAGTGAGAGTGTCAGTCTTAAGACACGTAATTGCCTAACAAGCGTAGCGCTAACGCAGCGAGAACAGGTAAAGGACGCTCAGCTGTTTGGAATCGCAGCTGTGCCGACCGCCAGTCTTCCTGGAAGGATCGTAATCAGGTTAAACGAAAACAGGTAGCCTGAGCCGAAGCCTAACGGGACAGCGCTTACTGACAACAACAGAGCGGGCAAAGTGGAAACAGCTGATCGCTTAGTTTCACCGCTATAATGTCTTTGCTACGAGTGTAGTTTGGAAAGCATAATATAGTTCATTTTGCGAGAACCGTCTTTCTTTTGTATTGTATGGATAAATATGTAAATTCGCGGAAGGATTAAGTTATGTAAATTCGCGGAAGATTTTTTCTTTTCCATTTGATTTTCATGTTATGTGGTTTCGGCATACTTGTGTCGGCCTTGATAATGGATATTCGGTGCATTCTTTATTCTTGTTGTTGCTATATCTAACTTCAACACATGTGCTAGATTTGCATAGCCCGTTGTAAATAATTAATTGAGTTGTCTAGTTTTAATGTTAATATCTTGTGCTTACATCATTTTTTTTTTTTTTTGTTTATTGATTGAACAGATCTATTTTGTCGTTCATTTACATCTATGTACCTGTCAATGTTTTATGATGTTTTACTTTGCATATTAGGATAAGACATTTCATTATTTATGTTAACCAGAGTCACGTGTCGTATTTACATATTTAAAGAGGTCACATGTATGCGATAGTTGAGTGAGCTGGAACCATGAAACTATAATGTAGGCAATGATTTTGATGCAACTGTAGGGTTAGAATAGTTCAAATAAAATTATTGGCATAATTTTATTTTGATTGGGTGGCAGGTATATTGTGGTGTGACAGCGTCACCCACAATGAATATAATCAAATCATTATTAATTATATTCATATTTCTTTCTTTTTTCCTTTTTTATTATATTCAAGTTTATTAATTATTTAATCTTGGAACGTGTAAATAAATTATAAATAATGAGGGTTGTCTGGATAGGTTAAATGTATGTTTAAACCAGGGCGGCCAAAGGTATAGTTTATTATAAATTAATTTTTCTGTAAACGCATGGCTCAGAACGCTTAAATATTGAAGGCTAGAGACTGCCATTTCGACCGTTGAGGGTGGAACAATGGAGCAGGCGAGGCGACAAGGTGACGCCGGGCAGCCCGGCTTGAGTCCCGTTGGAATTCGGTCAACGAACTACCCCACCTTGCCGCTATCCCGAAGGCCAAGTAGGAAACGCGCGAAGGAGTCAGCGAATGCGACGCGTGATATTAAACACGTGACGACGGAAATGTGTAGCTAGCCAATCCTGAACATTTATTGGGGGCTACAATACTAATTCCATGGAGTTCTTTTTACATGTGGCGAGCAACTAGCCGAGGAAGAGGAAGGAGCCATTTTTGAGAGAACACTTCTGTCCAAGACGAGCTGATGAACGGACGTGACTTCTGTCCAAGACGAGCTGATGAACGGACGTGACTTGGGTCCAAGACGAGCTGGTGAACAGACGTGCTAGCCGGCACGCTTTCTGATGATCATTGTGGTTGATCATTTCTTGCTTTGGAAAAGCGAGATGTCGAGTGGCATGCTTGCCATTATGTGGAAGTTATGCTAATAACGCGGTCGTAGCCGCTTATTTAGCTTCCATTGCTGCAGTGGCATTGTGTTTGTCGCTCACCATCACGGCGATGATACTATGGTAATGTACCAGAAACGACGGTCACTATCCAGTGGATTTTTAACAGACTTATGTGCCCTTAAGCGACTCCTGGGTTAAGACTCTGCTCCCGCCACTTAAATTCTGAGCTAGCTGGATTTATATTTCAATTCAATTTTTTTCTTAAGCATCTTGCTGTTTGTTAATTCAATTTTGATGCTTTTCATTCACTTTACACGGCGCCCCCTGGGATTTTCCTTTGTACAGTAAAATGTTAGCTTCAATTTGATGGCCTGTGTTGCCATGTGATTTCAATGTTAACTTTGCTGTTTTTTTTATTACTTGTTTGAGATATTTCATTCAGTTTTGTTTGCTTACTCCGGCGAATTGTAAACGTCGGGTATTGCTTGTTTTTGCTGATCTAATTGTGTTTAACGTAACGTTAATTACTACCCGACCTTGTAAGGCCATAAGACTCAATAAATGAGGTTTTATTTTGTGTCTGAAATTCATGGTTCTAGTTAGTAACCTATTAGATCCCCTTTTAACATCATTATTATATGTATTTTTCCAATTTTTCAGGATTTAATTATAAATCCCCCCTCCCTTTTTATGCAACTGATATTCACATCTGGAGCACCCAAGATTGTGTTCTATTACACTATATAAGAATCAAGTGGCTATAATAAAAGTAGAGAATCACGAGACACATGCATCAGTTATAAAGGGTGTGAGACAAGGTTGTAGTCTATCCCCGTTAATATTCAACTTGTATGTAGAAGAAGCAATGAAGAAAGTCAAAGAAAAATTTCCATGTGGCATAAGTTTTCAAGGAGAAAAAATCAGTATGCTACGATTTGCTGATGACATCGTCTTGTTAGCAGAGAATGCTGAGGGGATTGAGAAGTTATTGAATGGCATGAACAAAATACTGAAGGAAGATTTTGGACTGAATATAAATCAAAGCAAGACAAAAGTGATGAAATGTAGCACAAATGATACCAATACTAGTAGATTAAATATAAAAATAGTATCGGATGCAATAGGAGAAGTAAGTGAATTCTGTTACTTGGGAAGTAAAATTACAACCGATGGTCGAAGGAGGAATGATGTTAAAAGCAGAATACCACTAGCAAAAAGAGCATTCATGAAAAAGAAAAACCTTTTAGTTTCAAATATTGATCTAGGAATTAGAAAGAACTTTTTAAAACTCTTTGTGTGGAGCACAGCACTTTATGGTAGCGAAACATGGACTTTAGGAATATCGGAAATAAAGAAAATTGAAGCATTTGAAATGTGGTGCTACAGAAGAATGCTGAAAATTAAGTGGACAGACAAAGTAAGAAACGAACGAGTTTTGGAAATGATGGGTGAGAAAAGAAGTTTGTTGAAGAAGCTTACAGAAAGAAGAGTCAGGCTGGTAGGTCATTTTTTGAGAGATGCTGGATTGGTTAATTTGTTAGTGGAGGGAACAGTTGAAGGTAAGAACTGTAGAGGAAGACAGAGATTAGAATATATGAAACAGGTAATTGAGGACGTGGGCTGTAAGGGGTATGTAGAAATGAAGAGGTTAGCACAGGATAGGAAAGGATGGAGGATTGCATCAAACCAGTCGAAAGACTGACGACTGAAAAAAAAAAATAATAATAATAATTAATATCAGCACATACAAAAAATTTAAAATCTGAAATACATATAAATTTAAAGGAACAGTTTTAATGAATTTCATGAACTTCCCACAGCTAAATGTACAGGATGAGGAATGTAAAATTAATCGATCAACTATGATAGTGAGAAAATGAACAGTGTTTAAAATTAAATTACATGGACGGGGAAAATATTGCTAAATTGATTTTTCATCTGCCTTTTCGCTACAATTTTGGTATTAAACAATGTCTGAATTAGTAACCTGAATAAAAATTGTACTCAAGATTTCTGTTTTGGAGATTCTGGTAACAAATGTTACGCCGGGCCCACACGCTTGGCACTAGCAGCAAACTCCAAACCTCCACACACGCTTAATTAATTTTGGGGAGTCAACCATCTACATCCGGACGCTTGGGTGTGCGCTTGTATGTTTTGGAAAAACAAGCATAACGGACGTTGACGTTGTCTAGCCCATAACTTTGGGCGCAACCTATTTTTATCATAAAAATTTAAAAGAAAATGAAAAAAATAGCCGGAAATGATGGCAAAGAAGATGGTGTTTGTTAAAAATCCATAAAAACCGTACCAGGTAATTGTTATATCATAATTCCATTAATGTAACTATGATTACTATATAATTTCATGTATGAAATTAATTTAATATAAGTATATGAAATTATTGATTATTATTAAAATTCTATAATAACTATAGAGCGGTCTGGTAGCTCAGTGGCTAAGGCGCTTGCTTTCAAAACTTTCGCTGCTCCGGTCCCGGGTTCGAGTCTCGGCAGGCACAGGTATTTTGAGAGTTGTGTTTGGTCATATGAGCTATGCCAGGACGCTCCATGGTTTGGATTCCACGTTAAACTGTAGGTCCCTGAGGAAAGGAACTGGCCGTCCTGACAAAATGGCTTGGTATGCCTCTTTCGGGAGGATCCAACCAACCTTCGGGTTGTGGACTAAGTTAAGTTTTATAGTAATTATTGTTTCAATGGTACTATAATTATATCAATTATTTTTTGATTGCAGAGAATTTATGGGATAAAAATTTAATGAGCTTCTCTATGAGCCATCTGGACAGTATGATAACTTCTGCCACATGAGCTATTCTGAATTTGAATAGTAGAATTCCAGAAATTTTAAAATATCATAGTTGGACCAGTTATTCATTTTTCCTGTAGCACTTCTATCACAAAAAACAAGAACACACGTCAGTCCACCATCAGTGCATTGACGATACTAAGTTCGCACAAACCTGTAGACGCTTCCCAAGCGCTTGCCACAAACTTTCTTTGATTTGTGCCAAAACTCGATCGGATCAGCCACAAGTGATAGCAAGCCTGCAGAAGCCAAGTCAATCGCCCTATCGACACGTTTCAATTTGTAACGGCTTGACGAGGTTTGGCAAGCGTGTGGTACCGGCATAAATAATCTACATAAGAAACCCAGTTACGACCTGTTTCTGAGCCAACCAATAACAGCGTAGCAGCAGGAGTCTGGGTTGGCTCAGCAACATCACACGTTCTCGACCGCACATCACCAGAAGTTGGCGACAACGATTTGTGATCGCCAAAATATAGTATAATTATAACACTTCTTTAATTCGGCTTGTCACCTGAAAACATTTCATATATACAGAAATAATTTGTGGAAACGAATTTTTGTATTTCGAATTCAGTTTTGATAATAATGTGAAAACGTATAAATAATTCCTGAAGCTAAAGAGTCCCTCCTCTTTGCCCGTTCCGATTGGAAAACTCTGCCACTGTATACTTCATAATGATGTTACTGAATGGTCGAATATGAAATTAAGGACAAAATTCCTAACTAGTAGTTACATCTCAGCCAGCAACAAAAAATTCGACATTGGAATTACCACTGGGTTCTTGAGATACGCTGCTCTATTCCGTGTTCATCAATACGATACAATATGCTCTAGCTGAAATCCTGAAATCATATCCTTACCTGCGAAATACGTTGGAGCCACTTTAGCTGTAAGAAACTCTGCGAATTACTTTTTAAATGACAATTTCAGTATAAATGTTTACAGAAATTTTTTAGTATGTACTGTAAATATTTCAAATAGAAAGTGTCACTAGAGAAATATTTCTTACATTTAGGAATTTCACATTAGGCTAACTTGGGGAAAAATATATTTTAGGCAAATCAGCAAATTAAAATAGAAGGTCAGTGAAAAAGATGATAAAGAAAACAATTTTTATGCTATTTTCGTCGTTAACATAAGATACTGATTTGTTCTCATAACATTAATAATAGGCGGATGTTATATTTTTCAGATAAATTAAGTACGACTTTTTCGTGTGTTGATAGCGGAATGTAAACGTCTATGAATAATAAATAATACCCGAATCATATTCTCGTGGTGGTTTCCAAATGGGATGTCAGGAGCAAACATACAGTTATTTATACTGACTGGTATTACATTCCTTTGAAAACTGTATGTTATGTACGTGATTTAAGATGTAAATGTAACGTACTAAAGGAAAATATAATCCGCTTGGTGAAATCAGTTGTTAAACTAAAGTAACTGGGTTCAATAATACCTTTCTTTAATATTTTAACTGTCGAATTTTTAAGTAAAACCGGATAATCTACAGTTTAAAATATTTTTCTATATTTGTTCCATCACTTCTCAATACTTTCAGTCCAATTATTTTTTAAATTATTACACAGAAAAACATATCTCTGACATTAAACAACGAAATAATAGTGACTAGTGTTAGAAAGCGACGCAGTCCGTGAGTAGCAATATCTTCCAGGGAAGAAAAACGCTTCTGGATATTTTAATTCTTGTTTACGAAATAAAGCAGAAACAATGTCACCCAGATATCTTTTATAAGAAAATACAAGAGATTCAATTTTCATGAAGTCCAAATATAACTGCACAGCAAGGACACTGGATGCTTTAATAAGTGTACGGTTATAACGCGCAGTTAGATATATCAAGAAAGATCATTCGATACTATGTATAGGTAATCAAATTACACCAAGCGTTCTTTTAAGTTTAACAGAATAAGCAGTTTTCTTATGCGAAACGGTTAGAGGAAAACGCAACACTTAGAGTGTTTACTGATACCAACTTTATACTTAAAAAAATTTGCACACTAGATCAAAAAAACGTTTCTGGTGAAAATAATGTTCCAATAAACATGAAATTGAGATCTTTTACCTAAATACGTCTACTGCCTGGGAAGAAACACGGGCAATTTACGCAAGACATTTCAAACAGTTTCTACTTCTAAATGAGTATATATTTTTTTTAAATGAACCAGAAATTGAAACAGTGGAGATCGGAAATGGAACGAAGGTCACTAGAAAATGGGTATCATTATATTTATCAAAATTAACATTAAATGGATTAATATTGTACCAGTAACTAAAGCTGCAAATTTCAAAATCAAATACATGATAATTTTTAGATTAAAATGCAAGCACGGAGAAAATTAAACGACAAGTGCAAAGATGATCTGATTTAAAGACGTTTAAACTGTGGAATAGTTGACACTTTCATTGTGAAAACCAATGCTTTAAAGCAGTGATGCAGCTCGGGATAAATCTTGCATACACTGACACTGTGATGGAATGTAGAATAGAAATACGAGTGTACAGTACGTTTTACAAGTCACAATTCTGTGTTAATTCTTCAGAACACATTCTAATTATGCTTTTAAAGTGGAAGTTATGTTTGTCTTGATTTAAAATCTGAATGACACAATTAGGTGAAGCAGATGGTTAATAATGTTTAGTATACGTGCAACTAATAAACTTGTATATTTCTTTATTAACATTTTTAACCGACTTATAAAAAAGGAGATGGTTCTCAATACGTCTGTATTTTTTTGTATGTATGTTCAGCGATATCTTCGCCAATTTTGAACCGATTTAAATTAAATTTTTATAGTTGATAGGGTATAGCTTCAAAGTGGTCCCATATGAAATTCATTGAGAAACCAACCCTTACACCTCTTAACATCCCTTAATTTTTATACAAACCAACATTTTTTATCCGATTTCGATGGAACTTTGGACATGTACAGTCGAAAATAGAGAGAAGAATAGTCAACATTTGGTTTGAAAAAACTGAACCCCACCCCTTATCCACCCCCTTAATTTTTGTCAATGTTATTCATAAAAAGCTACAGTTGCCACCGTTTTACCGATTACTATCAAAGTTGGCATATACACGTAATTTTACATGCAGAAAGTTTCTGACAAAAATATATAATAACACCCCTCTCCCCCTTTACACCCCGTAATTTTTAATACAAACCTACATTTTTTATCCATTTTCGATGGAACTTTGGACATGTTTAGTCAAAAATAAAGATAAAAATACTGTGCACATTTGGTTTGAAAAACTGAACACCTCTCCCCCTACCCAACCCCTTAATTTTTGCCACTTTTCCTTATACAAAGCTACAGTCGACACTAATTAACTGATCTCCATTTAAGTTGGCATATACATGTAATTTTTCATTGAAAAGGTTTCTGACCAAATAAAAAAAAACTACTCCTCTCCCCCTTTACACCCCATAATTTTATACAAACCAACATTTCTTATCTGATTTTAAATTAACTTTGCATATGTATACTTTAAAACAAAGAGAAAAATCCCGTCAACATTTAGTCTGCCAAAGCTCAACCCCTCTCTCTCCTGTCACCCCCTTAATTTTTGTCAATGTTCTTTATAAAAAGCTACAGTTTGCCACTGTTTGACCGATTACCATAATTTTTTCACGAAGAAGGTTTTTGACGAAAAAAAATAAAAAAACAATCACCTCTCCCCATTAAACCGCTTAATTTTTATACAAACCCATAGTATTTATGCGGTTTAGATAGAACTTAGCACACTTTTACCATAAAACAAAGAGAATAATAATATTAACTTTTGGTTTGCAAAAACGGAATCCCTATCCCAGTTTCCAGCCTCTTAATATTTTCAATTTTCTTTTTAAAAAGTTACAGTCAACGCCATTTGACCGATCTTTATAAATGTTGGCACATATATGCATTTTTATATGGGGAAGATTTCTGAACAAAATATACAAAAACTACCCCAGCTCTCACATTTTATATCCCTTAAGTTTTGTACACGCCCACATTTTAAACCCATTTAGGTGGAACTACGCATGCGTATGCTTTAAAACAAATAGAAAAAGTAAAATACTGTCCATATTATTTTCACAAAAACGCAAACCCTATCCCCCTTTCTATCCCTTTAATTACTGACAATGTTCTTAATGTAAAGCTACAATTTCTGTCCGATTTTGAAGGAAGTATGCACATGTATACTTTAAAACAAACAGAAAAATACTGTCTATATTTGGTTTAGAGAAGCCAAACCCCCCTCGCCCTTTCCGCCCCCTTAATTTACACAAAGCTACAGTTTCCTCTCGATTCTGAAGGAAATTTGCACACGTATACATTAAAACACACATAACAATTGTGTTTAAATTAGGTTGCAGAAGCCCAACCCCTGTTCACTTCTACAGTTTTTATCAGATTTCGATGGAACACTGCACATGTATACTTAAAATCAAAGAGAAACATAGTGTCTACAAAACCCAACCACTCACTCCCTTACCACATTTAATTTTTGCGAACATTCTTTAAACAAAGCTACATTTTTTATCTGGTTTCTATGGAACTTTACACAAGTATACTTTAAAAACAAGTATATTTTAAAACATAGAGAAAAATACTGTCCACACTAGCTCTACAAAAACCAAACTTTTCATTTGATATCAATAGAAATTTACACACATATAATTTAAATAAATCAGAAAATACAGTCTACAAATCCCTCTTCCCCTTTACCCCCACCCCTTTTAATTTTCAATGTCCTTTACAAAAATCCACAGCTTTAAATCCCATCAAAATCAATTAAGCTAAAGTCATGGTAGAATATCCATAAAATAAATGTATCCTAATGCCTCAGCATGTACTTTAAATTTCAACTTGGACCCTAAGCTTTCACGTCGTGAAAACCAATTAAAAATCCGGAACAAAGAGATATATTACAGAGACAGGTTTGTGTATGTGGTATGTGTTAATACCCAAATGTTATATGTTTCTAATATGGTGCGGCAGCATTAATAGATGTTATGATTAGGTCGAAAAACAGCATGGACCAAAATGTAAACTGACATCCCTTAACACAGAATCCAATTCATTCCGTTCTGAAAGTTGCTGGGGAATATAAAGACAATTTTTTTAACCATTTAGCTACCATGAAGTTCGAAAAATGAGAACTGCTCTGGCATATTCAAAATACAAAACAAACCATAATACCACTAAAAATTTAAAAATAAAATAATTGTCTAAAAAACATAAAATCCGCTTTCAAAAAGAACACACTAAAATTTTAAAATAACTTTATACCTTGCTTAGAAGAAAGTAAAACTAAATGGTCAATATTTTACATTACTGTTATTGAAATTTTTATATTAATTAGTTATTTTTGGAGTCGGTGCCAGCCAAATCAAGTAAAACAATAAGATAAAAATAATAATGAATAACAATAATACATAAAAAAATCATGTTACTACTTACACACAATTAATGCTAGAAACATGTTTCAACAAAACTGAAATATATAGATGTTACGCCGATATTATACTAACTGTAAAGTGTTTACTACATGATGCAGCCTACCAACTGACACTGTAGTGCCAGAGATATACCTGGACGACAAACGAGGCAGAGCCACAGATTAAAATACTGTGAATTCGTTTCCCTAAGCTGTCTCCCGCAATAACACTATCTGCCTCATGACATGCTGTAAAATATTTGTAATTTTTGTTGGTACTCTCCGTTTCGCCTCGTAAAACCAAATTAAGTTCAGTAATTTTATCTTCGTGATGTGACAGCTTGCACCGACTCCAAAAATAACTAATTAATGTATAAACTTCAATAACAGTAATGTAAAATATTTTCCATTTAGTTTTACTTTCTTCTAAGCAAGGTATAAACTTATTTTTAAAATTTTAGTGTGCTTTTTTTGAAGGCGGTTTTTATGTTTTTTAAACAATTATAGTATCCAACATAATGCAGTAGGTATTTTTTTTTGGTTAAATTAAAGTCCTTTGCAGCATTACTGTTGTTACAGAAATATTAATTGTGACATTATTGAGATAACAGACACATTTGAAACTGTGACTCTAGTGCGTTCTTTGATCTGGAATGCGCAATACGAAAATAAAACCGGCTACCTCATATTAATAGGAAAGACACTATGCATAAGGCACGGTACTCAGAAAAATTTGGTACTAGAACTGACAATAATCTAATCAAGGTTCTTTGCTTGGCACATTTGGTCACAGCACTCAGGAGAGAAAACGTTCGTACAACTGATCGGCCATCCAGATTTCTTCGTCGTCGTCGTTGTTGTTGTTGTTTAAAAATATTTATTAAAAAAATAACACTTCAGTTAAATGTTATATTCATTCCATCAAAGGCAATAGACGAATTCTTTCCTACATGATTGCTAAAGAAATCAAGTGCTAGATGACTCTCAGATCTGACAGTTGTTAATAGTGAACCCGCCGTAATAGTTTATGAGTTTAATTCCAAGGAAGAGATTTCATTTCGGGTTCTTTTATAATTTTGTATCATTAATAAAGGTAATTTCCTGCTATGTGTCGATATAACTCATGCTCCTTATCAGATACGTGATAACTCACCTAGTAACATTTCAGAGCACTCAAAACACAAAAAGAATCAGTCTTCTTTATTGTTTAGGTTCTAATGACTCATCTCTTTTCGGTACAACAGGTAGTGGCGTAAACAAGTTTCCAAGTGTTGCTAAACTTTATAATATTAAAGAAATGAAATTCACTCTGAAAAAAAAATAAAGAAAAATTACAGTCCAAAAAATTCGATAAATAAAGCTTGAACTAACTCATTAGACTTGAATATCAAGCATGGTTAATCTGCGTTCCATCCCACACCAGGTGCAGTGTTTCAAAACCTGGATTTGCACGCAGTGGCTGACGCAGAGAAGAGTTATCGCTTCCTTACGCTTATCTGTCGGAAATGATGATGAAGGGAGAATAGGGAGCACCGGCGACAGACGCGTACTGCAGTCTCGCTCTCTCTCTTTTTCACCCTCCCACCGAAAGCTGATGAAAGGTTTCGGTAGATCTTAATTGCTAATTAAGGAAACGGAGTAAGAGGAATTTGGTGTTTCTGAATCAGCTCAGCAATATAAATCAAGTCTGTTTTTAAGGGTGGTTGCTTGAACCAGTCTTGCCAAACAATGTACATTCATTAACGTTTTAATACCCACTACTAATTATGCAGCACTTAATTATTAATAATATGGACCAGCTTGTTGTGGCAGCGGTTTTATTAAAACTGTCGCACAGCCAACAGTAAAGTGCTAGTCCCACTGCTAGCCACTGATTAAAACAGTTAGTTAATCAGCAAGTTGTTTATTTTAATATAAAGAAAGTTACGTGCAATATTTATGGAGGTCGGTGTCTACTGTACAGTTGTAATAATTAATAAGTGGCACTGGATTTGACGGTTGATATCATAAGTGATTTTAGGGCTTGTGTAACAACACAGCGCGACCTATAATTATTTCTATGTAATTTAGCAAATTAAAATTGTTGTAAATGACTATACTAGATGAAAATGTGTTTGATACTATATCCTACCCAGTCTGATAGTGCCGATCTGCCATGTCATCATCATATTGATTCTGGATTGTCATCCATGATCATCACATTGATACTGCTTTATCAAACTTGAATGATAACTTGTTTCTTAATCATTTATCCATTTACTAACGTTTTTCTGACGAACATTCATAGCTTCCAGCAGAGGAATATACATAAAACGCATCTGCAGGAAAAATACCTACGCTTCAGGTGATGGAATGATGTTAACTTCATATCACTCATCAAAATGTTTAGCGACTGAATTAACACAGCTAAAGCTCTAGATGTTGGCCACAAATAGCGATGCTATTGACAAACTGAAAACAGGAAGTTCATCAGTATAACACAAAACAATAGGTATAGCCGTAAATGCAAAGAAAGATAACTTTTGAGTCCATCCATGAGTACCAGAATGGAGAAAAATGAAAAGAGTTTATTTGTTTTATATATAAAAAATGCAGTATTTTGCTTACATCATTTGGACAGCTAGTTGTTTTTAGCCATAGCAAAATGATTACTTTAAAAACTATTTTTCCTTTGGTTGATTTGATAAAAATTAAAGTTACAACATCGACAGACATCGACATCATCTTCTCTGAAATATATACGGTACACACTTTGTACTGTGAAACTATTATCCACAATAAGGGAGGAAAGTGATAATGGGTTATGATATCCTTCAGAAAGCAGTCATATATAATTGCATGAAACCAATAGAAAAAAAAAACTAGAAGACCTAATGTCACTAAATGTAATATGCTGTAACAATGAAATAACCTACTTCATTATAATTTCTTCTGATCCATTTGTATATACTGTGAAATTCCTCATGATCAATTATAATTGATCAAATAACATTATAACAAGCACTTTTGCATTTCTGCTATATCGGTGAAACGATTCATCTATTGAGTCGTAAGGGAGATACATTTCGTGATTGGATCATATTCATTAACGAATAAATCATAGAACTGAAATTGCTGTTCGGGTTTAGTTACACGTTTTAAAAACTAAGTAGCTACAGTGAACAACATTTTGTCTAGCATCTGGTTGCTCTGCAGCTTTCAGACGTTAAAAGCACTTATCTCTAGGTCCCATGTTCCACGTACCTAAATACATACTACAAACAAGCATTATTATTAAATGATACATACAATAAGAAACAATCAAAAAATGTATTGCGGAATAAGTAGACATTCCTACTGGCAGCAAGTGAATTAATAAACAAAGGCTACCGTGACAAAAATAGCCAATAAAAAAGCGGCATGTATCTGACTCTTAATTCTATGAAGTCACGTTTCGCATATAACAGGAAAAATCTCCTTCAGTGGTTAATTTGGCCATTCCAGACAGTCCATGATTCAGCCTACACATTTAATGGAAGGTAGAAACCTTTCACCTAGATAAGCACAAGTAGTCCTACCATAGGAACAGAAATGAGGAATTATTGCCATAGCAAGACGCGGGAAGTGTTCTGATGGCTGTTAATAGTGTGCCGTAATGTCAGGTAGAGTGCTTACCGTGGGGTTGCACAGTATGCCTCTCTACGACATCAACTTTTATATTTAAAATAAATTGTATGTCTATGTGCTGTGAGTGAATACCAAAAATCGCAATTTAGCCCGTATCAACTGTTAATCTTTTGACTATATTTAGTATTTTATTGTGCTTATATACGCAGTAGAATTACGCAACAGAAATTTTAAACATAAGTGTCCTTTACATCTTCGAATAAAGATCTCGTGTCGCATGTTTACGGAAATTATTGCGACAAGTCCATTATCTGATGCTTGTTTTTCAATTTACTGCATGTTATGCAAATTGCAAGAATAAATGGCTCCATTGGAGGCATACTCTTTCAAGGAGCTTAAACTGCTGCAATGCCAGATTATCTCTGTTTAGTGTTCTTACACAGATTTATGTAGTGGTACCTACTAAAAAGTTATGAATGCATTGTAAGAACGCTTTTCTTATGTATTGCGTTCCTCTTCTTTGTTTCAGTTTTATAAATTCTTTAATGATCGTCCATTCAAAAAAAAAAAAAAAATGTAGAAAGAATATTATGAGGTGAAATTTTATAAAATTATACACGCCCTGATAGCGAATATAATTTATGTATTTATCATTCAGTTCCTGTCATCATTTGGACAGTGATAAAATATGAAACACGAAGTTTGAAGTGTTTCAGAAATGTATTTAAAGGTTTTGCCAAAGAAGTAGCCTATAACCTTTATTTCGAGAAACCGCTACCTGAAACGAAATACGATACATACGCTCTACTTAACTGCAGTGCATGTTTCATGCAAAATATATTCTTTTTATCTTTCCAAACAACGTACGAAATAAAAGGTGTAATCAAATTTAGATTTTTAATAATTATTATTGATAAAAAACATGGAACAAATAATAAGTGGATGTTGTCTACTATTATTCTGAGCTGCAGAGATAATTTATGAATTTGAAGTCATCATTTATTATATATTCAAAGATTAATAAAACAAGTAGTTTACATAATGTAAATTTTGACCATAATTTTCGTTCGGTTTAGACACATAGTTACAAATTTTTCGTTTGATTATGAATTTCTGATGTCGAGCGTGATGCTATTTCTAAGACATTTATCAAATCTTTAAAAGAATTATGGACGCCTATATGTCGCAACACAGTCTCACGAAACTGTCATTTTAATTCTGTAAGAAAATTCTGGGGGATTGGCGGTTTCTTTTGTAGCAAGCTTAGCAGTATGCCTAATACTTCGTTCCGCGATTGTGTGCATCTCTATATTAAACACAGCTTTCACACAATTAACCTTGCACTTTCCTTATTGAATGTTCACATCCAGCAGGTGGTACAACTACATTCAGCACAGAGATTTAATTCGAATTATCATTTAAATTTAAAGGAATGCCTGATTATATAAGTACAATGATTGCATTTTATTTTGAGCTTAAAGAATCTGTTCATTACTTTTGATCCATTACTAAAAAACAGTTAATAGAACTATATATTGTACACATTCTATTTTTCCAAATAGTAAGTTATTTAAATAAAATTATTTTAATTTAATTTGCTGAATTACAGGCTAATGATTCTGAATAGAACATCTGATTTGAAATAATCAATTTCCAAACAGCTATGAGTTATTGACTAATTCAATGAGTCGAAAAATTCACCATTCATTTTTTGAATAAATTTGAATTATACCAGCAAAGTGCCCGTTGTTTCCCCGGATAATTGTAGTTGATTATCAGTACAGAGTCTTTAGTCACCCAGTGTTCTAAATTTCATCAAACTCACCCCAGCAGTTTCCCGAACGTGACGCAACTTGGCGTACGTACCCAAAGTTTCTTCGAGAAGGAATAAAACTACATTTTTAAATTTCAGTTTCGAATTTCTCAGCCACAAACTGTCCGATCGGAATAGGTCCAGCCCCGTTCGACAGGAAATATTATGAGCTTTCAAAATAACACTACTAACTACTATCGCCAATTTCTCTACTGTTTGAGAGATCAGTGCAAAAAAAAAAAAATTATAATAATAATAATTTCACGTGAAAATTTACTCTTACACAGCTTCATCAAAATCGGATAAACAAAATGGGTTTGTGTGTCGCCACTAAAGTTGCAACGGAGGACATCTTTGCGGATGCTCAGTGGTTGACACCTGCGAATGCGGATGTTTTGCGGAAGCGGATGTGGAGGTCGAAAAATAAATTTATAATTATTTAGAATTTAATATTTTATCAAAAACAAACTTATAATCAAAATAAGTATATTTTTTGCCAAATTATGCATTTTTCCATAAGTAAAGTCTATTTCCACACAATACTCTCAGATTGGTTTATTTTTTGCCTCATCTTTCATCAATAACATAAGTGGGATGATCTCACATAACAACGCATGCATCTAAAAAAAAAAAAAAACAATATTTGTAACATTAACTTTGCCGAGTTGTACATCGATTAATTCAAACGTAAAGCACAAGGCCGCGCTACCGCTCATCTCCAAGCATGCCACCCGCATTTCCACTGCTCTACTGGCCCGTTCACAGTCCAACTTCTAGGACCAACGATAATCCGATTTTCGATAAAGTTCTCTTGATGGGCCATGAAAGGGACATCCTACGAGTGTACGATAAGGACACTGATGTGACGCTAGAAAGTACGAGTGGAAAGAACTGATTGGAACATTTTGTTGGACCCCTTCTAGTAATATGAATGGGTGAACGCATCCTACGGTAGCTCCACACGGATTTCCTAAAAGCTGGGCCGTGAATGGGCCGCATTTCTTAACATGTAAATTCAAAGATGTCAGTTCGACGCTTAAGTAATAATTCAGGTCAGTTCATTGTTACTTTTATTGCAGGGTCGTAACGAAAAGTCAACCACATTGTTATTAACTCAGCGACGATGGGCAGAGACTCGTATAAAGAGAAAAGAATAATATATATTGCAATGTAAACAAAACCTCGTACATTCGCATTGCAGATGCGGATGTGAAAGCGGAGGTAGGATTTCAAGCGAATGTTCCGCACTTGCTGATGAGGAGCTCCGTTACATCCCTAGTCACCACACAATCTTTAAAACAATTTTTAAAATTCGAATATGAATATCTCAGTAACTAATCGTTCGACCGAAACCGGTCCAACTGCAATAAAACATTGAATTTTATACGCCTTCAGAATATCACCATTCAAATTGGCCAATTATCCTACTGTTTTCGAGATATATGCAAAAAATCTGAACGTTTGCACGTGTAAATTTTGTTTAAGGGCGATGAGGGGAGACAAGGGGAAGGTTTTTGTAAACCAAATGTAGAAAGTATTTCCCGCTTGCTAATATAAAATATATAATGATTTTAACTTAAAAATATTATCACAGAAGCATTTCATGGCACGCTTTCAATGTAAAAGATAGGTGTATAAGATCTGGAATTAATATTTTGAAACCTGCATCTTACACTAGCTTAATTAAACAGAAAATGTATGTTAATTTTTCGCTAATGTTTTTATGGTTATTGGAGTAAGAATTGGAAATTAATGATAATTAATTTCAATAAAACTGAAAGAGATGAATATTTTAAAACAGGAAAGCGTAAAAACTGCCCCACATTCTTGTCCTTTACAGTGGGCAGTGCTTACCGAATTCAATGTCTACAAATGCTAACAACTAAATTCGTTCACTGTAGTGCTAACATACTTTAATTCCAGTGCCCCAAGTACCAAATCATAATAATTTATTCATTAATTTTTGTAGTTGAGTAATTATTAAAACATTTCCCCGGCAAGAAGGCCATCGTTAAAGAGTTCTGCTTTTGGTGCACAGTGCAGTACCCCGCTGTCCTTCACGTCTCGCAATGATACCTCTTCCGCAATACAGCTCCTCATGACAATTAGCTGGGTGGCGTCGGAAATTATCAGAGATCTCGTCCCGGTCTACCCTCCCACGCAGTGGAGAGACAGGGCCTGCCACGGATCTTCGTTGGGCCGGTTTGATTAAAGCGGCTTTGTGCTCAAGGATGTTGGCCGCTCCTTTCTATTAAATAGACGTCATCGCATTCACAAAAGATGAGAACTGGCTACGCAAATTAGATATTCAGCCATTCTTATTCTGTTTTACATGCACACAGGTAGTAAAATCTTTCATCATTGCATCTCCTTCATATTAAGTAGGCACTTATTACTAGGGTTCGGATCTTTATGACAAAAAAAAGGAAATATGCATGCAAATATAACTTTCAAAACATATAAATAAGACCCATAAATTACAAAATATGATCAAACATTTAAATTTAGTATACATCAAGACTCGCTCAATTATACGTCATTTGTTTCATCTACTAATATTTCTTTCATGTGGACAGCATAATTTGCTTCCGTGCACTCATTACACCATTGAGAAATTGATTTTTTACAAAAATTATTTTCATGTTCCTATAAGAGAATAATAGATGAAGAATGAGAATTTATCATATATTTTATTTTTGGCATAACAGTACTCATTACTCACTAATCCACTGCAGATTTAACACTGAGAATTATTTCCAAAAATATTGGCAACAGTAAGACATTGATTTACGCGGCTAACAATGCTGCATTGTCGAGATTAAAACGTGTGCGGAACATCAACGTTTAGATTAGGACAATAATATATAACTTTAATTCTTGACTGACCCATTGAGTGACTATTCGTTTTCCTGCACTGTGTAATAGGAGTACATTTCTGTGAATAATTATATTAATTTCTTGTCATCTATAACTGCCAATGAATTCTCAGTAAATTTAAAAAAAAACAACACTTTTCTCAAAATATGACCATATGGCTATAAATATTATCTTAACATGACAAAAACTAGGAAAATGGCATCAATATACGTATATTTATATCCTATATAAAATCCATTTAAATACAATTGGAAACCTTCAATCATTACTTAATTCAGCATTACAGCTCAGAAAGAAGGCAGGAAACAATTACGACTTGTCATAAAGATCCAAACCCTACTTATTTCACTAGGGTTTCGGTAACTGAAAGTAGCCAGATGACGGTAGATGATTTTCCCTTCTCTTTCTTTGGGGTCGTTGTTATCTCATCGGGATGTTCAGATGAATTTTGCCTGATTCCTTATTTATGCGCATTCAGTTTCACGCGATTGTTTATACCGATTGAATAGAATAATATTTTACACTTCTTACAAAAATATTCGGTCGCTTGAAGTGAATTCCTACTTTGTCACGCTACCTTGAAATTTTCTGCTTATCTTCGACAACACTGTTATTATACGTGTCATAATTAAAAAACTGAATCATACAATACAAAAAAGGTTCATTGTGTTTCGCTTTTTTTTAAATAACAATATGGAAAATGTTCCACGGTTGTAGGTTCAACATTGTAATAGTAAAGCAGGGATCAACTGTTTCATTAATGTTTTTCACCATTCACCTTTCGTCCTTTTATAATTGGTTATCATCAGTGGGAGGATTGTGGTAGCCATCACATGTCAGTCCGGAAAGGCACTTCCTTCACTTCTCTGGACTAGTATTCAATCTTAAAATGATAATATCCACTGTAACTTTAATTAAACGTCACTTTCTATCACTTTTTCTTGTTTATCACGCAATCGTTATAATTGAATCCAGCTGCTTTCAATGTTTTACACTGAAACCAGTTTTACTATCAAACCACTTGGATGCATCCATAACGAGTGCACGTTAAACAAGAAAAATAGAAAATTACAAAGTGAAGTGTTTATAAGGTTGCAGTGAAAATGCTTAGTTTTTAAATGAATAGCAATCCCGATAAGTGCAGAAAGTGATTTTCCGGACTGACTTTTCATGGCTACTATAATCCTGCTACTGATGATGTCCCACTGGAAAAGGACGAATCGCGTCTGGTAGAGAAAAATGTTATAAGGCAGTTACTAACAGACGGTGTTTAATTTAAAACGGCGAATCATTCATTAGCACTGAATTATTTGGACAATTCATTACGTTGTGCCAAAAAATTATGATGAAACAAGAGTGACTCTCAATGTTCGAATATTAAGTTACTTAAATAACTGAAGCAAAATGTGACAAAAATTATTATTTCTAATAACATAAATTAAAAATAATGACATTTTTTATGGGTTTATGCCTCGTCGACGTCGAGGTTAGAGGCGGTAAAGGATTGAGGCAAGGAACGGGAATGAATTGGGCCATCGTCTTTTGAAGGGACAATCCTTGCATTCACCTAGAGTAATTTGAAGAAACCATGGGAAACCCTAATCTGGATTGCCGGACGGGGATTCGACCAACGTCCTCCCTAATGGGAGGCCAAAGCGTCACCGCTCACCCAACACGTTCCGAAAACAGAAATAGTCAGCTTGGGGAAAGATTTTGAGTCCACACTTAAAACAGCAAAAAAAATTAAAAAAATCGTGAAACGTTACTAAAAAATTGTAATTAAAATTACACGTACACAAATAGTCTGATGCTACATGCGTTTTGAACCATGCTCAAGGGCAACGAAATTTAGCATTCAACTATGAGGAAAGTTTTTCTGTAAAAGACAAGCCATATGTGTAAAAATGGTACTGCTGTGTATGTTCTGACGATGTACTACAGTGAATTTTAAATCCGATAACCCAATCACATATGATACCATTTTTACAGCACATTGAAAAAAGCATTTATCCTCTGAACTAATGTCATCGTCACATTACAAGAAATTCCTTCAGTTCAATAGCAACACAGAGCGTAGTGGGTGGGCAGTTAACGTTCTGGCCTCACATTCTGGAGGACACCGGTTTGAACCCCCTCCGGGCATCCAGATATAGGGTTTCCCCAAATCACTCCATGCGAATGCCGGGACGCTTCCTTCAAAGCCCATGGCTAAATTCCTTCCCATTTATTGTCCCCAGTCCCATATCGCCTCTAATGACGTCTACGAAGCTTAAAGCCACAAAGGAGGAACATTATCGGTGTTATTTACAAAGGAGGTTATCAAATTTTTGATATACGATTCAGTACCGACGCAATTAAGAGCGCAGTAAAATTTTCTGTCCTTTAAAATATTTTATAAAATTTGGCATTTCATAAAACTCCAGTAGGTGAATTATGAAAGCGCAGCTCAAAATCTATGGAAATAGTGCTCCGGCGCTGGAAAGTCGTGGTCGATAGAAACCAAATATGCATCTGAAATATGGAGCAGTGGCAACGGTAGCTGCGTGTTCAGTGTGTTCCGCGAAGTTTATCGCGCCTCTTGATTTACAGCCTTCAGTTAGAGAATCACGTTTCTACCATTTATTATGCCTGCTAAAAAAAAATTATCGGATCATTCGGATGAAAAGGGTAGGTTTCCTCTGCTTACGCCTATTTCAAAAATTATCAATCAGGAGACATTATTGTTAACTGTAAATCTCTTATTGCTATTCTACAATCTTTTTATACAAAATTTCCAGATTGAAATTGATGGAATAATTTAATTGACGTACAATCATAAAGGCAATAAGTAATCCCAGACTGCTGTTGCCTCAGAACTCCACACTACATTTACCGTGAACAGCATTAAACAGCTTCTAAGTACAGGTGGCTCCGTCCAGCCATCCCGAATTCGGTTTTTCATGGTTTTCCGAAATCACTCGATGCGAATGCCGAGATGGTTCCTTCAAAAGGCCATGACTAATTTCATCCCGTTTCCTATCTCCAGCCTCTCACGTCATTAATGGCCTCATCAAGCACAAAGGAAATTACAAATATTCCAGTTTCAGAGGCACATAATTACCTAGATTCCCTCCAGTGACAGCACAAAAATATAATGTTTGCACCAACAGAATTCTCAACAGTATAATTAATAAACAAACGATGATAATAAAAATCAAAATTACCTTTAAGTTTAGAATATATCCATGCGATGAGATTTCTTGTTACCTTCTGGGTAGTTTGTGGAGACTTGTTACATCACTGCGGTCAACTGCGTTAAAATAAGATTCCGCAAATTGAAACAAAAATATTGTCTGGTATCGTTATGTCTGATATCTGATACTTCACGCCACCCTGTCAGATAGTTATTGGCTGTAGGGTTGAACCCTGATCCGGCGAGAAAGTTTCCCAAAAAATTGATATGTCTTTCACCTCTAAGAATTATTTTTTTTCGTGGAAGTTCTTCATTAATCTGACTGAGTGTCTACGGTGTTCTTTTCAGTTCTATTATTCAACAGTTTCCCATAGTACATTGGTCGCTAGTAATTCTGAGCTACACAATACTACTTGAACTTATTTCTTCCTGACCATTATATTGGAAAAAGTACATATGGCAGTCAACCTCGTGCATGAAAGACGCTACAAAAAAAGGCTTTTTTAGCATCCCCATAATTCTATTAATATTACTGGTACAGAGACTATGTCCTGTTACCTGTTGGATAAAGAAGTGTAGCTTTCGTGTGGTACGAGGGTGAATCAAATATAAACAAGACTTTCGGCCATTCGGGCGCAATAGTGGTGGGAGAACGTTCCCGCTTCGTTTGGCGATAGGTAGGTTTGTCAGGAGTGGGGGAAGACCGTTAGCCCCCCCCCCCTCGACTCGCTCAGTGCCAACCGTCACGATGTCGGAGCAAGAGGTACACTCGTCGATTGCGCAACGTGTTATAATCAAGTTTCTCGCTGCAGAAGGCGTAAAACCGGCAGAAATCTTGAGGAGATTGACTGCCCAGTTCGGGAAAGAGACACTGTCGCGAGCCAGAGTGTTTGCATGGCATAAACAGTTTGTGGATGGTCGTCATCATGTTGAAAATGAGAGCCATAATCGCAGACCCCGCACCAGCATTACAGAGAACAACATCAGCTGTGTTAGACGGCTTATTGAAGATGACAAGCGTCTTACCACTTCTGAAATTGCAAGTAAGGTCGGAATAAGTTATGGGAGCACTTACTCCATACTCAAAGAGGAGCTTGGGTACCGTAAGGTGTGCGCCAGGTGGGTTCCTCGCCTTCTCACAGCAGAACAGAAATTGAATCGACTTCAGGTGTGTGAGCGTCTTCTGGCACGATTTCAGGAAGAAGGGGACCCATTTCTGACCCACATCATCACCTGTGATGAAACTTGGGTGCACCACTACACCCCTGAGTCCAAACAAGCGAGTATGGAGTGGAGAAAAAAAGGAGAACCTGGACCAGTGAAAGCCAAGTCACGACTATCGGCTGGCAAGGTTTTGGCTACGGTTTTTTTTTTACCAGCGTGGTTTACTGCACCTCGATTTTTTGCATGAGCGCAGTACAAGCAATGCGGCCTACTACTGCGACATTTTGAGTGAGGTCCGACTTGCATATCGCCGCAAAAGACGAGACCTACCGATGAGGAAAGAGGTTATTCTCCATGACAATGCTCGCCCCCACACAGCAGCCTTAACCAGGGAAAAATTGGAGAAACAGGGGTGGGAGACACTGGACCACCCTCCTTACAGTCCAGACCTGTCACCCTGTGACTTTCATGTGTTTGGTCCTCTCAAGGAAGCTTTGGGAGGCCAAAAATTCAACAGTGATGCTGAGGTGGAAGCCTACGTGCGCAATTGGCTGCAGACACGACCTGCATCTTTCTACATGGAAGGAATTGGGAAGCTGCCTATCCGCTGGGAAAAATGTGTTTCAAAAGCAGGAGATTACGTAGAAAAATAAGATATGTACTTTTTTGCACTTAAAATAAAAATAATATTTTTAAAAATAAAGTCTTGTTTATATTTGATTCACCCTCGTATTATTTTAAGTTTAACCTTGTTTGAATAATTATTTTGAAGTAAATAGCATTTTCAAAAACTAAACAAAAATTGTTATACTTTCACCCACGAGGATGAGACTAGTATCGTTGGTATTGTCATTCTCAGAAGGACTCAAGATGATACCACATTCTACTTAGGTCGATGATGGCCGAAAAATCAGTTTCTGTGCAGTTTCCTGTAACCACCAACGCTGATGGTTATATCTGCATTCTGAGATGCACCCATTACTTAGGGAAAGAAATTCCTATACTATTCCTGTAGATGTTGGATTGGTGATACACACTATACCCAGAATTAGTACCGTTATTTACCACAAACAAACTCCAAACCGTTGTTATAATATTGGTTAACAAGCGAGAAATGTAAATGTAAATACTGAAATTGATATGATATATCACAGCCGCTTATAGAATTATTTGTTGTAGGAACGGCATTACAAAACAATACTTTCTGTTCTGTATCTTTGTTACGTACGCAATAAAAAGCCTGAAATATACACTGTCACATTTGCATCTAATCATCACAGGTTACAATAGTAGGCGTTTCTACGTACTGACGTTCATATTTGATAGAGTATGTATGCGCATTTCCTGCTTCTGTAGATCACTGTGTTCTGTAGGGATTACCTGATAGAAACTGTTTTAATCCATTTAATTATTTGAACGCAGAAATAACTAGCATAGTACAATTATAGTAATGAACTCGTCCTGATTAATAGTAGTTTACATCTAATTTTCAAAACACAATACAATTGAGTTTATTTGGCAATTATTTGGTAAAAAAATATGACTAAAATTGTCAAGTAATGGACGAATCAGAATAATAATCTACTGGAAAAAGCAAATAAAATAAAATTAAAATGTCTTTTCACACATGGTTTACTCCACAGCAAAATATTTCTACTTAAATTCCATGATAATCAAAATCTTAACAGTTTTCACTAATGGTAGTTTAAGTCCAAATTGTGACAATGAGTATCTACTCTGCTTACCCCCTGCACTACCACTAAATCCAACCAATAACAATACACTGTATAAAACGAAATGTATTGCTAAATCTGTAACTAAATAATAACTTGGTATGAAAACATATTACTGAAGAATGATTACTTCACTTATCCAATACATATTAACAGTTATTAACCGATGCTGAATATGTGTAGACGTGATTGAAAGAGAGTGATCGTTTTTTTAACAGCTTATATATATATATATACAAAAGTGTAACCGGAAAAAATATATACATTTAACACTTTTTAAAAAAAATGAGTTTTGGTATTTTTTATGTTACATAAATGGGATCAGCTATTTTATTTTTATTTTTTTGTTTGTCTACAAGTTGGGATAAAGGGGATCCTACCAGTAGTTTTTTTTTTTTAAAAAAAATACTAGTAGAATTTTGATGACGTTTTGTTTAACGTACAGCCCGCGGGTAAAATAGTGCATGTTCTATTTCGATTTGTCGTTATAAAACTGAGAAACGTTTTAAAAAGTAGTACAAACTAATAGTTGAATACAATTCATGCAAAATTTCGTGGTTGGTTTTAGATGAGATTTAATTTAAAGTACTGCATCTGATCCCTCTGGTAAAATATGGTACGCTTCATTTTGATATTACGCGGAATAGCTGAGGAATTTAAGATAATTTTTGGTAAAACCAATTTCTGATTTTGATGGGGTTTCGATTAAAATATAGCCCGTGATCGCACGGAATAAATATGGTTCAGTTAATTTTCCTGGGCAACAATAAAGTTGATGAATTCAGGGAAAATTTGATAGAACACGACTCAAAGAAAAATTATGTGTCGGATTTTGACGGGGTTTCGTTAAATCACAATGGCATTTTTGTAAGATTATAAAAAATGTGATAAATTTAAGATTATTGCATCAAATGTGATTCACATAAAAACTGCTATTCAGATATAAATGTACATTCCGTCATCCCGATGGTAAAATAGGATATGTTCCACTTTCTGTATATGTCGAAAAGCTGACAATTTAACAAATTCGTATCAGTTTTGAATTGAACGTTATTTATGCAAAAACATCTGTTGCATTTTGATAAGATTTCGTTTAATGTGCAGTTGTCATCGAACTAATGAAATAATGTAATGAAACAGTATTTTTTTTTTACTTAAATTTCCCTTTTTCGTCTTTCATTATTGACTAGTTGAATTTTAAGAGGAATCACTGAACTAGGTCCTTTGTTAGTTCCGGCTCCGGATCTGGAAGTCTAATTAAATTTATCTTAACAGTTTATTTTTACGCCCTACTGGTTATGCTTTCTTAACCTTATTACTACAAGCTAAGACTCGGAAGTGCTTCTATCGAAAGCTGTTTCATCCGTTGCTTTTGGTTGGTCTGCCACGCGAGAAAAGATAGTGCAGCCAAGAGGAAAGGAATGGCACTGCACATTCAACCGTGTTGTTTTTCTCACAGATACGCCTTTAGCGATAGATCAGTGAAATTCTGTTGAACAACAGTGCGTTTCTATTGACAAAGGGTAAATAGAGACTATGTTTTCATCTTACATCCCCAGTACCCTTAAGGTACAGTCGCAAACTTTATCTTGTTACTGTTAACAA
Source organism: Vandiemenella viatica (assembly GCA_031002005.1). NCBI lineage: Eukaryota > Metazoa > Arthropoda > Insecta > Orthoptera > Morabidae > Vandiemenella > Vandiemenella viatica. Next base: position 46,846,756 of record CM061921.1, on the reverse strand, counting down.
CAACCTGAGTTTCTACAGATCTGAATTTTTAATATCTCGCATCTTCCAAGGATATTACTACAAACCATATTTACAGCACACACAACCACAGTCAAGCAGAATCTTCTGATTTTTTCGTAGAGCTATCACTTCAGCTATTTTATGTTTGTTGCTGCCATTCTTCAGGGAAGAACGGAAGTAAGATGTTTAGAGTGCAGGACAACTAGGAAATCTCTTTTCATCTACGGGAATTTCTCAACGAATATATTATTTCTCTTTATTTCACAAGATTGGGGCTTAGTTTGAAGTTTATGTTTTGGACGTCAGAAGCAATGGTTTACTTCAAGATGTACAATTTGAAGAACTTCGCCAATACAGATAGTCGCCAATATACGATTGTTCTCTCCATTTCCTCCAAAAAATTGTTTATAAAAGAAGAAATCATTTAGCTTTCACAGTGAATTCAATATCGAAATGAGTATGTTGTTGTTGTTGTTGTTCGGGTTTAAGGGCGCGTAGGCGGCGGGGTCATTAGCGCCAGAATGAATACGTATTGGATAAACTGCCATTAAGCTACTACATATAACATGAGAGCAAAATAAAAGCATCAAATGGGTGTGTTCTGCAACCAAATGATCTTCTTCTGTGTTGACCTATGTATTTTGTGTTAAGATGTAAGTAAATGACGTAGTGTAGTATTAAAAGACATTGGCTGCAGGAAATGTAGTGTTTAACAATAAGGCATAGTAGTGTCATAGCCAGCGTGTTGGGTTTTATGGTTTGACGCCATTGGGTAATCAGGTTTAGATAAAAAAAAAAAAAAAAAAAAAATATCGACCCATGGCACATGCAAGAAGGTGGGTGGAGTTACATACGATAAAAAATTCTAACAAATTTACTTATTGGCCAGTATTATGCGTTGTAACTATTTTTGCAAAATAAATTGTAGTTAATTTATTTCAATAAAAAATACTGGTAACGACGATGGATAGTTTTCTGAGATATATACGAGTTAACATGGAGTAATGGATATTACTTATATAAAATTATACTTTTAATATGTTGTAATTTCATTCTGTTTTACAATTTGTCTTTCAGCGAAGCGTTTTATATTCGATTATGATTTATATTATAGTATACCGATATCGATAGTCTACTCCTTATCCGTCCCCCCCCCCCCCCTCACCACAACACGGTTAGTCATTAGGTAACGTTCGGTGTGCACACACGTTCCGAGCCTAATGGCCCGTTTCTTCTATTTGTGAGCAAGGCATATGCCAAAATATTGTGTTGTTTGTTTGTCAGCATTAGTGTTCTCTCATCGCATCCGTCCACTTTGGTATGTGGTGGGTTAATTTCCCTTTCTTTTCTTATTTATATTATAGTTCATAATAGTACTGTTTTAAATTTACGTAAATCGTTATTTCCTTATTAATTTTTTTCAATTTATTTTTGTTTCTTATATTTAAAAAAAAATTAATTCATAATTCCATAACAGCACTCCTAATGTTTCTACGGCCTCACCATTTCTCCTTATCTTACTACTAGCTAATCTCAATTTCTGTTTATATGCAATAAACCCAAAGTCTTACGTCTTGTCCTTACCCCTCTGCGCTTTTCCTGTTACCTACCCGAAAATTCTTCATTTTACTTGTTCGATTAATTCTGTTTTCATATTGTCTTATCAGCCATGAATTCTGCACCATAGATTAGCATAAGTATTACCATGACATTAAATATACATCTTTTACTTTCAGTAGCCATATTTTAATGACGTCAGTGAAGATATTGATTGATTCATATAGCTTGAGTTAATAAGATCATTTATTTGTTAATTTTTTTTGTATAAACTTTATTGCTAGGTACCTGCTACCTGCATACCAAAATAATTATATCGATAAACTTGTTCTATTTTGTTCCATTGGCTTCTATGATACTTTGTAAAAATCCTGCATTAAATATTATCTTTAATTCTTACAGAATGTAATCCGCTCTATTAGTCTAATGACTAAGATTAAATGTTGTACATTAATTTATTTTAAGTTCACTCGGTGTCTGAGATATCCCCTTCAAATCCATATCGCCTCTGAATTTCAGCTGTGAGCCCAAAGACGTGAGTGAACTGCGGTGTAAGTGTGTCTCCTGCAGCGTTTGGAAAGGTGCCATCGAGGCTGCGTTCATAGATCAATAGCGACACATCTCCTTCAGCTGCCTTCGAGAGAGATTTTCTACGGGTTGGCTACCTGGCTTGGCTGAACGATCCACGAATCACTCATGTTTGGGGTATAAATACAGTTTCAAGGAATTTTCTTAGAAAAATCATTGAGCAAGGTAAACAGCTAGGACTTCCAACCATCAAACAGAGATAGCAATCCCTAAGTTTAAAATAATGCTAACATTATTCGAAATTTAAATACCTTTCTCTTGTCAAACTATTAATAGAATTGGTACAATTGTTTATATCCAACGTAAATTAAACCAGTGCTTAATGAAAACTTCAAGATATATTTTTCTAACAATGAAACATAAATTTCTGATGATACTAATTAATCCGTCTATATAACAAATAATGTTGTACGTTATAGATCGATTTCAATGAAAAGTTAGAGCTAAAAAGAAAAAGCCATTGTGTACGTTATGAAACACTGTAAGAATATAACCAATAATAAAACAAACTTGTATGAAATCAAGAAAGTGAGATTAGGTTAAGCATATCTTGTGTTCTTATAAACCTAAATACAACTCATGCCAAGGGATTACTTGCTTTCTGGGAAATTTAAGTTTTTTCGGGACTTATATAAGGCGATAAGCAATAACTTCTTGCTAAACTGTCAAACAAAACGCTTATAGAACTTCGTTTTTTTTTGTTTTTTGTTTGTGCTTGCTCAGATAAGAACAAAGTTTTTGAAGCAATTTATTATTGGTCTGTAGCGGTATTCTGCCGGCATAAGAACACAATTTTTCTTCCTCAAAGCCAGCTAGGCTCCAGTATTTGTCGCACAATGTCTGCGATAAAACAGCATGAATACAGAAAACTTCATACATCAAAGTATTACATATTTACAAAATATAGGGCTACAATTTACTAAATTTCACTTCACAGAAAATTATGTTTTGGGGGAAAATATGAAGTAAATTTTAAATTGCTTCTACTAATGCTCCGATAAATGTTTTGTCCCTTCAAATGGCAAACGCCACAAAATAGTCTTCAACTAAAAAAAAAAAAGGCACTGTCTTAGGCTGATAACTCATAATAATAGACACCATCTTCAAATAAAATATTAAGAGTGTATTAAGCCAATAATTAAGCGTCATTTTCCCGTCATTTATTTACATGATCTGAAAGATGCTGGAAAAATAAAAAAAGTTTAAAAAATTATCTACGCAGATGCTACGTTAATAATAATTATCGACCATAATGTTGTTTGGAAGGCGCCTAAATAAAATTTCTTTAAGATTTATCAACCAGAGTTTGATTTCCGGATTAAATCGTGAGTGCGATTACATTAACTAAGATTACGTTTATAACCAGGAAATTTAGGATGAAGTAGATAGTTTACAATTCAAAAGTCATGATTGTAGATAAATTCAAGGCAACTAATCTAATCTGATAAATAGTTACCATGCACTAGATCTCTAAACTCATCAACACTACTTTCTAACGCAGCAAGCAAATATCACCAAATTAATCTGGTTCTCTAGAATATGGTTGTATGCCAGTAACACTCAAATAACCTGTTCCGTTTTACAGAAACAAGGTAATAACACTTGTACATAAACATGACACTTGTAGTTCATAGAAATTTTAAAAATGAAACAAACTTTTTAATGGTTCACACTTACAATAAATATTTTTATAATTTTTTTTACGGAAAAGATATTTACTGCGTCTTTACGGTCATATAATTATTTTATTAAAAATAAGAATGCTTGAAACAATTATTGCAGCTTGGCACTGTAATATTCTTGAATGATTTCTAGATAACATCCTGGTAATAGGACCAGTCAAAGTCTGCGTGTGCGAGGAAATACCAGGCAACCACCTGCCACAATAACGAATCCTTTCCATGTACTGTATTCACAATATACAGACTTGAAGTAAAGTGGGAGCTCGAGACATCGTCTACCCGAGTGCAGTGAGTTTGCAAAAACAACGTCCCTAAGGCCAAAGACTCGTTACCACCGTTGGTCGACGATACGGATTTTTTGGTTTGAAAATGCAACTCACAACATATTAAAAAAAAGACATAAACAGTAAAATGTCATCATTGTTTGGATAAAATATGCTATTTTTTGCCGGGAGAGCTATTGATGTTGTAGAAGAGGGGATTCTATATACAATGGTGAACACTTATCTAAAGGGCTAGGATATGATTGCATGCACGACTGGCAGGTCAATTTTATGCTAAAACATATTATGAAATAATTCTACATTTCTCTCGTGGAAGAGAGGTATTGTACCGTGTTGGCAACATAACTAAGACAGCTGTGAATGAGGAGCTAAGTTAAACCATTCTCGGAACAAAAGTCAGCGAAAACGACTCTCTTTTTCAATACAGCTAGCCCATTGAGTTTAAGTCCGGATCACGTCAAGCAGCAGTAATGTCAGTATGGTCTGTGAATAATCGCAGTTCAAGAATTTTCTACCATTTTGAATCCTTCAGCGTCTGAGAGATCAAATTAAATCTGATAGCCCTTTGCATAACAGCGTCATATCGCGTTAATTAATTTATTTTGTTTTTTAACCGAACTTAATTTAACTTTTTAAAATGGTAGTTAATGATTTTGTATGCACTTGATAATTAAAGGTAAATCTCATAATTTGTTTGTGTTTTATGGCAATTAACGGTGAAGTGATGCATAAACAAATAACCTGTAATTGTAATTGGAAGCCCTCAAATATGTATTTCAGTATAATTATAATCAGACTGTATAATAGATGTTGCTAATATGATATTATTTGGCCGTAAGGAAATAATAAATGTAATAATCTCGTGAAAACGTCCTTTCGTTTCAGAATAACCTTTTCTCATTAATAAAACTAATATTTAATTACAATAAGCAATTTAAATAAAGGGGTTATTACAAAATGGCTACCAATGGTTGGATTATGCAGAAAGAATTTATTATTAAAAAAGGCTATTACAACATTTATATTTGGTAATTATGAAATACTGACGAAATCATGCATGTTTGGTAAATAGGTGGCTACAGTGGAAAACTGCAAGGTATCTAACATGTTAATATCCTCCGTAAAATGCCGTCCTCCCCCTAAATTGTTTTAACACATTGTTTAGATGATCACAAGTTCTTCTTACACTAATAGGTTGGTATTAATATATGAACTTAAGAAGTTAACAAAAAACTGAGCCAATCAGTGAACTCTGAATTCGCTTAAGAGGGGCGTTAGAATCACTAATTATCATTACTTAAAAAACAAGTTTAGACAGTTTAACCTTATCTGTCATCGCAGAATCCACAACAGATGTCAATACTTGGAAATTTTATGTGATGCATCGGAGAAATTTTAGATGGTATTTCTATTCAGTGATGAAAACCTGATTTCAGTAGTTAAAGATCAGTTTTCTCAGGCAGAATACTGGGTACTAAATCAACAGTTCCACGGATATTGGATTGAAAGAGGAGTACACAATTTTTCAATGTGATCGTTCTGCAGACATGATGCGTTCAACGCTCGGTTGCAGACTCCGTTTTGACACATGCCTCGCTGATGTATGGCCTTAATGAAGTGATGTCCCTAAACTATTTAAAAATGGTATTCTGTGGATGCGAGCTTTTACAGCACAATGAAAGATTTTTTTTTTAAAAGAAAAAAATACAATTAGTCATTAATCCTGCAGTAGTCGCGATCTGAAAAGTAATATACATAATCACGTGGATTACATATGTATGCCATTATCAAACTAAAAAGAAGACTCCTTTTATTTTTCATATGTCATTTATTTATTTTTTAATGATTAATTAAAGTATATTTTATTAAAAATACTAAAAAATTACTCTTAAATCGTATTTGTCTTAAACAAAAACAGAAATTCTTGCTTATTCTGTACTAAAAAGCAAATATTTAAGTGCCACTCCGATAAAGAAACTTTTCTAAATGTTAGTAAACTAGGATGATAATTGAATACAGCGACCAGTCACAGTTTATGGTGTTGCTTTATTTTATTTTACCATTACCGGTTTCAAGCATACATTGCTCATCATCAGATGGTTTTAACAATACAGATGCGAATTGCAGGCGTGTTTTTGTGTCCTAGAATAACAAAAATATGATGATTGACGTAAGAATAAGTTAGTAAAGTAATTTCTTACTTCTGAGTAAGACAAAAATGTGTTCTTGCAATGATCTGGGCAATTAACGTTTTTACACCGATTAAACATTTTTCTTGTGTTTCTGTTACATGCTCTTCTCCAGTCTTCCCGTATTGATTCTGAGAACGAAGTCATGCTTCTTTTTTTATGTTCTTAACGTCTCTCTAACAGCAAGGTCTTTATTTTTTTATTATTATTATTTTTTTTTTTTGACTGCTCAATGTCTCTTAACAGCGAGGTCCTTAGAGACGGGTAAAGGATGGGGGGCAAGGAATGGGAAGGAATTCGGCCATCGCCTTTTGAAGGAAGCATCCCGGAATTTGCCTGCAGTGATTTGGGAAACCATGGAAAACCCAAATCTGGATGCCCGGACGGGGATTCGAACCGCCGTCCTCCCGAATGCGAGGCCAGAACGCTAGCCGTTACACCACCACGCTCGATCGAGGTCTTTAGAGACGGGAAAGGATGGGGGGGGGGCAAGGAATGGGAAGGAATTCGGCCATGGCCTTTTTGAAGGAAGCATCCCGGCATTTGCCTGGAGTGATTTGGGCAACCATGGAAAACCCAAATCTGGATGCCCGGACGGGGATTCGAACCGCTGTCCTCCCGAATGCGAGGCCAAAACGCGTCATGCTTCTGATTTAGACTGCTGGTCATGTTCTTCAAGATGGCCTTCTTCATCATCAGAGCTCGAAATGTCATAAAAAATTTCATACTCACTCTCCTTCTTCCACGCTTCTATTTGAGATGTTTGTCCATCAAAAAAATTTGCAAAATTAATAAAAATTAAACAATTATTTTAAATGTATTCATACTCCAAAACTATTATCTATCATTAAAATACCATTATTTTTTACAAACAAAGTCGAAAAGGGTAGTAGTAATAAAAAACGATATGTCAAAAATACTTCCGTAACTGGTCGCGCGGATTACAGGGGTAGACCACAAAATTTTCGTATCTCCTGTGATGCAACCAAGCACGATCGACAGTCATGCAACACTGAAGAGATCATTTAACTGTTCAACTTAAAGTACACGGAACATCAAAGCATTAGCGTTATCAGTTTTTTATTTTCTTTAGAAATATGTGATTTCGCTTGAGTGGATTAAATATGCAATCTACCGACCCCTCTAGAGTTAAATTAATAGAACAATTAGATCAGGCCAGGATGGCTAAATTCCAATAGTAACTACTTGTAAACACTCATATTATTCCAACAATATCTGTTAACTAAAATCACAATATATTTATGGTGCAGTATATTTCTCATTAGAAAATGGGGATTGCACATGATTTGAACTTTCTACCCGGCCATCATCTTTCCTCAACGTGACCTTTTACATTGTCTTCAACTTTAAACTTCAGCTAACAGTGGGAGGGTTGAATATTAGAGAAAATTGTTGAAAACATTTGTGGTTGCATATGTCAAATAGATATTCGGAAGTCACATTCCCATATTATATTTACTCGCGAAGGTTCTGACGTTGCCTAAAATAGGCACTGAGCTGTTAATTATTATTATAAATAAGAAACACAAAAACACTTTCATTCGTGTCGAAGGACAGGTCAACAAATATCCTTCTTCGTCAGTGTTTGCTCATATTTATTTTATTATGTGATATGAACTACTTAACACGGAAAAGGTGACAGTAGTTTGCAACATTCCCACTGCTAATTCTACGAATCCGACAGTGTGATCTACTAGAAGAGAGATCACAAAATAGTTATGCTGAATTCCAACGTTAACTGAAATCTTTATCTTCTATAATTCCATAATAATTAATCTCTGATCTACTCATTAAATCATCATTGTTAGACCAAATGTTTTTTATATTAAAGGAGTTCGTGGATGGTTGTATGGTTGTTATCTGAATCAACTATTCCTTCCGTTCCTGTTTTTATGTATCAAGTATTAAATTTTTAATTTGTTGTTATACACTGAAGTGCCAAATAAACTGGTATAGGCATGCGTATGCAAACACGGAGCTACGTTAACACTCAGAGTACGGCGCTGCGGTCGACAATGCCTATATAAGACAACAGGTGTCTGGCGAAGGCGTTAGATCGGTTACTACTGCTAAAATTGTAGGTTATCACGATTTAAGTGAGTTTGAACGTGGTGTTATAGTAGGGACACAGCATCTCCGAGGTAGCTATGAGGTGGTGATTTTACCGTACGACCACGAGTGCACCGTGAATATCGGGAAACCGGTAAAACATCAAATCTGCCACATCGCTGCGACCGGAAACAGATCCCGCAAGAACGGGACCAACGACGACTGAAGAGTATCGTTCAACGTGACAGAAGTGCAATTCTTCCGCAAATAGCTGCGGATTTCAATGCTGGGCCATCAACAAGTGTGAGCATGCGAACCATTCAACGAAACATATTTGATATGGGCTTTCGGAGCCGAAGGCCCACTCGTGTACCCTAGCTGAGTGCACGACAGAAAGTTTTGCGCCTCGCCTGGGCCCGTCAACATCGATAATGGGCTGTTGATGATTGGAAACATGTTGAATGGTCTGACGAGTCTCGTTTCCAGTTGTATCGAACGGATGGACGTGTACTAGTATGTGGACAACGCAATGAATTCATGGAACCTGCATGTCAGCAGGGGACTGTTCAAGCAGGTGGAAGCTCTGTAATGCTGTGGGGCGTGTGCAGTTGGAGTGCTATGGGACCCCTGTTACGTCTAGATACGATTCTGACAGGTGACACGTACGTACGCATCCTGGCTGATCACCTGCATCCATTCATGTCCATTGTGTATTCCGACGGACTTAGATAATTCTAGCAGGACAGTGCGACACCCCACTCGTCCAGAATTACTACAGATTGGCTCCAAGAACACTCTTCTGAGTTTAAACACCTCCGCTGGCCACCAAACTCTCCAGACATGACCATTATTGAGTATATCTGGGATTGCTTGCAACGTGCAGTTCAGAAGAGATCTCTACCCCCTCACACACACATTGTACATGTTTTTTATTTTAATGGCATTTGGATATTCTCCTTACAGCCAGCCTCATATCATTATAATACTTGCATCAGTGATCAATAGCAGCATAAGACTGAAATAGGAATACACTTATTTTCACCATTGATAACACATCCAAAGCCAACGCCAAACTGTGATATGGTATCATACACAATATAAAGACACAATTACATCTATAGTATATATAAGCAATTCAATACCATTAAACATAATTTGACCACACAAAGATACGGCATTCATGTTTCAACACTCGGTACCACTGCACAGACATACCGCAGCCATACCGCAACATAGTATAATATGAAATTCAACAATGCAATCTCACACACATCACAACAATACAATTAGAGTATAATGTTTACACAAAAATGTGACACATTTCAACACAGAGCGTCACTCCACAGTCATACCGCATCTATACCACAATACAATATAACAACGCAATCGCATTCACTCTGTACACAACGTGGTTAAAATATAGTATGATATAATATAAAATATAATATTATACAATGTGATTACAGAATTACAAGATCAAAACAATAACACTAAATCTTGATGTTGTTCTCTTCCAGGAACCTCGTTATTATTTTATAGATGGTAACATCTTCCAGAGCCAGGAGGTGGGTAACGTTTATTGGTAATTGTATTCCTAATCCCACAAGTTCTTGAATGAGCTGTGTGCTCTCCCGCCATTTTTCCTTGCAGGCAAAGAGGAGGTGGTTGGGTTCGCATATGATGCTTCCATCGCATGTGCAGGTTGGGGTGTTCAGTGAATTAATGCGGTGTAAGTGTTTTGGGAAGAAGCCATGATTGAATTTTAGTCTGCTAATGGTGACAATTGTTTTCCTTGGTACGTAATTCGTTTGATGCCACTGCGATTTAGGGATTGTTGGGTGTATGGTGCCGTAATGTTTCCCTTTTGTTTTTATTGTTTCTTCCCACGATATTTCCCACAGTTGCTTTGCCTTGGCGCGCAGGGTGGACAGGAGATCAGTCGTCTTGATATATGGATATGTTGTACCGTCGGAGGCTGCCGACTTAGCCAACTGATCCGCTCTTTCGTTGCCGTAAATTCCCGTGTGCGCTTTTATCCAGATAAAGATGGTCCGTTTTCCTATTTCTTCTAGTTCCCTGACACTTTCCAGGATTTGGTACGTTAAGGGGCATCTCCACGCATTATTATTAAGATGGTGTAGAGATTCGAGGACACTTCGAGAGTCAGATAGTATGATCACTGTATTGGAGCTGGTGCTCTTGGCATATTCTAATCCCTTGAGTATGGCAACCATTTCGGCGGTATATATCGTCGCTTCGCTGTGGAGTTTATACATCGATTCGACTCGTGCGTGCATATCCACGAAGGCACAGCCTACTGTGCTGCCGATCTTTGAACCATCGGTGTAAATGTGTACACTATTTTCGTATTGCGCAAGAGTTTCCAATAACAGGCTTGTGTTCCGTTCTGTATTTTCTGTGAATGGTATGTCCAAGTTCATCTCCATTTTGATTATCGTTGATTTGTATGAGCCTTCAAAGCAAGGCATTCTGCTTGAGGAAATGATTATAGGTTGGTATTGAACTAAGTCGATGTATGTTGTAGCGAGCAGTGGTGTTTTTTTCCTACGCCAGTAACTGTCCAAAGTGGTTTGTGCGCCAGTGTCTCTAATACATCTATTAAGGGATTGTTTCGGAACTGCATAATCTTTGAGATGAATTTCCCACATAGGTAGTATCGTCGGATGTTCAGTGGAGGTTCCATGGCTTCTACCAAGAGTGCGTTTGTGGGTGTAGAGCGCATTGCGCCGAAACATATGCGCAGTGCTTTGTATTGAACCTTATCTATTTTGTTGAGCAGAGTTTCAGCTGCAGAGCTATAACAGAGGCACCCATAGTCAATTATCGGACGCACCAAAGCTCTGTAGAGGAGTAAGAGTATTTTCGGGTCAGCTCCCCACCAGCAGCCACTTGTTGCACGCAGCAGATTGATAGCCTTCTCACATTTGTCTATCATGTATGTTATATGTGGACCCCAGCTAAGTTTGGCGTCTATTTGCATGCCCAAGTATTTTATTACCTTTTTGATTGGAAATAGGTATGGCCCAAGTCGTACAGATTCCATTTGTTGTAATCGGTGTCTCGTGTATATTACTACTGCTGATTTTTCTGGTGCAATCTGCATCCCATTATCTTGCAACCATTTGTTTAATCTTTCCATCGCTGTACTAAGCAATTTTATGCATTCCGTCAGCGTTTCGCCTTCTGCGTATATGCATATGTCAACTGCATATTGTAGTATGTACACTCCCCTGGGTAGTATTTTGGCCAGGTCATACGTGTATATATTGAAGAGGATCGGTGATAGAATCGATCCTTGCGGCAGACCCTGGCTCGTGTGTCGCGGTCCTATTGTAACTCCTTTGTGTTTAATTATCAGTATTCTGTCCTGCAGCATTGATATTAGGTTGTAAGTAAAGGTTGCGGAGAAGCCCATGTTCTGCATCTTCCCCGCCAGTAGCTCGAGGTTGACATTGTCATAGGCGCTATTGATGTCAGTATAGAGGGCTATGAGATATCGGTTTCTACTTAGGCTGGATTTGATGTCTGTGACAAGTCTTACTAGTAGGTCATTGCTGCCTCTACCGCGTCTGTACGCCCACTGGTGGTCTGGCAGAAGGTCATTGTGTTCGGCAAACCATTCGATCCTATCCTTCACCATCCTCTCCAGTTGTTTATATGGGCATGGCAATAGTGCTATGGGCCTGTAGGATGTGGCTATTGACGGGTTTTTACCCGGCTTCAGGATCGGGATGATTCTCGAAATTTTTAATCCTGCAATCTGTTGTCTTTTATTCCAGACATTGTTTAGAACTTTAGGAGCATCTTTTTTCCTCGTGATGGTAAGTGTCCGATCATTCTGTAGTGGACGTTGTCTATTCCTGGTGCCGTGTTATTGGAATTCTTGGACGCTTTTTCAAATTCTTCCATGTTAAAAGGTCTTGACATGGGGTCGCTAGCTTCATCTTCAGGTGGGGAGTTGCAGATTGGGTTGGCGGAAGGAGGTGCTAATGTTGTTAGTATTTGCTCCAGCATTTCCGTGCTTATGTTCGACGTCGGGTGCACTGTTTCAGTTGATCGTTTATAGTTTTTGACTTTTGTCCATATGGTGGTAATTGGGGTGTTTCTATTGATTGATGCTCAGAAATTTTTCCAACCTTCTTTCTTCATCTGTTTCAATGTTCTTTTTTTGTACGAGCTTGTGCTTTGTTTAACTCTATGAAATTTTCCATGTTGCTGCATCTACGGTATTTTCGGAGCGCGTCTCTCCTCTCTTGAATAGCCTTCTCGCATTCCTCGTTCCACCATGGTGGGTGGTTCCTGGTAGTGTTCATTTCTTTTTGTTTCTTTTGGGGTATGCCTTGTTTGGCCGCATGGTTTATAACCCGGATCAGGCTGTTATAGTTTTCCTCTGTCACTCCACCATCGTTTAGGTTGTTTAACTGTGTCGCAGCAGTATCAGTGTATACGTTCCAATTTGCGTTCCTGATATTCCATTTGTGGCCTGATGTTGCCTGAGGTTTTTTGCTGGGTTGATTTAGTCTCATGGTGATCAAAATCGGGTAGTGATCTGATCCCAGAGGCTCGTGGATCACTCTGTGATCGAGCAATGCTGCAATATTCGAGGAGGCCAATGCAATGTCCACTACTGATTTACGTTCCGTCGGGTTACAGATTCTTGTAGCTGTGCCGTCATTAAGTATAACTAGATTTTCTTCTTCTGTTATCTCTATTATTATTCGGCCAAGATGATTTGTTTTTCCGCTCCCCCAAGCACTGTTGTGCGCATTCAGATCTCCGGTGATAATATATGGGCTGGGTAGTTTTTGTAATAGCCTTAATAATTGAGGTTTTGTGAGAGCCGTGTTGGGCGGTCGATATATCGTCGCTATTGTCAGCCAGGTATTGTTAACTCTTAAGGAGATGGCGCAGGCTTCAATCGGTAGTCCTGTGGTGTCAAGTTGCACTGTGTTGTACGTCATTCCCTCTCTGACGAAGATAGCAGTTCCTCCATATCCGTCATCGCGATCACAACGAATGATGCTGTAGCTTTTAATACTCATGCTGTCAGTTGGTTTCAGCCATGTTTCGGCGACTGTGGCAATATCTAAGTCGTGCGCTCTTAATGCCTGTTCAAGACTTTCCTTATTAGATTTTAGTGAACGGGCGTTCCATTGTAGCATTGTAATCTGTCGTCCTTGGGCCATAGATTTCCTGGGAGAGGTTTAGTTCAAACCAATTACAAGATGTCGCCAACTTAGGTTCTGTAGTGAAGCTTTCTCTGTTTGGCAATAGCGACCAGGAATTCAATTGCGGTATTTTTATTTGATGTGCGATTTTAATGTCACATAAGATGTTTTCCATTGTTGGAGGACTTAAGCTCCGATGGTAGTTAATAGTTCCTGTAGTTTAGTGCCAATGAGTGTCGGGTCTATTATGCCACTGGTTTGGTTTCTTCTAGTATAGAGATAATGAAGATCAAGAGCTTTTCAACCAGTGGGGAGGATTTATTGGAGGGTGGGATAGTTTCTGTGCTCTCTTTGCCATAGGTTGACTCTAAAGGTGTTGGTTGAATTGTAGTTTCATGGTGGTTGTTTATTATTGGGCTTAAAGGACCATCACTTCTCCAAAATAAATGTCTGGGAATTGTTATTCTATTTCCTGCTACATTTGATTGGGTCGAGTTTCCTTTTAGGCGGCTGCGTGGAGCTGTTTGGCGGAAATCATAGCGGCTTCCGACTTCACGTGCTTGAGAGCTGCTACCATCATAGGCTACGATGGGGCTTGGAGGCAAGGTTTGCGGAACGACTTGTTTGGCAGCTATATGAATAGGAATTTGCTCCGGTGGTTGCTGACCCATTTGTACAAGTTGAGGGCTGGATGCTGCTATGTTTGCGTATGAACGCGGGTATGTTAATTGTGGCCAGTATTGGGGACTATTGGCTACCAAAGTTTGTTTCCTTTCAGCTCGCTGTCTATATTCCGGGCAAGAACGGTCGGTGGACAAGTGGTGTCCTTGACAGTAAATGCAACTTAGCTGGTTTTCTGATGTACAATCTTTGAGATTATGGGGGCCTGCACATCTGCTGCAACGAGGTTGGCTTTTGCACTGTGATTGACTGTGATTATATCTAAGACAACGGTAACACTGTAATACAGGTGGCACATAGGGTTGTACTTCACAACGCATGCCATATAAGTAAACGTATTGCGGTAATACTTGGGACTGGAAGGTTAACACACATACAGGTAGGGGGCGGTACTGAGTGCCACTATCCGATGGGACTTTTTTTGTGAATCTTCTGACTTTCAGTACGGGGAAGGGAGAAACTATTTCACTAATTATTTCGTCTGTGGACAGTGAGGTGTCAATGTTTCGAATCACTCCCTGCTTCCTCGTCATGTAGTACGGGATGTACGCCTCTAAGTTGTTGTCTTTAAGTGATTTTAGTTCCACCAAGGAGTTTGCGGAGGCACTAGATTTAGCTTCAATTCTAATTCTGTTGCGCCCTGCTGAAGTTATGTTACTGATTTCTGATCTTAGGTGGTTGTTCTGGCAGAAAAGTATTTTTCCAACAGACATAGGATGGAGTCTGCCTATGTTGCTGTTAGTGCTTTCGACCATCACATAGTAAGGACCATTGTCATTAAGTGAATATCTATTGTCTTGGCTACTTTGATTTGAGGGGTAGTCAGATTTGTCATAGTTACTGGATGGGTCCAGGTATGGCTGCGATGTTGACATAGGGGTTAGGTTTGTCACGTTCGGGGATATCTTTTCATTAACTAATGAATCATTTACATTGATAGGTTGCGGGACTTTTGCAGTAAGTTCTAGGTTATTTTGACACTGGTCTTTTTGCTTCGCGCGTTTACTCACTGGTGATGACTGGTTAATCTTCTGAGGTGAGCGTGATCTTGGGCGGGATCGCGATGCCACTTTTTGTGTCTGGCGAGGCTGCTGTTGCTCTGTTAGATCTCCGACCTGGTCGTACTGCATCTCTTCCGTTGCCATATGTGGGAGTCGTTCGGCGTATGATGGTTCTTGTACGGGCTGCATCTGGATGCCAAGATTTTTTCCGGTGTCTTGAAATGTAGGAGGTGTCTGAGGATCTTCGATGTCGAAGAGAGGATCGAAAGTTGGGTTTTGCATCGTATAGTACGTGTGTAATGCCGCGCCCACTGCCTGGCTGGTCGACGGAATCGTTCCAGAGGCCTCAGCCATAGCGTTCCAGAGACTGCGTCTTTGGAGCACTACGCTGTTGGCTACCGTGTATTAACGTCCTTTTTCGCGTTAGTTGACCACTATTGTTTTAACACTTAAAATAGACAGTCGATAAATTCACTAACACACACTGTACCGATTAGTGAAATCCAATAACTTGGTAAACACCACTCGACACTGCTCGCGCGTAAACACGGAAGTGAACCGAACTGTGCGATCGCTCAGAGTAGACTGTCCTCTACCCCCTCGTACTCCTACGGATTTATGGACAGACCTGCAGAATGTGTGGTGTCAATTCCCTCCAGCACTACTTCAGACATTAGTTGAGTCCATGGCACATCGTGTTGCGGCACTTATGGGTGCACGCGCGGACTCTACACGGTATGAGGCCGGCGCAATGGCGTAGCTAGCTTGGGTGACACCCGGGGCGGATATGGATGGTGTCACCCCTTGAAAACTTAAATTCAAAGTTAAGTAAAATATAGTATCTTGTAAGTGTAAAATATGATATTAATAAAACACAATCAAATAAACATTTATTGTTATTCAAAAATAATAGTGAGTAATATTGTAATATTAACAATTAAAAGATACACAAATAAACTAAAAACAATTGGTTTCACAATCTCCTCTTTCTAGCTTTAACAGCTGCAAACTCGTAAATCACATCTTCAAAATTAACAATTTGAGTAACTTCATGTTCAATTGTCAATATTTTAGTCACGTATAGCTCACCGGTGATCGAAAGTGGTTTTACATTAATTTTAACTCCTATGAAGATCGGGCCTTACTTTCCCGATCCTGTTCCGCACCGACAAGTTTCTTACTGTCGGCGCTCAATCGATCGAAGGACGGCGTGTCATCCGATACGCGGCCGCATTGGATTTGTTTATGCTTTGACGGTGCGGACCAGTGGCGAACTATGTGGAGAAGCACATAGAGGGGACACGCGGCGATACAGCATAACGAAAAGGAAGATCAACTGGCCAAGGAAAGTACTACGGACGCAGAGCAACAATATACCCGGCTGCCGCACGTTGACTTTATAACAATCATTAGGAAAGAAGTTTTCCACAAATGGTCAGAACTCTGGACGTCAACACAAACAATCAAAGGAAAGTATTATTCATCAATCCAACCCCATATACATTCTAAACCATGGTTTGAAGACTCTAAATTGGGCAAAAGATTCAAAACATCCATAATACGCATGCGACTTGGACATGGTTGCTACCCAAAACACCTTCATAAAATCGGCGTCATACAGTCACCTTTTTGCCAGGCAGATCAAGAAGAAACAGCAGATCTCAATCATATCATACTAGCATGCACCCTCTATCGGACCCTACAAAACAAATTATACAACAGCCTGGTCAAGCTCAAAATCCCACTTCCAACATCGGTAGAAATCCTGTTGAGAGAGGGAAGACTCGATGTGTACGGAGCGATAGCTCGTTATTTAAGAGAGGCAGATATCTCCCTTTAAAGCAAAGCATTTATAAAAAAAAAATAGATTTTTATCGAAGTGTATGTGTATATATATGTATGTGTGTATGTATAGGTATGGGTATATGTGTGTATATATGTACGTATGTATGTGTGTATGTATATATATATATTTATTATTATTATTTTCAATTTACTTATAATTGTACTAAATGTAACCAGGGATACTGTACATTAGCTGTTAAGAAATTATCATAAAAGCCAAGTGTTATTATATTAAATGTTATTGTGCACACCAAGTACAACTCGTACTTCAACCAGAATGTTATTCTATATGATTTACAAATTATATTGGGTAAGAAAAGTTATGGAATTGTAACTGTCATCTCATTGTACTAATATTGTATTACTGATTAATTTTATAAGCCATGTGAAATAAGGCTCGATTACATTCATTTAAAAGTTCAAACAGCAAATGTAAACACTAATGTAATTATTAAGCTGGCCCTATGGTCGATAGACCGAATGCCATGATTAATAATAATAAAAAAAAATAAAAAAAATAAAAAGCACATAGAGAGTTTGGAAATTTCCCTTCTCTTACCACCAACTGTTGTTTTCATGCTATTATTTGCCTTCAAAAAAAGGCTCTTTTTCATGTTCATCTGATGATCGTAAAATGTAGGAAGAGTCCTAACATCTTTGTATTAAAAAATCAAAGTTTTTCCAGAGTTGAAGATCAATTTTAAGACCAACAAAAATTGCAGACAAGATCCGCATTTGTCATGGGAACCTCCCACTGCCAAATCTCACCCCGTAACCAGACGCCAGACTAATCTAAAAGTAGTGAAAAATATGTGTCCAAACACGTAAAAGTGCATTCGTGTTTCTGGATAGCAAAAATAGATGGTGTAGGTAAAGAGTATGTTCCTTTTATCATGTTTGGAAACTTATTTTTCATTACACCTATATTTGGACTGGTGACTCAAATGTTTATTCCTTGCGATTTGGGTACTGAAGACCCAGGTTCAAATCCCGTCCTCAATTGTAATTTTTGCGGGCCTTAAAATTGGCATTTAGCCTAACTCTGGCAAAGCTTTTATCTGTTAATGGGAGGATTCTACGAAGCTCCGTGGTTCGAATTTCACGTTAATCTGTAGGTCTCCTTTTCAAGTTTTTTTTTTTTTTTAAATTTTTTTTTGGTTTCTGGTCAATCGACCATTTCACCAACCTTTATTGTACATTTGTTCTTATACATTGATTTACCATAAATTGATTCTCTTAGGTAGTGTGTTTACCTTATTTTACATTAGTTATCAATTTACAATATTGTCGCCTTTTTCTTGCTTTACAAACTTGATTTTCTCCAGTAGCTTTCTTCGTTGAGAGTTGATCTTCATGTGTTTGTGTATCCGTTTGTAGGTCCTTAGTAGAGTGGTGTTTCTTGTATATTTTTGTTTCTTCTCTCTTTTGTCTTCTCCAGCAGTTGGTTTTGTCTTCTGTGAGCCTGTGGTGTCGTGTTGACTATATCGTTATTTGTGCGTCTTGTAAGAATCTTGCTAGTGTCTGGTATATCTTGATTTGGTTTGTAGACAGCAGGCATTGTATCGATGTAGGGAGGGGTACTTGCATCGCTGCTAATTTGCTAGTTAGGGTGGCGCGTGGGAGATTATGTTTGCTGCATTTGAAAATAATATGGTTGAGGTCTGAGATTTCCTCCCCGTCTGCTTCGCATCGTGGAGTGTCCAATACTTTTATCCTATGTAGGTGGCTGGGGAAGGCTCCGTGGCCTAACCTCATTCGTATTAATGATGTTGTGAGATGCCTTTTGGATTTAAAGTTCTGGAACCACGTGTTCTTCATGACTGTTGGTTGGATTGTGGCGTAGTGAGAGCCCTTGTGCAGTGACGATGTTTTCCAGTAGTCTTGTAGATCTTCGTAGGCTTTCTGCTTGACGCGGGGGAGGAAGTCCGTGTAAGGAAGCGGAAGTGCCAGCATCATCCCCTCCTTGGCTCCCTGTTTGGCTAAGGCGTCCGCTCGTTCGTTATACAGTAGTCCTGCGTGTCCTTTGATCCACATATACTTTATTTCTGGGGTTTGTGAAGACAATCATTTCAATTAAGTCCATTATATATTGTTACTATTAAGGTTCCACTGTGGGTTTTGTAATCTTTGTAGGGTGCTTCTGGAGTCGGAGAGGATTAATATTTTTTAAACTTTTGTTCCATTCCGTATTTTAAGGCTTCTTTAATGGCGATGATTTCGGCGGTATAAATTGAGGCTTCACAGGGAAGAGCGAAGCTGGCTTCTTGGTTGGTACTGGGGCAGTAGTACGCGCTGCCAACTTGATGTTTGGTCTTGGACCCGTCGGTGTAGATTTGTGTGTAGCCCGGCCAGGTCATTGATAGAAGCATCGACGCTGCTTGATGGTTAAGGTCAGGGGGAAGTATATAAGTGCTGAGAGTTGGAATGGAGCATTCGAACGATTTCGTGAATATAGGTAGAGCTGATTCTTTCGTTATGAGAGGTTCTATGAATCTGAGTTTGTATTGGCTGTAAACTAGAAGCGGGAATCGTGGGGGTCTTTTCCCTTCAAACGGCCCCATTATATTACTTAAAGTTTGAAGTTTCGATCGTAAGATGTGGTGGGGATAAGAGTAACGTTGGAGAAGATATTTGTCTGCCCGGAGCTGGCGTTGAAGATCTAGAGGAAATTCAGCAGTCTCGATCAATAGAGCGTTTGTAGGGGTTGTTCTCATTGCTCCGACGCAGATGCGGAGTGCTCGGAATTGTATCTGGTCTAGCTTGCGTAGAGTTTGCTGAGAGGCGTTGCCGTAGACGATGCTGCCATATTCGAGATGAGGTCTTATTAGTGATCTGTAGAGCTGTAGACAGGTGGCCGGGTCTGCTCCCCACCATGTATGTGCGACTGAGCGCAGTATGTTGAGTGCACCGCTGGTTCTAGTTGTTATGTGTTCTACCTGGGGTTTCCAGGAGAGCCTGCTGTCTAATGTTAATCCGAGAAATTTGACTGTTGCGCGGACGGGGAAGGTGCATTGTCCCAGTTGAATTTGTTCTTGCAGGAGAGGATTTTTCCTACGAGTGAACAGTACTGCCGTTGATTTTTGAGGGGCTAAATGTAGGCCATGTTGGTGTAACCATGTTGTGAGTTTTTCCACGGCTTCCGAGATCCATCTGCGAATCAACTCGAACCATGTGGCGTATATATAGATGCATAAGTCATCAGCGAATTGTAAGGTCTTGATGTGGGGTCCTAAGATGTTCTCCAGATCGCAGGTGTATATGATGTATAGTAGGGGGCTAAGTATTGAGCCTTGAGGGATACCTCGGTTGACGAGATATGGCCCTACTAGTGCGTTGTTCTTTTCTCGGAGGTATATTGTGCGCTGGTAGAAAGCTAAGTAAATACCGTTAAGGACGAAAGTCGGGATGCCCTTTGCTTGAAGTTTTCTCACGAGGAGAGAAAGCTGGACGTTATCGTATGCGCTTGAGATGTCTAGGAATAAACCCATTAAAAATCCTTGGTTCTTGAATGTTCGTTCAATGTCTGAGGTAAGGATGGTCAGGTTGTCTATGGTGCTGCGTCCTTTCCGGAATCCGAATTGAGATGTGGGGAGTTGATTGGAATGTTCTAACCACCATTCTATACGGTTTTTCCAAAGTCGTTCGGGCGATTTTGAAGACGCATGATAACAGGGCAATTGGACGGTATGATGTTGGAAGCTTTGGGTCTTTTCCAGGTTTTAAAATTGGAACTGTTATTTGCGTTGACCATGCTTCCGGTAGTTTATTTGATGACCATAGTTTTTGGATAAGTTGTAATAAATGTATTTTTGCTTTTGGGGGGAGTTGTCGAATCATAGCGTAATGTATATGAACGTATCCGGGAGCGGAGTCGCTGGATGCAGTGAGTGCTTTATCTAGTTCCGCTAGAGAGAAGGGTTTTTCAAATCCTTTGTATGTGTTAACTTGTTCTTCTGAATTGATGATTGTCTCGAAGGGAGGGAGGGAGACGATTGGCGGCGCTAATATCGCGGCGATTTCCTCGGCTTTGTATGTAATTGTTGCAGTGGGAGACGGTTTCTCTTCATTCTTCGTATCATTGTCCATATTTCTTTCGGTGGCGTGTCCTTCGAGATTCTGTTGCAATAGGTTTTCCAACTGTTTAGTTTCTGTTGTTTGAGGAAGCGTTTAACCTGAGCGTTTAGGTCTTTTATATTCGTTGTAGGTCTCCAGGAGGGTTGTTGTTTGTACATTTTAACTGCTAATTTTCTTTAGCTATCATTTTGGAACATTCCGGGGTCCACCACGGACAGGCGATTGAAGCCTTCCTAGTATATATGCGACGTCTGGGATAGTTATAGTTGCGGCGTAGTTAATTAGGGAAATAAAGGAGTCATAATTTTCAATTGGAGAAGCGTTTTGTGTGCACATGTGAACTTGAGCGTCTATGATTTGGGCATAACGGCACCAGTTGGCTTTGCTGATGTTCCATTTGCTGGATGGGTAGATTAGTTTTGGTCCTCTTGCAGTAAGATGTGAGATGGTGATGGCATGATGGTCTGATCCGAGGATATATGGGATGGTGCTCCATTGGAAGTCTGTGGATATGTGGGGTGATACCAACGTCAAGTCCACAGCTGATGGTCGAAGGCCTGGTCTTAAAATTTGGGTTGGGGTGCCGTCATTTAGGGGGATCAAGTTGTATTCGTCTAATAGTTCTTTAATTTCTTTTCCCGATTGGTCTTCGTATTCGCATCCCCACATGGTACTGTGAGCATTGAAGTCTCCGCAGAGCATGTATGGAGGTTCAAGCTGTTTGAAAAGATTATGCCATTCATGTGGCGCTATTTTGCTTCTTGGTGGTCGGTATAGTGAGATTATTGTGAGTTTATACTCTGGGAGCGCCACCTGCACTGCTACAAGCCTCTAGGTACGGGACGTTGGTTAGGTCTAGGTCTAGCGCTGTGAAGTCTAGGGTGGTTTTGATTAGGAGGGCCACTCCGCCATAGCCGTCTGTTCGATCTTTTTGTATGACCGAAATAGCCCCGAAAGTATGCTGGTTTGCTGAGCCAGGTTTCACTGAGTACGGCTATAGATATTTGCTGGGTGGCTAGTTCTTTTTGTAGGGTTTCTTTATTTGCCGAAACAGATCGGATGTTCCACTGAAGAATTTTAAATACCTCCATTTACTGAAAAGAGATTTGCTATTAATTGGCGAATTGCCCCAGTTGAGAGTGTTTGGCCAGGAGAGTTGAGTGCTTCTGTTATAATGTGTACTATTAGCTGGAGGAGCTGGTCGATTAAGGTGTCATGGCTTGGGTGGGAGATACGTTTGTGGTACTGAGGTGGATAGGGATTCTGGATCGGTGGAAGAATCTGACCTTGAGTTATAATATTTGATATTTGTTGGTGAGGGGGGGGGGAGGCGGTAGATGTTGTATCGCCGCCGTGGGATTGGTCGATATTCTGTCGGCCGAAGGTTGCTTAGGTTGGGGGGTGGATGTGGCTTTGGGGGCGGGTGGGATGTGGGGTGGGGGTTATGGATAGGTATGGGGTAGCCTGACTATGTTGATCAGCTGCTTGCATCGTAAGATTTCTATTTTGAGGTGGGCTGGGAAGCCACGTGGTCTTCTGAGTGAGGGGCGGGAATTCCTCCTCCCTCTGTAGTGTTGGGTTGGATATAACTTTCTGCGCGTAACTATGGATTGTTGGGGTGATGGATGTCTGCGTTCCCAAGGCGTTGTAGGCTTCGTTGTATTTTACTTGTTTTTGATGCTGGAACGCTGGACATAGTTTGTCCGAAGCGAAGTGTGGTCCTTGACAATTAACGCATCTAGGTGCCAAATTTTCATTACACAGTTCTATAGAGTGGGGCCCTCCGCACCTGTTGCATCTTACGGAGCTGGGGCAGTTCTGAAAGCGGTGTCCAAATCGCCAACATTTTTTACATATAATTGTTTGAGATATATAAGGCTCCACTGGACAGCGCGTTCCTAGAATGTACACGTATTGGGGTAAACATTGAGCTCTGAAGGAAAGTTGACAGACGGGAATGGAGCGACGTTCGCCATCTTCCTGGGTGTTTGCTTTCCTGGTGAAGCGCTTGACTGCTACTACTGGGTAGTCGGACTCTATTTCTTCCATAATTTCCCTTTCGTTGAGTGTGATGTCTACATTTCTAATGATTCCGAACTTGTGGATAAGAAAATTAGGGATATACGCCTCGAGGTTCTTGGTTGTCAGTACTGGTAATTGCACTAATGTGTTAGCTGCTGCGGCGGTTTTCGTTTCTATTCGGATTCTATTACGTCCAAGTGTGCTAATATTTATTATATTATCTTTAATCTGAGGATTATGTTGGAAAAGAATTTTTCCGATGGCCATCGGATGCAAGATCCCGACATTTTTGTCCATACTTTCAATAAACACATAAAACGGACCTACATCTTCTCCGTTGTATCTATTGTTTTGCTTGGCTGTTTCTGGGTTTCTGTTTGTAGCGGCCTATCATTAGGTTAAGCTGTCTACTTTCAAGGGTAAAATTTTGATTTAGTGCAGTTTCTTTTGCCCGAACGTTGCTTGTCATTTCGGTACATAGTCGTTTATTAGGTACGTCACCTGTTATCTGGGATATTTAACGGCACTTCTACTGTAGGTTGGGGCGTTAGTGCTGCGGCTGTACCTGGTACGATGTGATGCTTCCGTAGGTTCTGCTGGTCTGGTGAGTCGTTTACGGCTGCTGTTGTATATTCCATCGACTCGTTCCCATCGGGGAGGGGGCCTCGCAGCTGTTGCTCTTGTGTCGTATCTGGTGTTGTGGCTGGTAACATCAGGTATTCATCTTGGTTGTAGCAGGTGTTTAGGGCTTGCTGGATGGATTGCCCCGTGTCCGGGACTAAATCCATTTGTACTTCTTCTTCTTGCGTTGCTTCTTCTTACACTGATCACTATTATAACTTCACTTTAGGTATCACGCTGTGTTACACACCGGCGCACTCGACGGTACGTGGATAGCGCTGTTTGTTACACTGTCGCTAGAGGTAGAGGAAGTTGTTTCCTCGGCTGCTCGAGTGGAACTGCCTTTTCAAGTTAGGTGACTACGATATAGGTGCACTGCGATAAGAAACTCTGTGACATGAAATTATTAGTTTCAATAAGAAAAATCTTTACGATTTATATTTAAATTAAAATACGTTATAATCTCGTTCTTTAGTAACAAAAATACTGAGTGTTTCGAAAAGAAGCTCGGACGCGAGTGAAGCTGAATCAACCACGTATAAAAATTCAGCGACATGACTGAAGGAGGGCAGTATTAATTATAAACATGTTAATATTTACTGTTCAAACAACACAAATATGAACTTTTGGTGCCGCACTAAGTTTACTAGTTACTGCACGAAAATGATGACAAAATTATATCAGTGTTATGTCCTGCACACATTTTACATAACAGTGTGAAGTATGCCCTGAGTTTGAATAAATTTTACTGAAGCTGAATAGTCATTTCTCATACTGTGCAAAACGAGTTCAAGCTTTAATAGACTTTTCAGAGGCGAATGAATCCGAATTTGCGCTAGTCCTGCGTTATGTAAAGGAAGGACGTCTAGCAAACGTTGGCAGATGTCCTCGAAGGATAGTTCGGCCACCGGTTTACAGAGTTTCAAATTACCGCACATGCGCTTCTACCGTCGCTATCCTAATCTAATCCGGGTGTAGAGTACCAACAGTTTTATGTGGAATCCGTACCACGGAGCGTCCTAATATACTTCACATGAACAAAGCAAAGATTTACCAGGTCAGTTTTTAGGACCTTAAAACTACAGCGGAAAGCGGGATTCAAACGGGGCACCTCCCGTTGCCCAGTCACGTGCCTTTAACCAACTGAGCCACCACATCGCTAAATGTAATGGATATCACTTCTCCACGCTGTTAAAAGTGCCACGAAATCATTCAACATTTTAAACGATTACGTACTTTATATCTATTGCAGCAAACGAATGACTAACTGCGCTCTGGATGTTCTTTAGATAATTCTGAGGAAACAGAAGTTTACCTCGTTTTCTTCAAAAATAAACTGAAGTTGCTACAAAATACCGTAATGAGTCTTGAAAACGAAACATTGCTGTATTTCGAAGGTTGCGATATAATGGTCAGATTCACTAACAAATTAAGGCAGAAGCCTGAAGCTGATTTTGTAGATGTGCGGCAATTTATTAAAAAAACTGCCTATTGGAACAATTAAAAAAAAAAAGATTGTTGTGAATGTACAGAAATGTTTTATATTATGCAGAGACCAAGTTTGAATTCAATGAAAGAAAATTCAACTTTTCAAGCCACTTTTTCTTCAAGATGACTTTCGTTTAAATGTCAATAGTTAATATAGTTAAAAAACTCAAAAATTAACGCGTTTTTAGGAATGAATGAACTTTATAAAGAAATTTGTAACTTTAAAGACATAGTGAAGGCAGCAGTGCTGAACAAAGACTTAATTCTGCTACAGAAATGGCACAATGTATTTCAATTCAAGAGCTTGTCAATCTGCAAGAAATATCTACTTTAATGGCATCAATACCAGTTTCAAACGCGCCATATGAAAGGATATATTCCCAGGCTAATATAATTTGGTCTCAGATGAAACCGATTACGACTGGAGCATGTTATCGCAGACATGCAAGTCAAAACAAACTTCAATTTGTCTTGTAGTGAATTCTATAAGTAGGTTATAAAAAACTAAATCAAACATAAAATTTTAATAAAACTCGTAATTACTTTATACTAATTAACAACATAAATAAATACTGAAAATTCAGCTTCAAAGTACACTTTTTCCCATGATATTTTGTTACTTTTCGTAGTCAACAAGTCTATTACTAAGATGTTTAGTAGTAAGATAAGTGGGTATTATATGATATGCAAATACCTGTATAAATTACCCCAGGCTTATCTCAATTGTAAAAAAATAACATAAATTATATAAAAGATTATATGATACGCAGATACCTGTATAAATTCTCCAGGCTTACCTCAATTGTAAAAAATTAACATAAATTATATAAAAGATTATATGATACGCAGATACCTGTATAAATTCTCCAGGCTTATCTCAATTGTAAAAAATTAACATAAATTATTTAAAAGCCTATTTTGTTTTGAATGTCCCGATTTGTACGCTAAATCCCGATTTTTTTGACCTTCCGTCCCGATTTTTAACAAACCGGACCTGACAACACTAGTGACATAGGTCGGTTAACTGAAGTGTTTTAAAATTGTGCATCATGAGTGCAATGTCAGCATACAGACTTGTTACACAGTGATGAAAGAAAACTTTAATACTCCTAAAGCAGGCACAGGTCCATAAAGTTGAACAACATCACCTGAAGACCGCCGGATTGTGTGGATGCCTGTTGCTGGCAGATGGATGAATGCAGGCCAGATGCAAGCAGTGGTTACAGAGGGAGTCACCACCAGACTACTGTAAACCAATTGCTGGAAGCTTGGTTACACTCTCTGACCCGTATGCAATGTGTTCCATTAATCTGATTTCATTGTCAGCATCGTCTAACCTGGTGTAATGCAAAACGCAAATGGACACGTGAATGTCGTACTTTTGTGTTTAGAGACGAGTCTCGATTCTGTTTGTGGCAAAGTGATAATTGACGACATGTTCGCAGGCGTAGTGGAGACACGGTTTACCCTGCTGTGATTTCAGAACGTCACACAAGTGCAGCCACTGGTGTCATGTTTTGGCGGCAATTAGTATCAACAGCATGACTGAGTTGGCTGTTGTTGAAGGCACAATGACAGCCCACCACTATACGTATGGGGTACTGCATCTTATTGTGGTACCCTTCATGTTCACCCTCCAAATCGCATCTTCCAACAAGATAATGCCCGTCCTCATACTGCCATAATCATCACACAAGCCTTGCAAGGGGTTACGATCACAATTTGGACAGCACGGTCCCCAGATTTGTCCCCAATAGAGACTGTCTGGGATGCAAGGTGTAGACACATTATATCACATGGTCACCCAGCACAAACTGTGCAACAACTAACTGCAAAAGACATGCAGGCGTAGCGAGACATACCCGAAGGAGACATTCGAACACTTATTGATTTAATGCCTGCAAGGGTCCACGAATGTATTTGTGCTCAAGTTGGGCGCATTTCTCACCGACAACTGTACTTAAAGGTAATATACTTAGCCCGTTCCATTTCCATTTGTTATAATTTCTTCTGGGTATGGCCCTGGATATATCTTCAAAGTTTCCTAAAAGTCTACCATTCCTGTGTGCGTGTTGAGATTTTAATTTGCGCCGTTGTAACTATAGGGAGACTATAAGATTCCGCTATAAATTTGAAAAAATCGAAAAAAATAATCATTTGTTATTGAAACGGTTATTTAGGCTTTTTTTAATGACTTCGTAAACCTGGTATTTGCAGGACCAAGTGGTATCGAGAGGAAAGTTAATAGAAGTGGCTTGATCTAAGTAGAAGCAATTTCAGACTTGGATGGGTGAGATCCCATCGATGTAAACCCAGAATCCGGGACCCACAAGTTGTGTCACCATGGGGATACTGTATAGCCAAAGAAGCAACTCTACATTAAGTTCCTTCTTAAAAATAGAAGAATAAATAAAACATAAAAACAACGTAATAAAAAACAACAGGTCAGATAGTATGATTTTTTCCATCTTTACATGAAGTATTTAACAAGTATTTACTACCCGCTTAAGATATACGTAGCTACAGACTCCTAAATATTACATTGTATGTACTGATGACCGTCTCCAAGTGTAAATTTTAGATTTCTAGCGCCGCTTTGTAGAGTATAAATAAAAATATTGTAAACGGCTAGAATGTTCGTTCAGTTTAAGATTAAAGCTCAATTTTTGTTGAGGAACAGAAGTTCCACAGCGCTTACGATTTAAGGAATCCAAAAGAGTTTAGGTTTCTGTATTCGATAGAGAGGCTACCCATAACAGAAATTTTCTTCTTCTCTAAATTTATTATGAAAATTCTTAGAGAATCATACGCTTATATATTTCATCGCGATCATATTTGCATATTCTCGATCAGTAGAAAGCTTAGCAAACTTACATGAAGTAAATGCTTACTAATATTACGATTTCGCTAGCAAGATAAGCGGTTCTGACTGCTTTAAACACATGCTCAACAAAAGCAGATTACCAACGACAGATGATACCATCAACGAACAGTTGGATCCGTTCGGATTGACTTGAAACCTGACAGTATTTGCTAGTTTAATGCACAGTTTTCTGAACCATCTTATTTGCATTAATTCGAACATGAAACGATTTCATGTCAAGTATAGGTGCACTGTCGACAATAGGAAGGTACGCAGAGTAAATCGGATAACGCGAAATATACTCAATTTATACAGATGTTAAATTAAAAACTGCGTAAAAAATACTTCAAGGCACTTGTGAATCTTAGCTTGAAAGATAATAGAATTCTAAATAAGCAAAACAACTTAAAAAATGATTTTCATGCCACGCGTAAAATGTCTGAGCTTAACTGATGAGCGGACAATGGAAATTGAAGCCCAGATTACGCGTATTCCGACGTACGCTTGGTATATATATATATAGCCTTTAATTTTAAAACTTCCTCGCTTTATACATGTATACTTACATTACTATATATCCACCGCCGCTTCTAACAAACCAAACAACAGTGACGGACGGCAAGTACGATTTCCTGTGATTGTTGGAGCTACAGAGCGATGCTCTGTTAATTTAAGCGCACGGCGTTGCCAATAATTATACTCCATTGTAACGAAAGAGCACAGCCCCCTGGATCGCATTTCAAAAAGCGCTAAGTCAACTTAAACACAAATATTCAAAACAATAAAAGTAGACGAGTTTCGACACAACAGTATTAAAAAAATTTTTCGATGGGGGGTGACACCCGGGGCGGACTGCTCCCCCCCCCCCCACCTACGCCACTGGGCAGGCGTACAAGTTTCTTTGGCTCTTCAGTTTAGCTTCAAGATTGAATAAACAATTTAACAGAAACTGATTTCCTGTGTTTGAGTTAAAGGTTTTAAAGTTTTCCTTTGCTGATATCGAATCAAATAAAACTGCGTATATTTATACAAATGTTTTTACTGGAAGATTTTTTACATGAATTTATAGCTTATGTCGCACTTACATCATATCGCACATTGAAGGTTCCTACTCCAATGGACTACTAGTTATATTTGAAGCTGTAGAGCGCGTCAATAGTGAATAAAAGTGCTAAATAGTAACGAAGGGTTGCCTGACAATAATGACAGACACGTTGGAACTGTTTTGGAATTTGTAACTACAGTACATACCTTACAACATTTTATTTCATTTTAATTTAAAATGTTTATTTCCAACATTACTATGTGGTCTTTAGACACAGAAATAAATCAGCACTAAGCAAAATTTTATCGATGCTTGCTGTCATGAAATTCCTAACAGTTCTAATATAAAGTTCCCTTTAGATGAGAATAAACTAGGTATGTTCACATTCATCATAAATTAAAATAAATCAATACTGTTACTATCTTCTACTTACCGGTTAGTTACTTAATGACTTCTTCTTCATCATCACCAACTTTTCTCAACATCAGGAGTCGACGGCGTTTGATGATTTTTACTGATCATTGGCATGGTCAAATTTGGAGTTTTGGTTTTACGGTCGCATGCCTTTGCTGACACAAAGCATTTTATAGCCACCGCCAGGTGTTATTACGTACTAAGGGAGGAAGTGAAGTGTTGCCATATGTCTGCGGAATGTGTAACTAAATTCTGTATGTGAAAAGTGTATATTTTATTTGCAAAATTTGTAGTTTATGAGACGGAGATTGCAGACCGTCCCGGCATTCCCATTGATGGCTGCGGAAAACCGCCTAAAATCACAGTCTGGATGGCTGCTTGGACTTGTACACGACACCAGCGTGAGGCGCATCAGTCCCCTGGGCCACACTGGCGGGTGGTTTTTTACTTAAAATCCCATGAGTACATTCACTTTCCAGTGATAACTACAAATACGTAACATTCTACTTTAGTTACGCTTGTGTAATCGTTTGTTACGCTTGTGTAATACGTTCCAACAAAAAAAAAAAAATTACGCCGCTTTAGAGATTCTGAATAAGTTTTTGTACTACCCCTTCCATATCTACAATACATATAACTTTGACACAGTCATTTTTACATGTCAAACAACAAGAATAAAAGCCTCTTTCAGTCATCATTTAAAGCTTTCGCAGATAACACTTTGTGTGTATGTGTCAGGAAATTAAATAGAGAAACCCAAGTGAATGTTTTCCCTTTTCTGTACAATTAGCAATGATTTGTAATCTCTGTGAATGTTATGTTTATTACTATTATTGCAGATATGCATGCTAGCATTGAGATTGAACTGACCAGGATTTCTACTCTACCCTTGGCAGTCTGGAGAATAGTAGTGGCACTGTAAGCACACGTAGTTTTTTAAATTGATTTCTTTATCACACCGAGTATGGTCAGTAAGCGGTAACGCTCAGGCCTCGTATTCTGGAAGACGCGTGCTCGAATCCCCATCCGGCCATCCGGGATTGATTTTTCGTGGATTCCACAAATCACTCCATGCAAACGACCAGATGGTTCCTCCCCATTCCTTGTCCCCATCCTTTCCCTCTTCTGATTACCTCGACATCGACGAGGCTTAAAGCTAAAGTAAATAAATATTCTCCATGTTTTTGTGACTTCAGTAACTTGCATGGATGTAAATTGTTCCCAGAAGGAGATGCCATAAGTGAGCGGGGAATAAAAACGTGCTAAATATACCAACATCTTTGTTTCTTTATCGGATATTACAGCTATTATTCTTAGTTGAAATGTTGCAGAACCGACAGAATAGCTTTGTACGGAGCTATGCAACGGATGTGGACATGTGCAAGTATTCGTCGTAGGTTCTATGCTGTCTGCAGAGGGCTGAGCTGGTGAAACGCATGCAACTACGTTGGCATCCATTAACCAGAAACCACCAACGCCTGAGACAGCAGTCGGCACTGGAACGCCATCACTAGCATTCTGAATGACAAAATGCAATGTTTTTGGACAAGTTTCAATTCAAATTTTAATTCAATGATGGCCACATACGTGTTACGCGCTACTGTGCTGAACGCATTCGGGCAGACTGCATAGTTGAGCGGCACAGTGTGCAAATGCCAAGCGTGAAGCGTGGAGCGCATATAATATGCGATCTCGTTTCTTAAGAATTGATGGCAACCTGAACAGCAACCGCTGCATCAAGGAGGTTTTAGAGACCGAGGCACCGCCCCTCCAGCAGGCATCTCCGCAAGCTAAATTTCAGAGGGACCATAAGCGACCACATGTGACGAGGAATTTGCTGAGATTCTTTGAAGTTCGACGGGTACTACTGCTTCCCTGACCTGAACGTTCGCGAAACATGTCGCCCTTTGAGACATGATCCGTCGGCAACTTGTTCTTCTGATCCTGCAGCAACTACTGTCGAAGCTGTTAAATTGGAGATCCCACAAATTTAGGGGTGCCATTCGCGGCAAATTGTAGGCGTTCTAACAATCTCTACGTGTACACTTTTTTACGCTAAATTGATCCCAGGTGCTTTGTTTCACACGCAGTCAGTTTGTGTGTGATCTCCACTAGTAATATTGTAAATATGAAAGGAAGTATCTGTCTGTCCGTTACATTTTGCTGATTAAATGGCTGTACCGACGTTGATTAAAATTGACAAGGAAATACTTAGTATCTGTAGGAAGGACACAGGGCATTTTTTTCGATAGGAATAACATTTTTTGCAACTACGTTTTGAGAACTTATCAAATGGTGACAGACAGACGGATTCCTGTGTTAGTTCGTAATATTACGTCGGTCGCTCAAGCTGTGCTTCTCACGCAGTCTGTTAGTGTATGATTTGTTAGTAAATTTCGTTTAGAGACAAAACATATTGTTTAGTATAGATGTCACTTTGCTCCACACTGTACTATTACTTTGTGTCTCCCTAAAAGTTTCTGACACCAGTTTACTTTGTCTGACATGCCTTGCGGGCGTAAACCTTTCCTAGGGTGTAGTTCCAGAAGAACACGAGCAGCTGAAGTTATTATGACCCAAGAATCTGATGCTCATGCTGAAGAAAGAATAAAAGGCCAAATTGAAATAAAGCTGCCCTCAGTTAAGCCCCCCCCCCCCGCACCTTCGTTTGTTTTTCTGTTTTGAAATATGTCGGAAATTGATTCTCTTCATGAGACAGGTTTGACGGTAGAGTGATATAGTGAAGGCTTTCCTGTCATATTATGCCGACTCGGTGTTATTTGGTACAAATTATATGTTACTAACACCTAAAAACAACATGCGTACGAAGTCGTGATTAACAGCTAGTTTTTAATATCGCGGTTCGAATAAGTTGCATCAGATGAGGAAGCGGCATAGTGTCGGGTGTTTGGGGTTATGGTTTAAGTTATGATTTTAGGCAGCAAAACAGTCTTTAAGCTTTAAAAAAAATCCTTTAATGACGAAACATGTCATTAAGAGTTAATGAACTCAACTGCGTATGGAGAAAACCAATGGATTCTTAACCCACATCGAAATCTATTAGTATGCGGAACGTGGTAGGTGAGTGGTAGCGTTCTGCCCTCGCAGTCGGGAGGACGTGGGTTCGTAACCCGGTCCAGTAATCCAGATTTGGGTTTTTAATCGTTTACAAAAATCATTCCAGGCGAATTCCGGGATGGTTCCTTCAAAAGGCCATGGCCGAATTCCTCCCGCTTCCTTGCTCCGATACCTTTTCCGCCTCTAATGACCTCAACGTCGACGAGGGGTAAAACCATAAACAAAAAATCTATTATTTATAAAGCAAAGAATTCAGTTGGGTAGTGTTAAACAGAAACATGCAATTAATGAGTTAATTATGCTGACTATCTGGGTCTGAGGCAATGAGCGTCGTGCCTATTACGGTGAGTTGTAGGAAAAGCCAGTTACGGTATGCGTTTTGTAAAGCATTTCCAGCAAATTAATAAGAATAGCTCATACAACATTCGAAACAAAAATTTGAATTGTTATCGCTCATCTGACGTTCTTCATTCTTAGTAGCTCGTTCGTAGCATTCATTAGTGTATAAACTTCTAACAGTACAGTATTCCATTTTGCCTCCGTGAAAGAAACTTTCATGTGCTGCCAGTGCCTTGTGGTGACAGTAGGAAACACTGAACCGTTCCATTTCGCCTAATAGACTCTGTTCGTGTGGAACCCCCTCCACAATACACCGGGAACGAATGAACACTTGAAAGCCGCCCATCCTACAACCCCACCAGTAACCAGACCTGACAGTTCCTCCGACCATGGCACAAAATTAATGCACGAAATATCTGCACGTTTTCTATTGATGCAGGACATTAAGAAACAGCACTAAGAAACTGGGTATAAACCAATGACCATGTTTGAAATATTTCCCATTTTTATGTTAAAAGGTCATTACTGCTTTATCTGATATGTTTTTAGCCAGGGCGCTAATGACCGAGATGTCGACGCGATATAAAGTTCCAATAACAACGACAAAACTTGATCTGATCTGACTGGGATACGAATTTGTGTTTCACCATAAAGATTCACTCTGAAAATCTTATGAATTTCTATTTACTTTGAAGGGAATTAGAATCCGTTGAGTCAAAATTGAACGGACCCTTTACATATCCTGCACTGATAATTAAGAAATTAACTCATTTTCGGAGACTATCAAGTAGATGCTGGTAATGTAATGTAACGTTATGCAGATGTAACGGAAATGCTAGGTCAGCGTGTGGACTATGGTATGCTTCGAGCAGCACCCTATCACACAGGATGATAGCTAAGTTGATTTTTGTTTTGTTGTTGATATGCTCGAGGAACTGATGACCACACTCCATTGAGGCTGGTGCGCTTCGCCGAACCATGGCGTAGAAAGATGACGCATGACGACTATCTGAGATTTGTGCTGGAAATGGAATGATGTCAGTTCAGTACTTGGAGTGATACCAGGAATCAGGATTTGGCACTGAGCGAGCAGACATTTGTGTTACCGAGATTTCCCGGAGCGTAGGTGACATAGAACTGTACCACAATTTCACTCTGGTGCGACCAAGACAGATCCCATTGTCGACTCGAGAGATAACCATTTCACCCGAAACTACAAGATACTGACAGTCCAGATCCCTGCATGCTAAGTTCGGCGTCGGACGCAGTCGAATCAGCCTATTGCTAAGCAAAATTATGGCCAGTAAAACACTTTTAACAATCCTGACAACTCATGCCTACGAAACTTACAACCCACTAATGTTTGATTTTAATTACAAAGTTGTCTGCAAAGTGCTGTTCGTGCTGAAACTTTGCTGCTTGACGATTTCAGTTGATTATTCACACTTTATATTTCTCAACTGGTAATTCATGTGATTTAATATCTGTGTTTTAGACTGATAATTTGAATTAGTGTATTTTAATCTGTGACAGTAGGCATTTCGGTGTTTCCATGTTTCAAACATTGTAAATCAGCTTAATAGTTACTTTTAATAAAAAATGTTAAAAAAGTTTTTTCCTTCCTATGAACTGATTGCGAAACTGAACCTCGAGAACGCGGTCTCAAATCCCGTCAGGCCATCCATATTTCGGGTTTCCATGACTTTCCGACATTAGGTGAATGTCGGAATGGTTCCTTCAAAAATATCATGTGAAAGTTTCCCATTCCTTGCCCCAACCCCTTTCCTGCTCTAATGGCATCGGCATGGGCGAAACATAACCCCCTCCTACAAAAATAGGAGTGTGCAGTTATAGAATTCACAAGCTTATTATAAGTAAATCGAAACCATAGAAATAAATGTTTCAAGCCACAATTTTACAGCCAGATTGTGCTATGTATGTGGTAAGACCACCACGCTATCTGTGTTTCCATTACACTTTTGTTTCTGACAATGAAGTAACATTCAATGTTGAGCTTTTCATATACTATTAACAATAACGGCACTTAGGTTCTGTTAATCCGAGCACTGTAATGGAGGGAGAAGCTAGACTATATAATCTATTTTAGCATTCGGTATTCCTCACTATTCCCCAAGAAAACTGTAATACACAGAGTATCCAAAGAACGTACTGAGACATTTAATAAGCTACTTGAAATTTTTTTAAATATCAAAGAATATTGGAATTGAGGAGAATCCAACATCTTTTTCCTTAAAAGACTGTTATTTTCTGCTTGTAGACAGTATAGGAGATTACTCCGTAAAATTGCTGATCGACAAACAGAAG
This sequence comes from Vandiemenella viatica, assembly GCA_031002005.1. Classification (NCBI taxonomy): domain Eukaryota; kingdom Metazoa; phylum Arthropoda; class Insecta; order Orthoptera; family Morabidae; genus Vandiemenella; species Vandiemenella viatica. The sequence continues at coordinate 46,811,401 of CM061921.1, read as the reverse complement.
AACGAAAAATCGGAGATACAAGAGTTAAATTCTCTTTTTATTTGCCTCCTTCAGTACAATTCTTTCACCAAAGAAGCGAATTAAACTACTTCCTCTGCATAATCTGTGATCTACAAATGGACTGACGTGACGCGAAAACACAATTTCCCATGTTTGTTAACGAAAATCTCGTGCAATTGTCTTCCCTTATACCGAATATAGGACTTGATCGGTTCAGTCTCGCTGTGCCCTTTGTCCTATTGTTTCTCTCGCCGTTGCGACCCGTCGTTTTAAAAAGCCCTTTACATCCAAACAAGAGAAGCTCATCAGCGAAATGCGGTCCCCAGAGCGGTTGCGATAAGGGGCAGCCGGGCAACGTTATCTCAGGTCGTTGTCGGGCGCTGTCCTGCAAGGCACCGGGTCCCAGTCTCAATATCCTGCTGCTTTCTCAAGGGCCAGCTCGCACAGCGATACGTTCGGCTCTCTGCTTTTTTCCTGTTATTCTTCGCAAGAGCTCGATATATATTGCGGTGAGTGCGGATGACGGAAAAAAAGCTTCCTTATAACGACTTCCAGCTCCAGTCCAACGACTCCTCCTTCCTCAGCAACGAACATCCCCGACAGCACGGGAACTGTAAGGTTGTGCGATGATTTCATATGCACGTGAGGAAATTGTTGCTGTACAAGTTTGCCCGTTATTTTGATTCCACCAAAAATCTTAGGGATGCTTTCTGTTCTGTATCCAACATTCTTCCAAATGTCAGTTGCATAAACTCTAAAAGTGCTAAATTTATGATAAATTTGGTTGTGATGTAATCACTGGGATTCCAAAATGAATTGTCATTTTGGTCTTAGGATTGTAAAACTCGTTTGTTGGAGATATTATTTAATATATGTTGCTCTTACAGCTGTAAAGTATATACAAACAGCACGAACTTCACACAAAAAAATACCGTGAAAAAATAAAAATACTGCCGTAACAGCATGCACTATATTAAAGGATGACATTTGTAATTAAATGCAACAACCATTGATGTTAATATTACGTGCAACGTAATACATCAATGATCTGCAATGCTGACAACATTAGATACAACAAATATGCTATCCACAGGAGTCAATAAAGCTGCTCCAAAATCATGGTAGCTTTAATTTATTTAATGAAATCAAAATTTGAACAGGCTATATTTAAACTTATCCACAGGAGCCGTTAATAATGCTGTTCAAAAATCAAGATACCTTTTTTTTTAAATAAAATCAAAATTTTGGTATAGGATGAATTTCAACCAATCCAGAAGCACTGCTAATAATGCTCTTCGAAAATAAAGATAACTTCACTTTTCAACATATTCCAAATTTCCACCGAATTATGCCTTAACATATTTTTCTACAGGTTGCGTTTCAATTTCGGCTTCAATTACATACAAAAAAATAAATTCCTAGGGCCTTATGCTGAAACAATAATATTGGAGATCTTTCAACCTAACCGCAACCACTTTTGATAATTGCTGTAGGAGATTAATGTTTAAGACACAACATGTCGATAAATTCATTGTAAGTAGCACGTAAGTACGGTAATACCTATTATAGTTGGTAATCGGATTTGTGTACGTTAATATGGCGTTTCTCGTTCACTAACCTTTTAACGTTACAGAATTTTTTATGCGATATTTGTTCGGATTTTATATATTTGATGGCTGTGACAACAACATATTCCCAACTGATATCATCTAAGGAACGTTTGTAATATCGTCATATGTCACAATATGCCTGTTGTCAATGCCTTACCACTTAATGGTTAAGGTTTTGCGGTATGTATACACTGATCAGCCAAAACATTTTCACCACCTACTTACTAGCATATTAGTCCACCGTTCGAACGCAATAAAGCAGCGTTTCGGCATAAAATGGATTCTTGGTAGGCTTCCAGAGGTATTTGACACCAGATTTCTACGCACAGCTTACAGAATTCCCTTAAATTACGGGCCATCGTTTTGTGGGCGCGGGGGCTGGTAACGAGCATCTAGGAAATAGAGAGGCTGGTAGGCTGTTCGCGTGCTACTGTAGTGAGCATCTGTGGAAAGTGTTTGACGGACGGTGAAACCACGAGTAGGCGACAATGTGGTGGACACCCACGTCACATCACAGAACGCGGAGGTCGGAGGCTTGCCCGCTCTGTAAAGCAGGATAGGGGTGATCTGTGGCAGAATAGTGGTGTCACCTACTCGTGGTTTCACCGTCCTTCAAACACATTCCATAGATGCTCACTACAGTAGCACGAGAACAGCCGACATGCTCGTTCCCAGAAGCTGCTCCCTCAAACCACTGTCCCGTAATTTAAGGGAATTTCATGACCTGTGCGTAGAAATGTGGTGTCTCATACCTCTGGAAGCCGACCTAGGACTTGTAGAATCCATGCTACGCCGAATCGCTACACTATTGGGTTCGAATGGTGGACCAATATGCTAGTAAGTTGGTGGTAATAATGTTGTGCTGATCAGTGTATATTTTATAAATCTAAGAGCAATATATGTTAAATAACCTGATTTAAAGAACGAGTGTACCAATTTTTAGACATAAAGTAGAGTTGATTTTAGAGTCCAAGTGATTGCGCTACTGCCATAAATTTTTTTTAAACGCGACTCACGCAGAAAAAGTTGGTTGGATTTTAATGGGGTTTCAATTCATGAACAGCTCTCGGTCTCTTGAGTACAACAAGGGTTTTTTATTTTGATGTATCGTTGAAGAGTTTAGAAACTAAAACAAAAGTGTACAGAAACTTGAATCAATTTAAAGGTAAATTACTTGTCGCAATCGAAATTTTTGCCGTTAATTCAGTGTATGAGCCGCATCTCTGTCTTCCTCTATAGCTCTATTCCCTCCATTAACATATTAATCAGTCCGGCATCCTTCAAAATATGACCTACAATCCTGTCTCTTTCACAAACTTCTTTCCTCACCTATTATTTCCAAAACTCTTTCATTTCGTGCATTATATGTCCACTTAATTTTCAGCATTTCTGTAGCACCACATTTCAAATGATTCAATTTTCCTTCTTTCTGGTATTCCTAAAGTCCATGCTTCACTGCCATAAAGAGCTGTGCTCCACACATCATTATACAATTCTTTCTAAGTCGCAGATCAGTATTTGAAACTAAAAGATAACTCTTTTTCATGAAGGATCTTTTATCTACTACTATTCAGCTTTCCTGCTTCGGCCATCAGTTGTTATTTTACTTCCCAAGTAGCAGAATTCACTTACTTTTCTCACCGTATCTGATACTATTTTTATGTTTAAACTACTATTATTGGAATCATTTCTGCTACATTTTATCACTTTTGTCTTTATTTGATTTGTATTTAGTCTAAATCCTTCCTTCAGTATTTTGTTCATGCCATTCAGTAATTTCTGAATATCATCAGCCTGTTCTCTTAACAAGACAATGTCAGCAGCAAATCGCAGTATACTGATTTTTTTTCTTTGAGCGCTTATGCCACATTCGAATTAACATTTTTAACGCTGTCAAAAAACTGTGACAGTTAAAAAAATTTAACAAACTCCAATTCCTTCTTTAACAGTTGCTAACCGCACACTATATAGCTGCATATAACTCGTAAGTTGTATGTACCTTGTAGGCCTTGAGAATAGTAACTTCCCTGTGTGGCTTGGAGAATCAAACTGCATAAACTTTTTCATCTATTCACAACTACCATATACGTTTAGCACATTTAAAACATTAATGCGTGTCAATTGTGCATCCATGTCTTGAACAGAGCTGGCCCTATTTACACACGACGTAATGAAAGTTATTGATACAGGTTCACAAGTAGGTGCAATTTTTTTAGACTTTCTGAAAGCCTTTGACTCTGTGCCACACAACCGCCTTTTAGCGAAGCTTCGAGCGTATGGTAGATCGGATCAGCTTTGTGATTGGATAAAGGATTTTGTATCTGGTCTTTCGCAGTATGTCGTCGTTGAAGGAGAAAGTTCTTCTTATATAGATGTTATACCGGGTGTACCTCAAAGAAGAGTAATAGGACCACTTCTTTTTTTAATTTTTATAAACGATCTCGGAGACTTAGTAAAAAGCATTTTTAGATTGTTTGCTGATGATGCGGTTATTTATAGGGAAGAAAGGAATTCGGCCGATTGCTTAGAAATTCAGCGTGATCAGGATGTTCTTTTGGCATGGTGCGCTGAATGGCAACTTACATCAAATTGTAAAAAGTGCAAGACAATGAGCACAACTAACCAAAAGAATCAGATTGTTCACAAATACGAGGTAAACAGTTCAGTTATTGATATGGTCGATTGTGTGAAATATTTGGGAGTAACAGTACAAAAGGAACATGAAATGGGACTTACACATTAATTTGTTAGTAGGTGGAGCTAATTCTATGCTGCGATTCCTAGGTCGAATTTTGAAAAATTGTAATGAACAAACGAAGGAGATAGCGTACAAATCTCTTGTGCGTCCACATTTGGCCTACTGTTGTGTAATTTGGGATCCGATTCGTAAGGGGTTGATTGACAGTATAGAGAAAGTGCAGTCGGGGACACAATTCGCGAGACCCCTCGCCTTTCGATTATGCTTCATTCTAGACACGAATCTACATCTACATCTACATCTACATCTGTACTCTGCAAATAACAAATACTGTGGGTGGTAGAGGGTGCTAAGCACCAATCCTAATTCTGCGCATTCCAATCCCGAACAGATCGAGGAAAGAAGGAATACATAAATGAATCAGTACGGCATCTTATTTCTCTAATCTTATCCCACCTGTCATTGCGACCTAAATAGGTTGGCGGAAGAAGTATTTCGTTGCACTCGTAACTTAAAGATTTTCGCATATTCTCCAGCAAATTCAAACGAAAACGACGTCGTCTGTCCGCCAAACAATCCCAGCCCAACCCACGAATTAGCTCTGTGACACTTACGTAAGGACTGTAACTAGCAGTCACGAATCGAGCGGCTCTTCTCTGTACTTTCTCTAATGTGTCAATCAATCCCTTGCGATACGGATCCCAAATTCCACAACAGTATTCCAAATGCGGACGCACTAGTGTTTTGTACGCTATTTCCTTTGTATGAGCATTACAACTTCTCAGAATACGTCCTATGAATCGTAGTTTGGAATTAGCTTTTCCTACAACGGAAGTTATGTGCAAGTCCCATTTCATGTTGCTTTGTACTGTTACGCCTAGATACTTCAGGGAATCTACAGTGTCAACAACTGAATTGTTAACTTTGTACTCCAGAGCAAGCGGGGTCTTTTTTATTACTTATGTGCATTGCCTTGCACTTTTCACAGTTAAGTGTAAGCTGCCATTCACGGCACCATTCCGAAATAAGATCCAGATCGCGCTGAATTTCTAAGCATTCGTCGGAGCACCTCACTTCCCTATAAATAAGTGCATCATCAGCAAAAAATCGCATCCTGCAATTAATGCCGCATGGGACAGCATAACTTGTATGTGGTACACAAAATTCATGACAAAATAGACCGCTTATATCCAACACTTTACCCAAGACTAAAAAAATTAGCCCGCGCAGCAAGTAACTCGCAGACGCTCAGAGGCAGAGTTCAGAGTTCTACAGTTAAAATAACCACGAATACCACCATTTTAGTCAAAATAATTATTGAAATAACCAAATCGATTGATTATAAAGAAATGATAACACGTTTTGCTTAATTTTGATAATCATTGTGTATTTTTCCCCCTCGAATAAACAGTTGACAATTAGCTTGCAAACGCAATTATATGAAGAATACCGAAAAGAATCGCTAAATTACGCACGAAAAACCAATAAGAAAGTTTTAATGGAATTAGTTACAGTGTCTAGAGCTGCAGCGTTATAGAACATTGTGTGACAAATACACACAAAGGTTGAGGGTAAGTAGAAAGATCAATTACGAAAGAACTCTAATGGTAAACTAAGTCACGAAATATAAATAGACTGTTTCTAGAAAATTAAAGGGTTTGGAATATTAACACCTTAATTTTTTTTTCACCATACCATATTTAGAAGGTAAGCTTAACTTGATCGCAGTAGAACAGTATAGTAGTAATAATAATAATTAAAAACAGTAAATAAATCAATAATTCCGTATGCAATGTGAATTAGCGGTTCCACATTTTAAATCTGGAAGATGGAAGTAGAAAAACTTTCATATCTCTCTTTGTTTCTAATTAACACTGATACTTTTATAAAATTTTCTGTCAAGCATTACTTGCTGCCTTCCAAGCCCGATGGGTTATAGGTAATACTGTTGCCTGGCATACGGGAGGACGCGAATTCAGACCCCGTCGGGCATCCAATTTCAGTATTCCATGGTTTTCGTAAATTTCTCCAGCAGAACTCAGAAAAGTTCCGTGGCTGAAATTCTTACCCGATCCTATTTTCCAATACTATCAGGATTCATACCACATTGACGTCGAAGAAATGAAGAAGACGAAAAAAGAAAAAGAACGTGGAGCTTATGTGGTAACACTCTACTCCGGTTTTCGGGAGGTCGTGGGTTCGAATCCCCATCTGGCCATCCAGATAAGGGTTTTATATGGTTTCCCCAAATCACTCCAGGCGAATGCCAGGATGGTTCCTACAAAAGGCCACAGCTGAATTCCTCCCAATTACTTGCCCCCAGTCTTTTCCTGCTTCTAATGACTTCGACGAGATGTAAAACTAGAAATAAAAAGTAATTTCTCAAATAAAAATAATTACATCTCTGTGATGTGTTTTGGACCTTTTCCTTGTTGGATTTATCTTATTTAACGGCCGAACATGATAGCGAATGGAATAGAGTGCTATTTTCCCATGTGGAGAGTCTCTAGTTATGTGTTGTTTTAGGGCTGGTCGAAGTCGAAATCATTGTAGTGGAAAAAGGACTTGGGCCATGATTCGGGAAGGAATCCATTCATTGCCATTTCACGTAATCATCCATAATTACCATTTATTAACATATTCCCAAAATGAATTAAAATAAATGTTATTTCGAAATCAAGCATGGTGGGTGAGCGGTAATGTTCAGCCACGCATTCGGAAGGACGCGTGGTCTGACCCCCATCCGGTCATCATGTTTTGGGTTTTCCATGGCTTCTCCAAATCACTCCAGGGGTTTTACGTCTCGTCGACGTTGATGTCATTATAGGCGAGGCATAATTGTGACCACGGAACGGGAAAGAATTCGGTCATTAACTTTGAAAGAAACATCCCGGCATTCACCTGGAGTGACTTGGGGAAACCATGGAAAACCAAAATGTGGATTGCTGGACGGGGATTCGAACCCGCGTCCTCCCAAAATGAGGCCAGAGCGTTACCGCTCTCCCACCACGCTCGGTAAGAATTCCGGGATGGTTCCTTTGAAATGCCATGACAGAGTTCCTTTCCGATTCTTGGCGTCTGTCCTTTCCCGCCACTAATGACCTAGTTGTCGGCGAGACATAAAGAGAGAAGAAAAGAAAATACGTTATTGAAAATTGCATAATGACTGAATAAACAAGCTCTTTGCAAATGAAAATAATTTATTTCTCGGTTAGCATAAGACAAATCAATACGACGTGTCAAACAAGGTCGTTACTGGGTATTACTTCTCTTTCCGGTTGGTTACATTGATTGAACCGTATTTCATGGATGACAGATGCTGTCGATAACAGTGGCGTTGATTTTCAATGTTGCACCACCGCCTCTACGACGATTGGCGAGAGGTGTCGGATATCAGCGTGGTTTCTATCAACTAACTGTTAGGCGGCATCGATTGGACCGAACGAGCTGCACTAGGCCGTTCATCCTAAGATTCAGACATGGGACTGTATCAGTCACTGCCTCAAAGGCAGAAGTTCATATCGATGTTCTTATTGTATTTTGGGCTTTAGCACACGTCAACATTGTAGTTATTAGTGCCCTAACAACATATCGGTATGATGATGTGATTCGTGACGATACTTGAAAATTAAATGTGGAAGTTTAACTTAAGTCGTATACTGCTGAAGCTAGAAATCTTGTAATTCATTGCAAAAACCAGAAGTACTGTTCCTTAACTTGTAATTCTCCACTTCGAAAATCAAATCGTCTTATTACTGTTTCAGCTTTCGCGTGCGCGTGAGAACCAATCGTAATATTCCAAAATAGCTTCCCTCCGTTCTTATTAATTAAAAGCAGGAATGTTTAGATATTATTTTACAATATTAGCTAATGCTTCTTGTTCACTGTGGAAGGTCTTTCCATCGCTTTTCATTCATACATTCATATTACCAATTGACCGGGGAATCAACAACATACCACCAATTATAGGAAACGTGACGTTGGTTTTTTAAATCACCGGCACTGCTCTCTCCTCGAATTTACTCTGAATTTTTTCCACGCGGATATTCCTACCACATACTGTGATATGCCATAAATCTTTCACAAAGTAGTTTCTCTCTCACCACTCACGCCTTCACTCATACTGCAATACTGCAAGTCTCTCTACTAACGAGTTTCAATCATAGAAGGCAAGCACCTACGAAGTTTGTGCATTGTCCCATGGTTCTGGTCCATATTTGTCTCTGGACAGGAGTGACAGTAGGTCGGCATACCTTCTTCAGGGTCACTTTCCTTAACAGTTCACAAATTTTTCACTCCGCCGGTCCTCATACCCAGTCTCCAATGAAACAATTAATAAAATTATTCGTACTACAAATTAACATATGCAATTTCACTTGCATGATACATTACAAGCTTACGTATAAAGGCTATTGGAGTCGGATGAGGATCATGGTCAAGGAACGGAAAATAAACTGGTAATGACATTTATGAAGGGACAATCCAGGCATTCTCCTGGACTGTTTTCGAGAAACTTCGGAAAACCATACTAGGTATCCCAGTCCTTTACTCCATAAAAGGAGGACCGAACTTGATCATCACTCAATAGGCTCGGTCTAAATGCCTACAGCTTTTTAAGTTCAGTATGCAACCTTTTTTTTTTTTTTTTTTTTTTGTAACTGCTTTACGTCTCTTTTTAACATCGAGGTCTTTAGAGACGGGAAAGGATGGAGGGCAAGGATGGTGGCAAGGAATGGGAAGGAATTCGGCCATGGCCTTTTGAAGAAAGCATCCCGGCATTTGCCTGGAGTGATTTGGGGAAACCATGGAAAACCCAAATCTGGATGCCCGGACGGGGTTTCGAACCGCCGTCCTCCCGAATGCGAGGCGAGAACGCTAACCGTTACACCGCCCCGCTCGGTGGTATGCAACCATTAATATGACATGCAATAATGCCTGCACCACGTATGCTGGGTTTTTGATGAGGGAACACTTATATTTTGCAAAGGCACTGGACTGGGGTTACAATAGTTATGATTCGAATTTAATAATTTTAGAATCACTATCATTTTTCTTTCATTGTCTACAAGCTGAGTTTTTGGGTATTGATCAATTCTTCTTGCAAGGAATCATTAACTTCATGCCATTGATCTGCTAGCAAAAATGTTTATCAGTAGCTTATGGTTCAGTACAACCTTTCGTTTTTTGGGGAAACAGCTCCTCAAAACAAAGGAGTGAGAAATGATTAATGGAACCGTATATCAGGAGACAATGCCGAACCACTGCCTAAATACCCGGAGGATAGCTTGAAGAAATTCAGTTCTTTAAAAATATTTTTTGATGGCTTCGACCTGAGCAGAACATTACAACGCACCTGTTCAGTCATCTGCTTCTTATGTTCTATTCTTTGTCTTTCCCTTTGCCCGCTCCCTTAACTAACAAGTTAACCACTCCTGCATGTCTCATCCTGTATGTTCTTTCTGTGAGATTCTTCCAGAATCACATTTCTTTCACCAATATCTATATAACATGTTATTTTAGTATTATTGTCTACATAAAATTTTGTATCCCTGTATAGCATTACGTTTGGAATGTTTAAGGGCTGTGCACTACATGCGAATTTTAGAGAGTTTTTACTATTTATTAGTTGGCTGTTTGCTGGAAATCGCTTTCTGATATTGTGAGGACAAGCAGTTTTAATATTATTCTTGCTGCTGCCATTGGTAATAATTTTAGCTCCTAAGTATCTTAATTCTCTTATTTGTTCTATTATATCTCACCCAGTTCATAAAAAAATTTCTGCTATGCTTCATGACTTCTGTTCGGGTTTTACTTTAGTAGAAATTCCTCTTCTTGTATTTTATTTGTGTATTACTGAATTTTACATATCCCCTTTTTTTCTGCCAACAGTTAAATATCATCACCAAATCGCAGCACAGTATTTTTCTTAATTTTTTAGTCTTTACGTTAAAATTAAGTGACAGACAACATCTTTGTCTCAGCCAGTTGGTTCTTTTTTCCATAATTCTTTACTTCTATATGTAGTATTGGTTATCTACCATGATACTGTTCACAAGTCTCATTTAAATTTTTTAATATCTTATGTAGTTAACATTGCAACGGTAACGCTTGCATGTCCACTGCTTGAACCCGAAAAGCTCGTCTAATCTCCATTGGCTGAGAACAAACCACCAAAACTGAATCTGCTTCTATTGCCTCAGAAAGTGCGTCAAATACTACAATGTGGTAACCACTCACAAATACAAATCCTGCTCGTTGAACATCGCAACAACCTGAAACCAATCACTTGTGACTGAATATGGCATTAACAATAGGAAGGAAACACGAGTCTGATAAACGCCAGGCCGGATCCTTACAACATTACCAACAATTTTTCGCAAACCTACAAACGCGATGTGAGTATCTCCATTTTTTTCTTGAATCTTCCTTCTAGTAATATGCCAATATTCTTCTCATATACCTAGATTTTTCCTAAAGATAAAATGGTAAAATGCTCTTTGTTCTGCTACTTGTACCTCTCACCTTCCCTTTTATTGGTCTTGAAATTTAACATACTTGACGGCAGATTTAAATTTCGTTGACATGTACTTTCTATCGGAATAAGACTTACGTTAAAGACTTCCATAGCCTCTCCTGATTTCTACCTTTTTTGTACCATTTTGAAAATTTGTTTACATATTAGGCCCCATCAACTCTTATACTATGATTTGAGTTTATACTTTTTTTTGGCGAAAATTTGTCTTGAAAATTTAATATCCCACATAATCGTTGTAATAAACTTCTTTCTTCAGCACACTCTGACTGGGTTATCATAGGTTTTGTGTGTATTTCTTCGATCTATCACATTTTCCCCAGGAGCACTCGTAATATTAATGTATCTTCTTTCTTTCATTTTATAAAATTGTGTTTGACCTTTCCACATGCTACATCTACTCTTCCATTTGGTTCTTACCTTCTTCATACATTATTTTTTTTCCTTTATATCTCGCATTTCCTTTTGTTTCATTTCTGAAATATCAGTATAGCTTTCTTACACTTGTGCTATCTCCAGTTATCCATGATCTTCAATAATTTCTCCCTGATCAAAGCCTTCTTTATTTATCCAAAAATTCCTTTAGTTGCATTGAGTGTCTATTTCTTTTACGCGTTCCATTATATTGCAAATTAAGATTCTTCAAAAAATCTCAGTTCCACAGTTACGGTATCAGTAAAACCCTTCCGAAGTTGTCTTCCATCACACACTTCGGGTATGAACGTATTATGTTGTTTCTTTATTACCTTTAATTTCAGTCTACACTTCAGCTAATATTTCTTATAGTCCGGAATTTAGTTTCAAAATCTCTGATTAATCCTAGTATAATGTAGTTGAAATATGACTGTACAGTCTAAAATTTCTCACTTGTATATTATTCTTGTATGATTACTTGTGTGATTAATTGATTCTTTCCTTAAAATTTTAAGACATTCCTCTTTCATACATCAATCCTGAATAAAAATTTCCTTCAAAATAGCCTTCTTTTCATTCTCCTAATGCATTCCCCTCCCCCTTAATTATAGCTTCCCGACTATACCTATTTTTATTAAATGATCCACTAAATGTAAATTTGCCATTTGTACTTACAGTATTGGCATACTGACCCTGGTTCCTTCCTTCAATAATTTAACTACCTCCAGTAACGTAACTCCATCCTTAATTCTTATTTACTTTAAATCAATATCCAGTATCTTCACTGATAGTTTTTGCGTATATTATTGTATTTCCCTGTATACAATAATCTTTCTGGTATTTGAAGTTAATCTCACTAATCCTAGAAACTTGAATATGAAGTTGTACCGTCTCAGACATTGTTTTCTACCCTATCTGCCTCATTCAGGCTTCTAACATTCCAAACGCCGACTCCTAAAATTGTTTGGTTATTATCTTTTCTAATAATTCCGCCCTGAAATCCATTTGGTAGACTATTTCAATTCCGTAATATATTAATCAGGAAGAAATAACCATAGTCTCACTTTTATATTTCCTCTGGATTTACTTTGAGTTCTAATTGGAGTAGTTTAACATCATCTTCTGCATCAACGGCAATCACTTATTTGTGAAATAGCATCATGCTTGTAAGCAGGTTTCACCATGTTCAATAGAGTTTTGTATTTGGCTGCAAAAAGGCTAATATATTTTCTTCACAACTCTTTCATCAATTTATAATCGTGCTCTTCGTATCCATTAAAACCAATCCACGTGTAACTAATGTTTGTAAATTTAACAAATGTTAATCAGATCTTCAAATCGCTGTTCGAGCGCAGCTTCTTGGTTCCAAGATTGTATACTTCCAGATATTTTCCTATATAGCGGAAATAGAATTACCTACACAAATATGCATTACTGCATGCTTACCCTTGCTACTTGCCAGGGCCGGCGCTAGGAATTTCGGGCCCGGGGTAAAACGAGCGACCTTTTTTTTTTAGCTCTACAAAATGGCCAGGCGACAATGGGCGTATTCTTGGCTTCATGGCCTGAGGGCCCGGGCCCCTATAGTCGGTGATCGGGCCCCCCATCAGCCGGCGGGGCCCGGGTACTTTTGACCCACTTACCCCCCCCCCCCCTAACGCCGGCCCTGCTTGAAGCTATCTTTCTACTGGAAGTATAAGACTTAACCAGAATCATCACAAATTAAAGTGGATTGAATTGACAGATGTCCCGACAAGTCAGATCATTTTTAACCTGTCTTTAGTACTCATCTTCCGGCAATCAATGTTTGTGAAGAGCACATTATATTTTTGTCTAGCTATACAAATCTCATTAAAAAATATTGAGCTATCACACTGACCTTTCCATTACAAAAAAACTCACAGAAACTCTTAGCAAAAAAGGTAATTTTTGAAGATAGGAAATTAATACTTTGTGTAGCGTTTTCATAAGAAACATAGAACTGCATCATGCTGAAAGTTCTTAAGATCGATCTTTGCATTTACTTGCTTTTAGTACTCCATTTTAATTAATTTTTGAAGGAAGCTGCTGTAATTTCAAGAGCTGCTGTAGCTCTTTCACCAACTTTTGTTGCTGATTTAAGAGGCCCGCATTAATCCTCTCTCTCTCGAAACAGTTTCCCAAATTATTTACCAGTTCTTGAGAAATAATGTAGCCCCCTTCCTATCTTTTACAATTCACAGCTTCTAGGCAGCTGCCACTTATCGATAGTTCTCATCATCAAAGAATACTTTCAGTATCACACAAAAACTTAACGCATTGTACATATGTTGTTCACAAGAGATACTGAAAAACTACTGAAAACAGCAGAGCATTGAATTCGCAAAGTGCAGAAGTTGCCGGCCCCGGTAGTGTAGGCCCAGAGAGATGACTTTTAGTATTGAGAGTTATCGGTTCTATGACGGTGGGCCAATTTAGTTGTTATATGTGCCTTGTGTTGTCACGTTTTTCGTTAGTAAAAACCGATTTCAGATGAATCATATACCAATTTTAATAATATCAATTAAAAACTGCTAAGTTTTCTGTTTGATTCGGGTTGCAATATATTATTTCTCAAAGTAGAGGTAGGCAACAAATCACAGTTTTAGTGACAGGGTAAAAAATCTCAGTGACAATATTCATGTGACTACACCAGGTGTCACAGACGATCATCAAGATTCGTAAACGAGATCGCTTAGTTTCCGCATACTAACATTGTAATTACTTAAAACTCAAAATTACTCTTTTAAGCTGGATACAGAATGTGTATTAACTATTTTCTGTAAGTATTTTGTTCGTGATGTTGCCAGCTACTAATGGTGAATGATGTTATGTTTCCAATATCCGTCATATTTATTCATTTTGAGGGGAAAAGTTGTGTTTATTGTTGGCGAGTGGCTGTAACTACGCATGTTTGGAGAATAAATTTAATGCATCATGGTAAATAAAAGTTTTTTTCCGCAGAGTGTAGGTTTATGGATTCATTTATATCCGGAAAGTTCTTCTCTTTACTTTTTAGATGTCCTGACATATTACTTTGCATGTTTTGTGATTGCTTATTGCAGGTTTCTACGTTTCTGTTTCGAAATCTCAAAGATGCACGTTCTAATTTGGGTAATTTCTGATTCCTTTTCCTCGATCCTCTCCCACGTAGGAAAAAAAAAACTCATTTCTAATCTAATGATTTCTAGTATTAGTTCCGGCAAAGCTGGATAGATCGCCGCTTTCAATGTATTAAAATGTTTCCGCAACTGTGTATTTACGTCAAAAACATCCAAATATGGATCAAATGTTAGTTCTAAATAACTAAATTTACTACAAAGGGAAAGAAATTGTTTGAAAGATTGTTGAATACTGTGTAATATTTTATTACCCATCAAAATCTAGTTAATATACAAAATGATTCGTTTCACCATGCTCCTTCACGTGTTTTCGGAACGGGTGGAGACTGAAAATTCAACTGCTGTTAGATTGTACCCAGTTGTAAGAAAAGTAAAACAGATTTCTGACACCATCAAACCCATTACCCGGGGCGCAAAGTGTCCGCGATGTTTTCTGGGGCTATGACGGCGGATCGACTGGTGCAAATGGGGTCAAAATGTTAGCAAAAGTGGCTACGTACAACTCTTAACCGCCAAATTGTACACTGATCAGTCAGAACTTTATGACTAACTACGTACTACCGATATAAATCCATCCAGGCGATAGCAACGTTCCCTGACTAGAAATGACTGCTAGTCAGACACACGTACGGTGCATGTAGGATCAGTGAGCTTGCTACCATGTTTAGAATGGGGAAGGTGCGCCATCTACTTGAGTTGGACCGAGGGCAGATTGTGATGGCCCGGAGGCTCGGCACAAGAATTTCGGAAACTGTACGACTTTCCGCGTGTTCGAGGATTGCTGTGGTGAGTGTCTTCAACAAATGGCGAAATCAAGGTAAGACCACGTCCAAACGTTGAAGGGTTGGGTGGCCACTTCTAATTACAGATGTCTGACGTCGTAGGCTGGGCAAACTGGTAAAACAGGATATTCGGTGAACTGTGGTGGAACTAACATCAGACTTTAATGCTGGGCAGAGGACAAGTGAGTCTGAACACACAGTGCATCCTACACTCCTAAGAATGGACCTCCGCAGCCGACGACAAATGCATGTGCCAATGTTAACACCACGACATCGGCAATTACATGACTACATGACCATCGTCATTGGACGTTTGTGCAGTGGGAGATCGTTGTAGATCTTATGAATCCTGATACCTCGTTCCTTATGCCAATGGGAGGGTGCGAATCCGTAGTTTTCCAGGTAACAGCTTCTTGACACCTGTACTGCGGGACGGAGACAACCAGGTGGTGACTCAGTTATGCTCTGGGGAACGTTCAAGTGCGCATCCATGAGTTCAGTGGAGCTCGTGCAAGGCACCATGAACTCCAATAAGTATCGTACACTGATTTTAGAGCACGTACATCCCTTCATGACGATCATGTTTTCCAAGGGCATTGGTATTTCTCAACAAGATAATTCGCCATGTAACAAGGCCAGGAGAGTGATGGAGTGGTTTGCGGAACACAGTGGCGAGTTGCAATTGGTGTGCTGGACACCCAAATTCTCCAGAACTGAACCCGATCGAATACATCTTGGATGTGATTGAATGTGTCGTCAGAGCTCATCGCCCACCTCCCCGGAATTTACGGGAATTAGGTGTCATATGTGTGCAAAGGTGGCACCAACTCTCACCAGCGACCTACCAAGGCCTCATTGCTTCAATGCCAAGACGTGTCACCGCTGTTGTCCGTGCCAAAGGCGGACATACCGGCTATTAGGTAGGTGGTAATAATGTTTTGGCTAATCAGAGTATATTAAAGTAAAATTCGTAACTTTGCCTCAGTGCGTGTTTAGTAACGATATTATACACTGAAAATAGGATTCTATAGTAGAATGGGGACGTCAGACTTAGCGGCCCACTTGTGTCTTTCGATAGAATAGTTTCGAACAGACTGCAATAGGGTTTCACTCTCTTCCTTCTTTCTTCTCGCATCCATAACAAACTACATTGAACACACGCCATCACTGACATCAACACATACAACAACAATAATAATAATAATTGATAAAATTGCGATGGAGCGCACGCTCCGGTAACAAACACCCGTCATTCTTCTTTCCTCTTCCAACCTACTTTTACCCTCAACTAATTTTTACTTTAAATTCTTTCAGTGTTATTGGTAAATTATTCATAAATTCTGTTGACAATTTATTCCAATCCCTTACACCCTTTCCTACGAAAGAAAATTTTCACACGCCCTTATGCATGAAATCAAGTGGCAGCTTGTGGTCATGGTCAACCTTACCCTTCCAAACACCTCTCTTAATTTTCCCACCAATATCTTTCGATGTTTCATCAGCAGTATATGCTTTGTACACTCCCATGACTCTCTTCACCCTCCTTATATCCTCCAATGAATCCCACTCCAACTCCTTTATCAAATTAGTTACCGATTGTGTTTTGCGGTAATTTCCAAAGACTAATCCGGTAGCCCTTCTCTGCACCCCCTCCAACTCCTGAATTTGATATCCAAAATGTGTATCCCATACTACACCTCCAACCACCATATTCCAGCAATGATCTGACCAAACTTTTGTATCCCAATTCCCTTACTTTTCTAGTGCATCTCCTCGTCACTCTTTCCAACAGGATTCTGAACCCTTTCCCTGCTATCTGTCCTTTGCGTCCTGCCAAGTTAACTCTGCTATCAAATTTAATGCCGAGGTATTTACATTTCTAGACTTCAATAAGTAGCTCGTTACCCACTTTATAATCATAATCAACCTTCAGCTTTTTATCTGTGTACCTAATAAGCTACAATACTACTAACGCATAATAATCAGAGATGTCTGGGCCAGCAGGTTCGACGCGCAATTTGATTGATTGAAGCATCAGTAAGTTTAGTTACTACTGTTAAAATTTCTGACATCCCGTTTTAACGCAGTATACCTCCCTTATATCTAAACACTTGCTCCACAGGAATAAATATAAAAAAATACAGATATATTTAACGTTGAACTTTTACGATCATAAATACAATCAACCTGCTAAGGTTTGCAGTTCAATGGTTCAGAAGAGATGCCAGTTGCCCCTGCAAGAATCTGCGGATGTGGTTACGTTACGTTTTGAGTGATATACGAAAGCTGACAGGATAGCAATAAGAAAATGCACGCGTAACGTATGCAATGAGGTAATGTTAAACAAATTGCAGAATTTTAACTAAGTAATATTATGGTTATGAAAGGATTTAGCACTCACAAACTTTTCAACAACCTTTTAGAAACTATAACATCAAAATATTCTGGTGGCCTTTATTGTAAAAAGTTTTAGATTTAAATTTGAAGATAAAAATTTATAATGGTGGTTCTGAAGTTAATTCCCAAACTGATAATAAAATAATGAATGGTAAAAAACTTAAAATGACTGATGTATTGATGAAATTAATTAATACAGTGTGACATAACAAACGATGAATTTAACTAATAAACTTATGACAACTGTATTGAAGAAAACTCTTACGGTATAACGATTCAAAAACAAGTAACACAGAATCAAGTAAAAGAGAAAACATAATGAAAGACAATATGGTAAAACCGTTATAAAAATAGAGATCAAAATGAATAACTTCACCAACAATAGTTGGACGGAGGTATGTTAAAAAATAATGAAAAAAATCAATCAAATATATTTGGATGAATGATGTTAGAAATTTAATTGAAAGACTAACTATTATTTATGGCGAAGAAACAGTGGTATTAAAATTATTTCAACGAAAATCTTCTAGTTCATAATGTTAAATGATATGTATAATGATTTCATATTTAAAAATTCTAACCGTATTCCTTATTTGATTAGATTTTTAAATAAACTTCCACAAACTTTTTAGAATAAGAGAAATGTAGAGAAGATTAGTAAACAGGCCTACCTATTCAAATACATATTGCCGAATGTTCGTATTATGGCCCTGGGATTAAATTAGGCTAAAGTTTATCAAAAAGCAGTAACGTAACAAATACCTTAGTTGAATTTTGTAGGGAAAAAATAATTTCAACTGCTGTTGTAACAATTATATATGGAAATCGAAATAGAGGTATATGTTTTTCTAATAATGGTTGGGGTCTTAAATGTTTTTGTTGTTTAAATGAATACCATTAGTGTTGATTTTTCATTAAAATAAATGCTAAAGCAAGACTCGTATTTATTTGGTGAAAACTTCCAAAGACGATTAAAAAAAAAAAAAAAAATATTTCATTCACAACGAACTAGCAGATAAACAAAGAGACAAATTATAATACATGCAAATATATTTTTAACACTATCTTTTCAACAAACCATAATGTAAAAATTTTTGAAGGAGATATTTGAAAAATACACGATTTTTATTTTTAATATCTTGATAAAATTAAAAATAAAAATTTTAATGGTTTTCTTATAGTTGCTGAAATATATGAAAGGCACAAAACAGGCCAATTGGGAAATAAAAATTCAGATAGTTCTAAGAATATTGGCACAGAGAGATTTTGTTTAAATTTATAAAACAAATGAATATATTAGAAGATGTATATTAAAGAATTTTGTTACGAAATTGATTTTTCAATTAGCCAAAATAATTTTAATACAGAACTTGGTTACATAGTATGGAAGATATCTTACATTCAGAAATACAATGTTTAATTGGTGTCGCTGAATCAATTAATAAATTTGATGTAATTGCAAGACAATATAGGTAGCAGATAAAAAAAAATTAACAAGAGAAAGGATTTCTTGAATGACAGATTGTTTTTAAACAAAATATTTTATGAAGAAAGAGATGAAATGAGTTTCTTCAAATTATATTAAAAAAACTGTATTAACCACATACATTACTCAAAGAGAAATTAAGCAAGTTGTCGCACAGTTGCAAAACTTTTTTTTTCCCACAGTTTCCAATACAGATTTCGGCTAAAAATAAATAGAGAAAATGAACAAGGTGAATTACAAAAAGTGATTTTACTATGAAAGTATATAATATGTTTATAAGTTATCCTGCAGCAATAAATAAAAATGTTGTTTGAGACATACAAATGTATGAATCAGATAAAATAGCCCTCCTAAACGTTAAAATAATTATCTTCGTAGATCATACATTTTGAAACATTTCATTTTAGTTATATGAATAACAAAATCTGGTATTTGAAATGTTAGAAATTTACAACAACGTTGCATACTCAAAGAACCAACACTAAAATTCGAAGACTTGCAACTGAAGGAATCTGCCCTACGTATAAAAGTAAACACCTAAAAAGAAATGAATAAAAAGATAAGAAAAAATAAGAAAAATTAATAAAAGAAATTAAAAATGAACTTCACAACACCTGAAAAAAAGTTTCATTTGTTATTGTTGACTCACGCTAAACAGATTTGATTGAAATAGATTTTGAATAGTTAAAAGGTATTTTAAAAGTAAGTAAATAATCACTTGATATAACATTGTTCCTTACCTTGAAATAATATTTAGATAGAATCTTAGGACCTACTACTAACAGAGGAATGCCGAAGTTCGATAGTAGTTCCTGTCTATATAGCAGGGACTACAAAGAAGATTAAAAATTACCGATAAGCCCGACATTAATGGTGGATAAATTAATTAAAAGGTTTATATGTACCCACACCAGAAATATCCGTGCCGAAAAAAGCTTGTTTTCAAATCGACTACATGACTTTAGGCAAGGATATTTATGCGAATCTCAGTTAGTGGGCTATATGCCAGATATTTAGGATTAATTGATAATGGAGAACGGGTTGATTGTGTGGGATTGTATCTTTCTACGCAATTTGGCTGATTGAGCCATAAATGGTGTTAAATAAGATAAAAACCATCGGAGTGAATGAAAAAGTACCTTCCTGGGTAGAGGAATTCTTGAAAGGTAGAAAACAAAGACTTTGGTTAGGAAGTGCGTTCTTAGAAGAAGTGGAAGTGAAAATTAGAGTTACACAGGAGAGTTTATCGGGACCTTAGTTATTCATTATTCTGATGAAAGATTGTGTTAAAGGTTTACAGTCAGAGGTTACGTTGTTTGCGTATGACAATAGGATCAAGACTACTGAACACTGGGCAACCACAGTGTAACCTGAACATGATGTCTTGCAGCTTAGGTCGATACGGAATGAAGATAAATTCCAAGAAGAGACTTATTAGGTATACAGATAAAAAAAAAAAAAAAAAAAACCTACGTGTTCTCTATGATAATTGGGTGGGAAGGAATTAATTACTGAAGACCTGAAGTGTAAATATCCTGGTATAACATTTAATAATAAGCTCAACTGAGCAGGTGGTAGGAAAAGGTTTCAAATCCTTCACTTATTGCAGAGGGTGGTGAGGGGCTGCACTATAGAAGTGAGGTAACTGGGTTACAAAACTTTTGTCTGTTAATTGTTTGATTATTCTAGTGCTTTGTGAGAATCACATTTTGGGTATCAAATATAGGAGCTGGACTGGTTAAAGGAGGGCAGCTAGATTTGTCTATAGAAATTACCGCAAAAATTATTACTAACTGTTATGAAAAAGGAGCTGGGTTGGGGATTAATGGAACACAGTAAGACAGTGAATAGAGTGCTGGGAGTGTAAAAAGCATAAATTTTTGATGAGGCTTGGGAATACATTGGTGGAAGAATTAGGAGTAGTTCATGGAAGGAAGATCATAACCACAAGCTAACACTCGATTTCAGTCATAAGGTTGAAAGATAATTTTGTTTTGTATCTGACGGACTCAAGGATTGTAATAAATTACCAAGGGAAGTAATAAATAAGTTACTAAAAGCGCTGAAAGAATTTAAAATTAAAATTCATATGGGGTAAAAGTAGGCAAGTGCAAAAAAAAAAAAATGTCTATGTAAGGAACTTGTCACATGATGGTACGCTCAAACCATTAAAATAAGTTAAAATTATCCTGAACTCACCAGCATTATATTTCAGCATTATATGAGCTTTACTGGTGTCACATAACAAATCTTTTTGTTTGGTAATGTTAACGGCACAGCGCAGAAATGATTACCTACAGATTAAGGTGAAGTGAGACAACAGCGCACAGCGCAAAAATGAATAAAGAATAATCTGGTTAAAGCCACTAGATTCAAATGATTAAACACTGACGTTTGCTGCTCATCGAGATCTGTATCCGTAGCATGTATGGGTATATTTAATTCTGTATGACATCTTTTAATTTTAAAACTTACTTTAGAAGGTTCGTATGTAGAAAAAAAAATACTATAGAAGATACAAGGAGTTATATTAGTAAGATACATTCAGACTTACCTCAGTTTTGGAACCTTTCTATATTTTAAAAGATATTTTAGTGGCAGTTCTAGTGACATATGGGCAGGTCACAACTAATATTTCAATTTCATTGCCCAGCTCCTCAGTTCCAACGAAGAAAAACATTAATACTTTTTATTTTATTTAATATGGATTTGCGATGAAAGGCTTTTGTTCGACAATCATCGAATATCCACATGCATTATTACTGCTTGATTGTAACTGTGACACCAGAGTGACATTTGACATCGGTTTGCAACAAGAGGAGCAGAGGGCAAAAGGGAATGAAAGTGACAGAGTTGTTACGAGTAGCCAAACGATAGCTGTTAATGCGTGGTCAGGTGATTAGTGACACAGCCTCCGGGGTATTCGTGTGAAAACGTCAATTGACACGTACTGGCAGTTTAACGACGTGGGAGACCACTCTTCAACGGATGGAGGATTTCCGATGAGCGGCAGTGACCTCAAATCACACAGGTATCAGAGTGGCAGATGGTGTACAGCATTTATTTTATTGTGTCATTACTACCACTGGATTAAGGATTACTGAATCTACTTTTAAATAAAATAACAAAGCTAATACGGACTGTATCAATTATTTTCACTTCAGTCGCCACCAATTGTTTCTTTTCTAACACAAATGTACAATTTTTGGAACTAATTGTTTAATCAAGGAGATTTTGTTCTTTGTGGGTGTGTGTTTATTTTTTTTTTTATTTTTAAAAAGTTCACAAGAAGGAAATTACGTCAATAAAGCTTCAAAACGATGGTTCACTTAAATCCCGAGGATGCCGGTCCTGGCAATGTAGTGGCTATCGCGCTGGCCTCGCAGTGCGAGGGCCACCGGTTCGAGTCCGGCCTCGGGCATGGGTGGTTTTAATAAGTGTTGTGATCGTGTTGTGTTCGTCTTGCGCTGTCCTCACGATAGTGTCCACAATATCATAGGGAAATTCTGATACAGCAGTTGCAACAAATTGGAGCTGGCTAAATGGTCAATAAGACCGAAGGCCACATTAAAAAAAAAAAAAAAAAAAAAAAAAAAAAAAAAAAAAAAAAAAAAAAAAAAAGTCCCGAGGAGAAAACTCATCATCACACAATTTACTTATTTATTTAGGTTATGGCGATAACAATACTGTTAGAATACCAAACAATGTGTCACTTTTTATTTATTTTATTTATTGTTTTCTGATTTAACATATCCTTCTTGTTACCTAAATTAGAACCTTAGTTTCTAAAGTTTTTATTTTTAAGTAATTTGCTTATTTTTTTAAATTTGAATAATTATTCTAAAGGATTTAGCGGATCTAAAGTATTCTAATAATTAATCTACTAATTTTACTACTAATAACCTGCTAATTATACCACTAATTAATCTACTAACTATTCTAGTTATAAATCTATCATATACACTAATTTACTCCAAAATCAGTTAGTGTCTATGTATTTTCTGTAATCAATAGACTGTCTATTCACGAATGATCTTGCACCACTACTGGCATGCGTCGACATCCAGGCTGCCGGCTGTCTCTGCTGGTGCTGCGGGGCGACTGCTGACATGGTGCCGTCAGCCAGCTTCACGTTCTAGGTAGTGAACTCGTTCTTCTTCGGTTTGTCCTTGGAGCCACCTACTCCCACATCAAGAGTTCCCTCACAGAATCAGAGCAGGCTGCTCCCAGAACCCTAGAGAAGGTGCCTCTGGTTTCAAGAGGAACTGCGATGAATTGAGACTTTGCCATCTTCCTGGTGCAAGCACCACGTTAGTCCTGGGCATTGCTTGTCATCACATTTGTGTAGTTCTTTCCTCTAGTATTCCTTCCTCTATTGCCCTTATGTCTGTTTCTGATTCCGCTTACTCGCGGCACTCTAAGACAATCAATAATTCTCTTGAAATACGAGGGTAAGTCAAATGAAAACCTTAAATATTTTTTAAAATATTATTTATTGTGCAGAAGTGGTACAAAGCTGTATCACTTTTCAACATAATCTCACCCATGCTCAATGCAAGTCCTCCAGCGCTTACAAAGTGCATAAATTCCTTTAGAAAAAAATTCTTCTGGTAGTCCGCGCAACCATTCATGCACAGCGTTGCGTACCTCTTCATCAGAACGGAACTTCTTTCCTCCCATTGCTTCTTTGAGTGGTCCAAACATATGGAAATCACTTGGGGCAAGGTCTGGTGAGTATGGTGGATGAGGAAGACACTCAAAATGCAGGTCTGTGATTGTTGCAACAGTAACGATTCTTGCAAGGAAGCCATCACCTTCTCGTTCGAAGCGCCGAAGGAGTTCTTCACAATCATCAACACGTCGTTCTCTCATTTCAGGAGTCAGCTGCCGTGGCACCCATCTTGCAGACACTTTGTGAAACTGGAGCACATCATGCACAATGTGGTGTGCTGAACCATGACAAATATTTAAACATGCTGCAATGTCAATCAGTGTCACTCGGTGGTTTACCATCACTATGGCTTCAACTGCAGCAATGTTCTGTGGAGTCACAACTCGTTGTGCCTGACCTGGACGAGGAGCATCTTCCACTGAAGTCACACCATTTGCGAACTTCCTACTCCATTCGTAGACTTGCTGCTGTGACAAACATGCATCACCGTACTGAACCTTCATTCTTCGATGAATTTCAATAGGTTTCACACCTTCACTACTCAAAAACAGAATAACAGAACGCTGTTCTTCCCTGGTGCAAGTCTCAAGTGGGGCAGCCATCTTTATACTGATACTGCAACGGTATTTGTGCATCTGCACTATGCTGCCACCTACAGGCCATTCTGCACGCTGCTTGTATCACGCTTACCAACTTACAGGATAACGGCGTGAAATTTCGATTTTTTTATTACAAATTGAAGGTTTTCATTTGACTCACCCTCGTAAAAATTTGAAGTTGGGGTGCACCAAAGTCACAATGGTTGGTTCGTATCCTGCTAAGGGCATCCCATGTATACGTGGCAGGTCAAATTCTTTTGGTTGTGGATGTAGAGCACTAAATAGTGAATGTCACAACTTGAGAGCTACATTCTTCCATTCCTGCCGCTATTCTGTTGTAGCATTAAAAACCTACCAATAGCAGCCAGGGAATGTCAACGATTTGGTAGGGATCTGGTATTCAAAACACGCAGTTACTAGGAAGAACTTCATGTTAAGTATATCTCCACTCTTATGCTTTAAATTCAGAAAAAATATACATTAAAATTTTCAGTTTTGATAGATGAATCGTAAATCAACATTCTGGGATTTCAAGTAGTTGTTTCCTGGATTTCTGTTTTGTCATTTGTTTTTCTATGGTGGAGTCTTGTATACACGATTCCAGTTATATTTCTTCTCCCCGTTTACTTCATCCTAATCACCTCAGGGAGTCAGATTCTGATAAATTTTTGTAATTTAACAACTTCGATATACACTGATCAGCCAGAACATTATGTCTACCTTCCTACTATCGATATAATCCCGTCCAGGCGATAGCAGTGTCACATGACGAGGAATGACTGGGAGACAGACACACGTTCGTTGCGTGTAAAATCAGTGGGCGTGCTTCCGTTCTTAGAATAGGGAAGGCACGCGATCAATCTGAGATTGACCGAGGGCAGATTGTGATTGCCCGGAGATTCGGCACGAGCTTTTCGGAACATGCAAGACTTGTTTGGTGTTCGAGGAGTGCTGTGGTGAGTGTCTTCAACAAGTGGCGAAACCAAGGTGAAATCACTTCCTAACGTCGAGAGGTTGGGGGACCACCCCTCATTACAGATTTCGGACGTCGTAGGCTGGGAATGGTAAAAAAGAACAGGCGGTGAACTGTAGCGAAACTAACATCAGAATTTAATGCTGGGCAGAGTATAATTGTGCCATGTCACAATGCCAGGAGTGTGATGGAGTGGTTCTAGGAACACAGTGGCGAGTTGCAATTGACGTGCTGCCCCCCCCCTTTTTCCATCAACTCACGGGATCTGAATCCGATCGAACACTTCTGGGATGTGGTTGAACGTGCGTCAGAGCCTATCGTCCCCTCCCCAGAATTTTCGGGAATTGGGTGAAATGTGTGTGCATATGTGGTTCCAACTCCTTCCAATGACCTACCAAAGCCTCATTGCTTACGTGGAAAGATGCGTCTCTCCTGTTACCCGTGACAAAGATGGTCATACCGGCTATTAGGTAGGTGGTAATAATGTTCTGGCTGATCAGTGTAAACTGAAATAGCTTACAAAGTGCGACGCAGATGTTTCTTATATGTGACGTAATTTGGTATATTGTTGCTGTATATTAAAACAATTTGAGCCATCGGGTAACCGTGAAAGTGTCATAAAATTTTATATAAGATTTTTTTCACATTTCTTTATTGTCTGGATATCTCTGACTGTAATTTCTGTATTTTTTATTTTTCTTATGTTATATGAAAGTATTTTACCACAAATTAAAGGTTCAGTTGATTATATGTATCATTCTCTTCACTATGCATTCCTTAATCAATAACTTTTCTTATGGCTATAAAGTATTAGTATTAAAAAGAAACTATATTTTTTTAACTAGTTTTGTAAGCTTAGAAGACAGTTGAACATAATAGTTTAATAATCTTCTACAAGGCGACAGCTTTAAATTCTTTTTCCACACGTAATTACACAACTGAAACGAAGTAAAGGTATAAAATCTCTTTTAAAGAATTACAAAGGATTTTCGATTATTGAAATTGGGCTTTTGAGTTATACTTTTTGCTTAATATGTAACGTTTTAAGTTTAAAGTGAGGTTCAACTTAGGAGCAACTGAGATTAATACGGAAATCCGCCTATAAACTCTAATTAGGATGTGCCGACCATCATTTAACACATTATTAGTGCTTTTTTCCATTATGGCTTTAGCAGTCACGGCCAAAATATCGGACATGAATCTTCACATTAAATAGATTATTTGTTGGTTTACAAATTAATATTAATAAGACCTTACTTTAACTGTGCACATAATTTCTCCAACTTAGCGCATATTTTGGTGCTTGCTGTCTGCTGGATAAAATTTACTCACTCAGTCTGATGTGTGAAAGAACATTAAGCATAAGCTCCAATCAGTTTCTGTTGTTCTAGACTATGTCTAAAGTGTGGAATAAGTTGCTTCATGGCTAAGTGAACAAAAAGCAGTATGTAGGTGGGGTTCCAACGAGCACAAATGTTTGGTAGACCACACACTGCTTAATGCTTATTGCGAAAAGCTCTAGGCTGATATAATGTTCTGGTAACATGTTTTTTGTGGCACTAGAAAATTCTAAAACAGTCTAATGCAAGCAATAAAGAATTTTTAATTTGAATCTTTCCTTATGCGTGTTCCAATGTCACAAAATTTCTTTGAATTTTTTTGGCGTAAATGTAAAACTTTCATTACAACCTTCAGTACTTACTGTAGCACGAAAAGATGAAAACAATTTTAAACAACAGAACACTATGAGAAGGAGGAAAACTGAGACCCGTTGCCACACGTTTACTTTCTTCTTATTCCTGCCTTCTTCTGCATGAGTAAATTTATTCGAAAATTTCCTTTTAATTTCTCTCCTTTCAGGAGTACAGTTCCATCATCTTAGGAACATATGAATAGCAGGCCCCGGTAGCGCGGGGCTAGCGAGCTGGCTTTGCGTTGCAGTGTTCGCCTGTTCGAGTACGGCCTGGGGCATGGGTGGTTTTAATTAAGTGTTGTGTCTGTCGTGTGTTGTCCTTAATCGTCAATAATAACACGAGAAGATTCTATGCGTACGCACTTGAGGAATAAAAGAAACACAGTTGCTGGCTGAATGGCTACAAGGCAAAATGCCATTAAAAAAGAAACTATATGTATAACGGTTTCATCAATTGAATTGCGGAGGAATGTCATTGAAGTAATATTTTACCTGATTTAATACTCTTACAAAATATCCATTTACAGATTTCCACACCAAGCATGCAAGTGTACAGAATCGATTTTTCCAAATGATATGGCAAATTAATTAATGCTCTTAATCATCAAAATACGGCTTCACGATAGCCAAAGGAATTAAATTTTATAATTTCGATATATTTCTTTTACGTTATTACAAGCTTCCATGCAAACTGCAAATACTTAATATACAAAAGTCGAAACTAAAAGCAAAGGTTTGACCCAATAAACTACGGGATCTGAGTCGGAATTGCTGAAAATGTGTAAATTAGTGTGAATGTTAGATAATTATAGCTGCCCTTATCTCGTCACAGTGTTACGTAAGGATGACGTTACTAAGTCGCCATAACGCAGTTAATTATTGCTCATCAGTAAAATTATCAATACTTACTACATATTATACATCAAATGACATGTGACTATATAATATGACGTAGAATACAGATAAGTGATTTAATGATAAATTTTATGCAAGTACGGATTAAGACCGAATTATGGTTACCCATTAAGCCGCATAAAGACAAGCATCTTTTCAACTCGTTGTTGTGTTCGATTTTCCTTGATCACAGATGGTAAATTTCTATTGAATAATATCCCAATCCATCTGATTTTTTACACGAAGTTGATTTCTCTATATTCGTTTCAGTTCTTTTGCGGAAGCATATACAGTCGCTAATTAGCTTAACGTTGTTATTGGTTTCTAAATTGTTACCTAGCGCTATGAATTTCCACCAGGAATACAATGGAAATCATCTTCAACTTACATCTTTTTCGATCTATTTTGTCTCGCTTTCGGTTCTTGCTGTACCTTGTTCTGAGATCTGAAACATTTTCCATATTTCTGGAAAATTAATCTAGGCAGTACACTTTCTTAGTGCTCCCAACAAGTTTTATACGTAATGGCACCATATCCCAGGAATGTTGTATTGAAAACAGTGTACTACGCTATGTATTACTTACTAAATCGAGCTGATAGGCTGTTAGGTTTTTCCCTCCAGCTTCAGTGTGTTTAAGTACCATCGTTTAGCGGTCCGCTTCATGTTGTCCATGACTTTTCACGTGCGTATTAAATGGTTTATCTGCGCAAAATTTTATTTTGTTTTGAGCGTTGCGATTAATATGTAATTGGCTGAATTCGTGTGTTCGTTAATTACGTGTTTACCGTCAACTAACTCATTCCGGATGTAATATATATTTTTTTGATGTTAATGTTTGTGGTATTTAGTTGTTTATAGTGAGTATTTACATATCTGTATCAATTTGCTTTGTTTGATAGTAGAGTTCCATGAACAGGGAATGCAGGGTTATTTAGTATCACGTGAGAGAGGAGACTTTCCCGGCTTAATGCTGCAACGTAACTCGTCATTTTAGAAGCTTAACTTGTGTAGCGATCAGAATGTGGGTTTGTTGGAAGATATACCTTAATGTATCACAGCTAAGTGTGATCTTAAAGGCAAAACCATACAGATTTATATTACTTATCCGAACTTAAGATACTTCCTAGTACTCTGCACCGGTGTCATTTATTCTGTTTGCGATTTCAGGTTCATGTAACTTATTCCTGTTTTGGTCAACTAGGTGCCTAATTGGTGCTTACAGATGAGAACCAAGGATTTCTATAAAGCAACAATTCTGTAATTCTGTATCAGTGCGATGTTTGATTTCGTCAAACTTTTCAAAATATGATAACTATACAGCAAAAATTTCAATATGACTTTTATTTATTATAATATTATTGGTCCGTGTTGTCAATTTTTTTTGCTTAGTATAATGTATAGGTTGAAGAAATTCACCATTCCTTTTATTGATCTATCTTTAATCTGATCCCTGAACAAAAGCTTATGGTCAAATTGGTTCCTCAAGTATCCATGAAACGTTATACAATGGATCGTTTGCCCAGCTATTTGAAAACGAAGTAGTTGGTCTAAGACAGGTTTAAAAAAGTGAAATAAATTGATTTATTAATCATTAATCTGTTGGCTCTATACCTTTGGCCGCATTCGGGAGGACGGGTGATCGAATCTCCGTCCGGCAATCCAGATTTGGGTTTTCCACGGTTTCCCCAAATCACTCCAGGCGTACGGCGTTATGGTTCCTTCAAAAGAACATGACCGAATTTGTTCCCATTCCGTGCCTCCCTTTCCTTACCCGCCTCTAATGACTTTCACATCGACGAGGCGCAAAGCCATTAGCAATAAGATAAACCATTGGGCAAGACTATGAAGTCAATCCTGTAGCCTTATGATGTAAGTGGTTTGTGTTGTGTCTGTTTCCGATGGTACTCAGCGTATTATAGTCAGAAAAATGGACACATGGACTGACGCTATAACAGGAACAGACTGGAAATATGTTATGCAAAGTCGGTGACAGTGCTGAGCTTTGAGGGACTCTAGGATGGATCAGTTCGCGGCTTGAGATAACACAATAAATATTATTGTCTTCAAGAAGGTTCCTATTAACTTTACATAAAAGGATAGGATGCTTGTTTTTGCTTCGAGCTTGCATATTAAGTCGTCATTATATACATAAAATAAGCTCTATCTATGTTTAGAAAGATTACGGATAAAGATTTTCCTTTGTTAAACGCTACCATTATGTCCTCAGCAGACATTCTTCACTGGAACCTGAACTATTTCTCTTTGTTTGTTGAGTTCTCTTTTATATTATTTGATAATCTCATTAAGATTATTCTTAACACAATGTTCGCTGGTGAGCACAGGAGGCTGATAGATCTGTAGTTTTCCGGCTTCTATTCGTCATTGCCATGTTTTGGTTTTCCATGGCGTCGGGAAATGGCCTATCGTCATGCCAACATTTCGCGGTCGATTTAGGACAGGTTTTTGAGGTAGTTATTAATAACGCTATCTGTACCTGGTGATTTACTACTGAGCAGTGTTTTTAACTAAACCGTAGATTTCTTATTTGTGAGGACATATCGTATGTTTGCTTCCCGCAGCTGAATCTCTTCCACCGATTAATTGGTATGCAGGAAATGTTCACTGGGTTTCGACTGTGTCCGTTAGTACTACCACTTTGCTTGGAGTAGAAAGACCACACCGTCTGGTACGTTTACACGCATTTTAATGTGTCTCGGAATCTTGAGCAAGTTGTAGATTTTGTTCCCCCACTTTTTTTTTTTTTTTCCTTCTTCTTCTTTCGGTAATTCAAAGGTGTAGTTCTCGAACAAGATGATGGACCTTCCTGAGGTGATGTAGGACCCTGTTATGTTGCAATAATTTGTGGTGTCTATTTTTTAAGTATCTGAAATCTTCCAAGAGGGGTGGTAAATCCATGCTGCAGCCATTTTTGAAAATAGTTGAAAATAGTGGAATTGGTAGGTATAAATCCTACTTCCATAACTACTTTTCGTAAGTGATAACAACTGGCGAATTTTGTGCATGCTTGGTACTTATATGATATCTGAGGGGTCAATCAGGAATTTACTCAATATCCAAGATTTTACATTTCATGTATAAACTGTTTTTTTCGTTCGCGTTTTTAGGATAAAATAAATATTATTTTTTCTACGGTATATTGGCTTTTACATTTATGGTTTTGGAGTTAAAGTTAATATTATCATTTAAATGCTATATTTTTCTACTTTGTAATATTTAGTTTCTTAATCTGTACCACAAATAAACATGCACAGTATTGATGACGGAAGCCTGCTTTGCTTACAATGTTAATGATTATAAGCTGGAAAGTAACAGAAAAAGTGCATAGGAAGACTGTCTAGTACGCCTCAGTGGAACACACAACGGATAGCTAAGGTTGGGTCGCAATAATCCTCTATGCTCGTGGAAACAAGAAGGCATTATCTTTTCACGAACGATTCAACAACTCCCAAGGTAATTTATAACTAACCTAGTGGTGGATGACTTAGGTATTTCTAAGGACAGACTGACGCGTAACGTATGAATCGAGATTTTGATAGTGTAAGGAATTGAGAAGCCGCTATTATGACAGGGACAGTCAATATAAATCTACACGCAAGCAAGAACGCAAAGGATGGTTCCCTAGAAACCAAGGTACAATATAAAAATGGAACTTCATTATATTTGTACGCTATATTTCCAAGAGTAAATATGGCGCGCACACGGACAAACAGTGAAAAAGTTTATTGTGGAAGAGAGACGTCGAGTGACTGAAGTAGCCGTCAACGTAACGTGAAACATGTTTAGCAATTTAAATGTTTTGTATTTTCCCCATATAGGCAGTGTAGCTGCATGATCACGTGATTTGGGGGTAGTCACTTGCCGTGAGGAATACGCGGCTGACTTAGCTGGCATGGCATGGAGGAGCGGACAGATTATTAGAAGTGGGAGATCGAGGTAGTCCTGCTTGGAGTTTTCGTTCTGTCCTGATCCGGATGCGAGTTCTGGAACTAGTTTGGACTGTTGATAATGATACGACTGTTACCTTTGGCTGTGTTAATATGATGGTTGTACCGATAGGTGCCTTCGTTACGGGATGAGCTGTTCAGCATTACTGTCAACTGATACGCCATACTGGAGGCCTTGGTCATAGTCCACCTAAGTACTCCCCTATATTCAATTCTGGCAAAGAAATTCTTAATCCATGCGTACGAAGTCGCGGGTATCAGCTAGTACTGAAATAAATTTGCTAATGATCTATGCTAGTATAGAGAATATCGTTTCTAAAACCATGTGAAGAGATACAGAACATTAATTCATGATTTTTATAATGAATGCAATTCTTTTTTATCTTAAATGCATAATCTATGTTAAACATGATAAGTCCATTGTTACACAACACATTTGTTTATTGCAACGTAGGTGTTGTACATTAACATAATGTTGATAGAACTATAAAAAGTGTCATAACGATCTTTTTCTTACTCAAAGCTTTGTTTTCAGCAAAACATGTTTCTACACAGAATATTTCTTTCCGCTTATTTGTATGCAGGTCTCTCCTGAAGATACTGTCGAATAATTGTATTAGAAAAAAGAATATCATTTAAAAAAATTTATGGTTCTTTATTCATTTTTAACAGCAGTGTTTAAAAACGAATGTAAATTGGACATTTGTGAAAAACAAACACACGTTATTAATAAGGCATTTTAATTTGAACAGTTATTAATTAATGACTAGGGAGTGCAATACCAAACAATGAATGAATGGAGAGAGGACACAGCTGTGGTGAGAGGTGATACATAAAATAATTAGCTCGTACATACTACATCCAATTAACTGCAGTCTCGTGATGCTTGATGTGACCTCGTTGGTAGTCCTTTAAATTTTCGCTTGTTAGCTCACCCATATAGTTGATCATATTTGTTTTCAACTTATGATTTTACCCCTTTACAAGTATTCTACAATTTATTTCAGAAAATTATCAATTCCATGGAATTTTACACATAAATAACTTTAACATTTTTAGAAAAAATCAGTGTTAGTCCTCTGTACAAAATAATATTTTAGGTATGCCTCATTGCCAGCTTTCAGATAAATTCTGACAGCGCTTTCAGAGCAAGCGGTTCAACAATTCTACCCTTGGACGCCGGTCGTGGGGAAATTTTGTGTACTGGCATATGAACACATGAGTCAAAGTCACTATTTTCCAACATACTCTCCGTCAACTGCGTTACAATGCTTTTACGCCTTGAGAAACCCTTTCATTACTTCATGACAATACATAATTTTTGATAACAACGCATTTATGGTCATCATCTGTTTTTAAATGAGACGTAGACACATACTTTATGATGTTTGGAAATAGATGGAATTTAAAAGGAGTCAAATTGGGTGAATAGGAGGAGGGAATGTGTTACGGTGCCAAATGGAACCATACCATGGAAATGAGATGCATGTAACTGGGAGCATTGTACTAGTGAAAGAGTACTTTTAATGACAACACAGCTCTTCTCCTTTTTATTAATAGTTGCCACAATTGCTTCACAAGATTATGGTGTAATGCGCTGTGTTGTTTCCACCATTTCTGATGATATCTAGAGGCAGTAAACAAACTGAATTCCCCCACCCTATAAAACCAGACACCGTTATTTCACTGAAATCCTGTTTTCATTCCAGGTGTACAATAGTGTGATTTTATTTACTTCACTGTTGCTTTCATTCTGGAATTATTTTATTGTCCTTGATCTCATCCGTAGTCACAAAACTCTCAAGATGAAAATCTACTGGATTGGCTTCAAAGAGGGAATAATTTATCCATAAAACCCTTTCTCCTCATTGGGCTTTCATCTGCTATCAAAAATTTCAGCAGTCGACTGGGGGAAACTTTTCTCATGTCGAACTATAATATCAGAATGCGATGTACTAATGTTCTTGGAATGCTTGAAATCTCTTTAAATAGCCGAGCATTTAACCTTCTATCTCTAATCACCCTGATCTGGGTTTTTTATGGTTTTACCGGATCACTCCAGGCGAATGCTGGGATGGTTCCTCACAATAGACCATGGGCGCCTCCTGCCATATTCCTTCCAAACCATTGCCCTTTCGGACAGGTGCAATGCACCCTCCGCCACACACCTTTATTGAATCGCGGAGTAATGATAATAATAATAATAATCATCAGCAACTCATGAAGTCTATCCATATTTCCCTGAGCGATTGGCTCCAATGAATTTCCCTCGTGTGGATCTAATTCCGTACTGTTCATGCCTTTTTCAAATTCAGATGCATAATTTTATCTGTGCTTATAGACAGTTACAATCTCACCTAATGTCTATGGCTTTACACCTCGTCGACGTCATTATAAGCGTGAGAGGTTATGAACGAGTAAAAATTCAGCCATTGAATTTTGAAAGAACCATCCAGGTACTCTCATCGAGTGATTTCGGGAATCCATGGAATACCAAAATCTGGAAGGCTTGACAGGGATAGGAATCCGCGTCCCACCGAATACCAGGCTTGGGTGTTACAGTTCAGCCACCGTGCTTGTTATCTTCTTCCAGCACCCATTTGGTTCCAGAATACAAACAATATTCTTCAAAAAATTAAAGGGTTGAATAGAGTTTTTCATGGTAGTGTGATTAACATATGTGCCTACTATCATAATTCTCCAAATGAAAATGGAATGTTGTAACTGCCTATATCATTTAAAGAACCAATCATCGAACAAAAATAATCTTCATTATTGTAATTGCATTTTCATCATACAACCAACCAGTACTAATGGTACCTGCCCAAAAGGTTCTTCAAATTTTACATTCGTAATTACTCAGCAATATTTTCTTTTTAGTTTTAGCTTTACGCCTTGTCGACGGTGAGGTCATTAGAGTTGCCAAAGGACTAGAGGCAAGGAATAGCTTCCTAAAGGAAGAACCATTCCGGAATTCACCTGGAGTTATTTCGCGAAATCATGGAATTCCGAAATCAGGATGGCCGGATGGCGATTCGAACCCGCTTCCTCCCGAACGCGAAGCCACAGCGTTACCATTCACTCACTTTGATCGGTACACAGTAATCTATGTAAATAACGTACCGACAGAACAACGTGTATTATTTTTGTAGTTTACTGGTTTATATCTTTTTTGTTGTAGTGTTTCCACTGGTTATTTGATCACGTGTTCTTTGAATCTGGTGAATAAATTCTCTTCCATCTCCTTTTATAAGAAATTTTTAGGTCAATTGTTTCACTCTCTTTCCCTATTTCTATATTGACCTGATTTAGCTCCAACAAACTGATTTGTTGTCCAAACCAATAACCACTCTCAAATGTCGTTGTTTCATATATACTCCTGGAAATTGAAATAAGAACACATTGACGCCGGTGTGTAAGACCCACCATACTTGCTCCGGACACTACGAGAGGGCTGTACAAACAATGATCAAACGCACGGCACAGCGGACACACCAGGAACAGCAGTGTTGGCCGTCGAAGGGCGCTAGCTGCGCAGCGGTTGGGCACCGCCGCAGTCAGTGTCAGCCAGTTTGCCGTGGCATACGGAGCTCCATCTCAGTCTTTAACACTGGTAGCATGCCGCGACAGCGTGTACGTGAACCGTATGTGCAGTTGACGGACTGAGCGAGGGCGTATAGTGGGCATGCGGGAGGCCGGGTGGACGTACCGCCGAATTGCTCAACATGTGGGGCGCGAGGTCTCCACAGTACATCGATGTTGTCGCCAGTGGTCGGCGGAAGGTGCACGTGCCCGTCGACCTGGGTCCGGACAGCAGCGACGCACGGACGCACGCCAAGACCGTCGCATCGTACGCAGTGCCGTAGGGGACCGCACCGCCATTTCCCGGCAAATTAGGGACACTGTTGCTCCTGGGGTATCAGAGAGGACCATTCGCAACCGTCTCCATGAAGCTGGGCTACGGTCCCGCGCACCGTCAGGTCATCTTCCGCTCACGCCACAACATCGTGCAGCTCGCCTCCAATGGTGTCGCGACAGGCGTGTATGGAGGGACGAATGGAGACGTGTCGTCTTCAGTGATGACAGTCGCTTCTGCCTTGGTGCCAATGATGGTCGTATGCGTGTTTGGCGCCGTGCAGGTGAGCGCCACAATCAGGACTGCATACGACCGAGGCACACAGGGCCAACACCCGGCATCATGGTGTGGGGAGCGATCTCCTACACTGGCCGTACACCTCTGGTGATCGTCGAGGGGACACTGAACAGTGCACGGTACATTCAAACCGTCATCGAACCCATCGTTCTACCATTCCTAGACCGGCAAGGGAACATGCTGTTCCAACAGGACAATGCACGTCCACATGTATCCCGTGCCACCCAACGTGCTCTAGCAGGTGTAAGTCAACTACCCTGGCCAGCGAGATCTCCGGATCTGTCCCCCATTGAGCATGTTTGGGACTGGATGAAACGTCGTCTCACGCGGTCTGCACGTCCAGCACGAACGCTGGTCCAGCTGAGGCGCCAGGTGGAAATGGCTTGGCATGCCGTTCCACAGGACTACATCCAGCACCTCTACCATCGTCTCCATGGGAGAATTGCAGCCTGCATTGCTGCTAAAGGAGGATATACACGGTACTAGTGCCGACATTGTGCATGCTCTGTTGCCTGTGTCTACGTGCCTATGGTTCTGTCTGTGTGATCATGTGTTGTATCTGACCCCAGGAATGTGTATATAAAGTTTCCCATTCCTGGGACAATGAATTCACGGTATTCTTATTTCAATTTCCAGTAGTGTACATTGACGCAATAAGGATAAATCATAGTTGTAGCAGCGCAGAATCTCAAACAAACATATTAATTAATGTTTAATTTAGTAAAATAAAAGATTGTTTGACTGAATTT
Organism: Vandiemenella viatica; assembly: GCA_031002005.1. Classification (NCBI taxonomy): domain Eukaryota; kingdom Metazoa; phylum Arthropoda; class Insecta; order Orthoptera; family Morabidae; genus Vandiemenella; species Vandiemenella viatica. Next base: position 46,774,643 of record CM061921.1, on the reverse strand, counting down.
TTTAAATAAACTTCATCGAAAACGACAAGATAGAGTAGCTTTCGAGTGTTTCGCAAAGTGAGCAAAAAAATCTACACACCAGATGTCTCAGGTGCTGTTGAGGGAATTACTCCTTGATGAGAAATTCGGAAAATTTATATGAGGTTTCGCTTTGCCTTCCCCAGCGACGACTTTTTTATGGTTATATTGTTGTATGTGTGAATAATTGTGACAGTCAGTTTGTTTTATTTATTTACATTTAAATGCGTCTGAGCGCATGCCCCGGTGGAAATTTTCATTCACACATCTTCCCTATATCATTTTTTTTTTTTTAAATCTCAAAGATCATTGAGTGCAGTATCACCACCTAAATTCTTTTCGACTCTACGACTTTTAATTATAATTACTTTTACTGTTACTCGCAAAATGTTCATAATTTACCTTGGTGTTTTGTTTTAAACTCTAACGTCATTGCCTACAAAACAAAAGTTTTATTTTTCCTTATACCTGAAATCAAGTGCTATTATGTAGTGATGGTCTTCTTTGCTCTTCCATGTACTACTCTTCATCCTTCTATCAATATTCATCAAGCATCATCGCCAAAATAGCTGTTATACATTTCCAATGGCTTCCAACACAGCTGATCAATCACCTCAGTTACTGATTATTTGGTTCTCTAATTTCAACAAATAAATGTAGCTGCCCTTCTATGCTCCCTTTCAACTACCGTATCTGATACCTTAAATCTGGGTCCCGTAATACACCACAATATTCAAGCATTTGTCTGACCATGATTTTGTACCTTTTTTTTTTCTATAGCACATTCCTTAGTCACACTCTCAACTATATGAAGGATTTTGAAACGTCTCCCTACAGCCTGTACAACTATGTTTACTATCAAATGTTATGACGAGATATTCACGCTTAACCTCTCCAACTAGCAATTCCCACCACACCCTACAATCATAAAATAACAATTTTTTTATATATTTGCACTAATATCAACTAATTCTTCTTGGAATTTAGCTCAGTTTATTTTCATCTACCCAGCTAGACGAAGTGTGCGGTTTATGATGCAGATGATCAAGAGAGTTTATTAATCACGTTACTCGCGTATTAATGCATATTCTTCCGAAGGGGAAAATAGTTTATAGTTCACATTTGATGGAAGATTAACTGTGAACAGTGTTCAATGCCGTATGACTTCACTCTACACCAACAGCGGAGAGGTATGAGCTTGCATGGGATGAAGATAAATGTAAAGAAGAGTCAGCTTATTAGATACACAAATAAAAAACTAAAGGTTTATTAAGATTATAAGGTGGGGAAAGAATTGTTTAATGAAAACTTAAAATTTAAATATCTTGGCATTACATTTGATAACAAGCTTAACTGGACAGATCACATTGGACAGGTAGTAGGAAAAAGTTTCAAAATCCTGCATTTGTTGGAGAGGGTGATGAGGGGATGTACGAGAGAAGTAAAGGAATTGGGTTACAAAACTTTGGTCAGACCATTGCTTGAATATGGTAGTGTAGTATGGGACCCACAATTTTCGTATCTAATACAGGAGTTGGAGAAGGTGCAAAGAAGGGCTGCTAGATTCATTTCTGGAAATTATCGCAGAACGCAATCAGTAACAGATATGATAAAAGAGATGGAATGGGACTCATTGGAAGACAGAAGGAGGGTGAAGTGTGTCATGGGTGTGTACAAGGCGTATATTGGTGATGACGCATGGAAAGCTATTGGTGTAAGAATTGAAAGTAATGCATGGAAGGGAAAAGATGATCATGACCACAAGCTGGCACTCGAGTTCAGGCACAAGGGTGTAGGAAGATTCTCGTTTTTAGGTAAGGGTGTCAGGGATTGGAATAAGTTACCAAAAGAAATGATGAATAACTTGCGAAAAACGTTGAAAGAATTTAAAGTAAAAATTTGTAAAGGGTAAATGTAGGTGTATGCAGAAAAGGGGGAAGATGGGTGTTTAGGGAAATTGCCACCGGAGCATGCGCTCCATTGGAATTTAATTTTTTTTTGAAAAAAAAGCCAGTGATTCACAACCTGGTATTTAGGAATTGTACACCAACACTTCTGCCACTAGCCAAAATGAAACTTTAGTCATTACCATGTATAAAACCTGCTAACCCCGCATTAAGCGTCACATACTGACGTATTGTCTTAATACGCTGACCATATTTTATTAAAAATTGGTCACTATCATTTTACAAATACAAATATAACTTTCCTGAGACATTCATCAAATTTATTTCTCTTTACAATTTAGCATAATTGGCATTTCGTATGGTAGATATAAAAACGATATTTTAGGTGGACTGGAGTTAAATCTGCAACGGTAGTAGATACAAATTTTTATGACAGTTGTCTGGAATGATTTAAAGAACATGTTGACGTTGTAGTGGGTGCCTTAGTGGGCAAACTACGTTACAATTATCTTTCATACCTTTATGATTTAAAAAAGGGGATTTTTAATTTTAATTTTTATGAAGGAGTGAAAAGTTATTAAAATTGCAAGAATCTCCATGTTAGTTGGAATTTAGGAAAATTGTCACAATATGACATTTATTTCCTTTTCATTGGCGATTACAAGTCTGAGCGAATTTACCGTTAACATTAACACAAATATGGTAAAATCATAAAAGCAACACTCAGAGGTACAATTAGCCGTCATAAGCAAGCAAACAATTGTATATTTACTTTTAAATCCATCTCAGAATTAAAATGCAAGAAATAATGGCAATCGGAAACAATGAAAAATACAAGTTATGACGAACTCGCACAAAGGTATCATAATACTGTGACTTTACAGTTAAAAGAAAATCATGGGCGCCACGAATGAACAATATATCATTCGAAAATATACTAGTTCTGGCAAATTATGCCGCTGGCTCAGGTTTTTTTTTTTTTCAATTACAAAGTTAGAACATGGATCTATCCTCTCAAATTCGCTTAAGGGTTCTGTTCACGGAATGCACAATCATATGGCTTGGTCGTAATAAGTTACCATCGTAGTTCTGCGTCTGATGTCTGCGGTGTTCGGAGATGACCCACGGTATGTGAGACTGTCTCACAAGGCTGCTACAGACACGTCCTGTCTATTAATGCGCATCATCGCATTACTGGCGGTGTCGCAGTGATAAGCCGCTCCAGCAAGCCGGCAGCCAGGAGTCATACAGCAGCAGTTGGCGAGAGAAGCCAACTTTCCAAGTCCAACTCAGACTCGCATAGAATCGAATTTCGAATGTCCAGCTCCTCGCTCTTCGGTCTCCGAGGAAAACTTCTGGCTCCACCCCCTTGCAGTCTCGAAGATCACATTTAACAGAAAATTCCCAGGATTTTAAGTTATATGCTCATTTGGATTGGATCTTCAGGTTGGCACCTAATGTCACGTGATATCCCCGATATCTTATTTTCCCCGCGTATATCACAGAGTTCGGATATTAGGCTAAGTTCGCCGGGGTGAGAGCGTGTTCGTTTGGCGGGTTTTTCGCACGGCGGCAGTGGCCTGTTGTGGGCTCCCCATCCCACGGTGAAAGCTGGCAAAAGCTTTTATCCCTGATTTCCTGCCTCCGTGGCTCGGGAAGACCACGATTAACTTCAAGCCTACACAGCTCAGTAATTCTTTAATATTCGCTTTAACAAGGTACACTGAATGTTCACCATTGCATTACAGTCCTCACTTGGAATCTTGCGTACCTTAGGAAATTACAGCAAAAATCTATTTAGGTGGTTGCCCAAGATTTATGTAAATTACTCTAACATTATGATTTATGTAATAAAAAAATGCACATTAGAACGTGGCGACAGCGCGTCACGTTACAACGTAGCTCTGTAAAGAAAGTTTGTTTGCTCAGATTATAATCCTGAAACTTAGTTTTAAAGGACGTATTTATCGATTATAGTTATTTCCAAAAATTCTTTGCGGGTTTGCTAACCATTACCTTCTAAAAACGTTGCTGTTTGGTTATCAATATAATTTTGCAATATGAAATAAATAAGCAAAACGTTAAATTATATCTTTTCGATATTCGTTACATGTTAGTAATGATTCGCTACATTAGTTAATCTTTTTTGTAATCAACATGTCTAATTTCCTCAAGAACAACTCGTAGCTACTTTAAGTCTGTTACCATGAATTTCTCTTTCGACAAATGAATCGCCGTTATATGAGTGAAAGGATTGTGGCGTTCCACATGAACGGCTTTTCTGAAACCACAGGCGATTTTATTATATTCATAACTTACGCTATCGAACGCCTTGATACTCGAGTAAATTAAGTCTTCCATCGTTCTGTAGCAAAGAGACGACAAGGACTGAGATCATAAGTTTTTCGGATTGCTCTTATTCGCTTATCCTTATGAATTTTTTTCTACAAAGGGAACTTTAATTTAATGATCACGGAAATGGTGAAGTATTATTCTGTGTTTTGGGTAGAAACTATAAACGAAATTTTATTTACATTCATTTATAAGATTTCAGTTTCTTTTGTACTGCATTCACATTTATGGAAACAAATGTCTGTTGTTTATTTCAAAATTTTTGTCATTTAGCTTTTTGCGCTGAGTGTAGCCATCTTTACTTATTCTTTAGTGTCAATAATAGTAGATCAGTTGATATAAATGATATTAAATACGCTGTTTCTGCTGTTTTACAGATTATTTATTGTAAATTACAGTCTCATATAGGCTATGGTGTGACGCTGCAAGTGCTATTCTTAAAAAAAAAAAAAAAAAAAAAAAGTTCAGAAAATATCCTGTGCGTTATCTTTTCACAAATCATGTTACGAAGGGAATTTGTATTATATTTCTGCAATTTAAAGGTTTAAAGGTTTCTAAGTATATAGGCACACACAGTATTTTTTCTTATTGCTTTACGTCTTCGCGACATCCAGCTCATTAGAGGTGGAAAAGGACTGAGGAAAGGAACGGAAAAGAATTTGTCCACGGCCATGGCATTTTGAAGGAATTATACCAGCAATCGCCTGGAGTGATTTCGCAAAACCATAGAAAACCGAAATCTGGATGGCCGGAGTGGATTTGAACCAGTGTCCTCCTGAATACCAGAACCCAGCGTTACCGGGCACATATCTGGCTCGATACACACTTGATAATTTATCAGTTTCCACACCAACTAGCTTGCTTCTGATCCTTCTACAACCGGAAATGTAAATTCAATGATTTCTAAAACATGACCAAAAATTGAAATATTCTAATTATGTTTCTTACATCCAGTACTATTTTTACCAAGGTGATGATCCTCACTTCTGCCTAAGATCTACTCACAACATAAACAAAATAACACATCTCCCCATCATTTAAACGACAGGCCTACAGATAACACACTGGACCCTTGTTTAGGTTATAACGATCTTAATGAGTCGGGATGTTGATAGAACTTAAAGCCCAAACACTAATAAAATCGTTTTTTGAGCTGTCTTTGTAATATAGACGGGTTACACCAGAAACTAGTTTAACAGAAAAAACAAATTTCCTCAGCTCTAGTACCAACGATTATTTTTCATATGTCGCCTGCTATTTGTGTAAAGGCGCGGAATCTATTCAACAGATGATAATGTAGTGAAATAATTTTTTTTTTTAATCTGCTTAACGTCTCTCTAACAGCGAGGTCTTTAGAGACGGGAAAGGATGGGGGGCAAGGAATGGGAAGGAATTCGGCCATGGCCTTTTCAGCGGATTGTCGGTGGGGGAGATTAATTGCTTACCTTTCATGATTTAAATCGTCACCGTCCACAACCTAATGCAAAGTATATATATTAATTTTAGGAAACAGAGGTGAAACCATTACGTCTGTTATTAGTATTTGAAAAGATCCTAAAATTATGGTTTATTTGGTACTCATGAATGCTTACAGACAGAGGTATATTTATCATTAATCTTAAACATCTGTCTGTGCAAAATACAATTCAATGCAATACCTCGTCTTACAGATGCGAAATAGCAAACAAACTATTATTGTCATTTGAAGCTAAGAAATTGCAATACATGTACATTACAAATTCCATATGCAACTGAAGCAAAAACTCTCTTATGCACATTGAGAGCGATTCTTGTATTACAATGATAACAAGCAAATGTCAGATTTGACTGGATTACATAGGGCGCCAGGGAGTTGATTTGTTCCCACAGATAACAGTTATTGAATGTTTCCAAACATGGAAGTCAGTCTTTCAATTCAAACTGGATAGAGAAAACCAAAAAGCACTCGGCTTTTAGACACAACTAGCTCAGGAATTAATGTCCGGCGGCATAATAACTCTTACTCATTAGACCGTTAAAGGGCTGTCTCAATGATTCGTCTGAGTACACACTGTTTCTAGAGGTATAATTACCGTGTCTGTCTAGCTACACGAAGCGTAGCAACAAGAGCGCTATCGTCTCTCAAACAGCGCACCTGTCCAGGTTTTGCAAGGCACTAGTCAGGTCAACCAGTACAAGTGACAACCTCGACCGGACTTGGCACTCAGTCATCGAAGCCTCCAGAACGAAATCATCCGCAGTCCTCTGGCAGGCAGTTGCCAGCGCTATCGTTCTGGACGGAGTCACCTCTTCTCGCCTCTCAGAGCTCCTCTCTCTCCTCCTTGGCGTGAATCATGGAAAATACAAAATTTGTAATATTTACAATCACGTGAGGAAATAAAAACATCGGATTGGCTTCGCAAAAATATCCCCTCTTGCCGGCTAATACATTGCCTCTCATTTGCTAAGAGTCTTCGGGTTTTGTCGGGATTGTTCGGGAGGATATGTAGGAATAATTTTCCCACGACACCGAGCAAACGTCGTATTTACGGATTCCCTCTGAAAAATTGCCCAGAGTCCAGCCTTTTTCAACGGTATCAGCGTCGACTTGCCAGAGATAATCCCTCGCTTTGTCTCGACCTACCGGACACTTTCGTCTTAAGTCGCTCACGCTAACACAACTCATAGCTAGACGCGGATTTCTGTCTCCAGCTCGAAAAAGAATATCAATTTATTTCTTATGTTTATTGAATCAAACAATAATTAATTTAAATTGTACGAGATGACCCATCTAGTCATCTTGTTATACCTTTTGAAGGAAGAATCCCGGCCTTTGCCTGGAGTGATTTGGGAAACCATGGAAAACCCAAATCTGGATGCCCGGACGGGGATTCGAACCACCGTCCTCCCGAATACGAGGCCAGAACGCTAGCCGTTACACCACCACGCTCGGTAGTGAAATAATAATTGCGCAAAACTTGTGAACTGTCTTCGAATGAACTTAGGTCAGGATGTGAATCCTCACCTTGTCACTGAACCACATTAATATATCTATCAAAAAAACTTGAGTGAGGTAGAACACAACTTATATAAAGGAACGGTTCTTGTATTCACCCAGGGTGCTCCGGAATAGCATGATATACTGGTACACCATAAGGATTTGAACCCAAGTAAATTTCAATACCGTAACGTTAAGGCTGAGCAACCAGATTACGACTTTCACTTAGTCACTTTCGAGTCTGTGACCTTAAAATTTCAATACTACACCTGTTTGATGCAGGAAGAATACATAAATCCTTCTGGTAATGTAAACAAATCAGATGATCGTCTTCGGCCCAACAAAATTTACACGGAAGACCTTGGCAAATTGAAGATTACATTTCTAATTATGTTTATGTGAACATACAGCATCTGACCTGCATTTGTACAAATAAAACTCGTCAAAATTTGGTATTTGCCATGGTAATAATCTATTCTCGTCAATAACTGGAAGTAAGTAGGCGTGACCGACAAGAAACAAACACGATTTTTGGTCGCAAAACTCGGTGGAAGTTTATACTGTTCGGGAGTTTTCAGTGTGTTCTATTCAGCCTTTAATGTACCAGTAATAACTGTACCGTTTCAGTTGTATACTTGATCTGTACAAATCGTAATAGAATCACTATACTGCTTTCACAAAATGATAATTGATTGACTGGTCTGTTTCATGTAGGGCCACATGTATAGGTACAACAATATTCAAGTAACAATTACGAACACATTCTCAGCTACCTTTATACCACTGCCTTTTTCTCAAAGCAACGGAAAACGTAAACTTTTCTCCTAGGTACCATATGTTGGAAAGAAACAGACGAAAAAAAAAGAAAGAGACACAGCACAGTAAAACAATAAATAAAAACGTATGTTTACATATTGTAAGTATATTGTGGAAAGCTAAACGGGCTGATGCACATTTTGTCACACGTTGTATCAAATTGCAAATTGACTTTTGATAATACATTGATAGTACGGTTGGTGGATAAAAGCATTTGCCTTCAATTTGTGAAGTTTTCCGAGAATCTATGCTATCGAGAATACAGAAATCTACAGCCATGTTTGGGAGAGCAAGTATGATGCGAAGGCCACAAGCACACCGTTTTGTTCCGCGGATGGGTCGACGACCTCCGTGACCAAAGCGAGTTTGCTGCGTGGAGCAGATAACGGGCCCAGCATTTCGGTACTAGCTGCTATTTACCACCAACATAACGCGCTTAGCTAATCTATTGCACAATTATTTGATTGATGAAACATCTTTCAAGTGGACAAACAGTAGCTGAATTGGTGTTTTTTGAATGGGCGTACGTGAGCAAAAGTCAACTTTCGGATCACTGGAAAAAAAAAATCCAGAAGCCTTATTAGAAATTATTGTTTAACTTTATATAGTATTTTTATTTTAAATATGTTACCTTAACATGTCCCACTATTTTAAAAACAATTTAAAAATCTTTTCTCGTAATGATTACAGTTTGAAAATTTGGAAAGTACCCCCTTTCAAAATAATTCAAGTAGGAGGAATAGGCCCTAAATCTTAAGGAGGTATAATTCTGCATTTGTTTCTTAGACATCTGTAAAAGTTCACATTAAAATAATATTAGTTAATTTAATAGTGAACGTATAACTGAGTACTTTGGTACATTGTCTATATTAGGATAACTTTATATTCATACAAAGTATTTTTATTTTTCTCGACCTTTTGCCTCCTCTTCAGAGTTTCTGTCTGGAGTTGTATCAGTGGTTTGCCAGTGAAATAGCTCCTCATAATACATGTCATAATCAAATAGAATCTAATTCTTTAGATTTTTAAGTCATTTAACTCAGAAAGATTGCTCACACATATGCCTTTTCAAAAGAAACTGATAGCTCTTTCCTAAAGGAACAAGAAACTCCAGAAAAATCAAAATGTGAAAAAGTGTCGATTTCGCCCTTTTAAAAAAACTTCGATTCAATTATCATCCAAAATTGTGAATTAATAGTAACCGGTGGAAGGATATTACTGTTTGATAATCTCGTGGCCAGTGAATCGCCACTACACTGTACATGAGACTTGCTGTATCGATATTAACAGACAACGTTTCTTAATAGGAAAACGGAGATCGCGATCATATACAAAAATTCCCTCTATAAAAAACTACGATATTGTAACTGCTTTTTTATCATTGAACTCAGCTGGAATGGGTATACAGTAAACAATCACTACAATAAGCGAATTTGTTTAAAAAAATATAATGAATATTTGGTAGGCTATGAAGACTTTCGGGGTGCTAGGCAAACAATACCATACTGATGAAGCTCATTTACGATACTGAAATATGCAAAAATAAAAGTAAGGGTTTGCTGGCAGTATATAAAGCAACATGCAAGAAACAAAGGGTTTAAAAGCTGCCTATCATCTTACCTACAAATCCGGATTCCGCAGGCGATCTGTTTCTATTCGCCGAAAGTTTTTGAAATGTCAGTGAAACTGAAATCTAGAAAAGTGTAAGCCAAAGCTGCAGGAGTCAATATTAACTGCAAAAACACCAAACAAAAAAAGAGAGTGAATTCAATATCTGCGAAAATTTTTCTCTGACTTGGGAAGATATTGAGGAGATGGATGTGTTCTCCTCTCTCTGAAGATGGTTGAGCTATTTCAGACATTCATTGACATATAAACAAAGATTAGAACACCTTCATACATCTGTTTCCCGTTTTCAAGTCTACTCAACTTCTTCAAAGAACCAAGTTCCGTACATTCCTCATTAATATAAAATAGTATGTAAATCTATACTTATGACAAAACAGTAACCATGAAAAAGTCAGCTATTCGCTTAAAAAATGAGCTATGCGTACAGAGAAGGAATCAACTGTTATTATTACCTATTATTAATAAAAAAACAAACAAAAACAGAAACACATTAGTTATGTCTGCCAGTCTTTAGGCTTTTATTTTATTTTATTTATTTTCCATATGCAACTTAGCCCAGCACCTAGTATCTAGTCTGGGCCCTTATTTCCACTCATTTACATTTACATATGTTTGTATCTTATATATATATATATATATATATATATATAAAACATATTAACAAATAAACAATGAATGAAAGAAAATTTTGATTCAATTTCCAATAACTACTACATCTACTGTTATTAAACAGAATGGGTACCACACCACTACTAAATCTACTACTACTGTCACTAATATTACTGCTAACATTACTACTGCTACTACTAAAACCATTACTAATACTACTAATTCTACTATTACCACCACCAATTGTCACAGCCGCACTTCGGTCCACTATTGTTCATTTTTCTTGGTGTTGTGTGCGCTCCAAAGGCAGAGTCCCCTGGAACCGGCAGCAAAGTCAGCCGCCCAGGCCATCAAGAGTTGACCTCCTGGAATACCAAGACGGCCCCAGTTGTCGCTCAGAAGACGGCCTCTCTGGAGCACACTGAAGTTCCTCCGACGATTGATGCTGCTCATTGTCGTGGGATATCTTCCGTCAATCCGGTGTAATTGGGTTCTCCTCTTCTGCTATCTGTGGCCTTTGATTTCGCTCGGCATTTTTCCTTTTTATAAATTTCTCCTTCCAAAATTTTGAGGCTAGATCAGCTGCCTCGTCCAGCAAATGCCACAAACTTTCGTCGCGCAGAATGTCAAATATGCTCCTACCTTGCAGCCGAGCTTGTTGGTGTTCTCTCAAACTGGCTGTTATTTCACACTCCCTTACCACGTGCTCCGGCGTACTCTCTTCACCACATTCGCACCTGTTCGAGTCCACAATATTTCGACTTCGGAGCCAGCTATTGTATGGCCCGTGACCTGTAATGTAGTGTACCAATCCGGGAGAGGGTTGAAGGTACTTCAACTTTAGCCTCTCCTCTACGGATGGGAACATATCGTATGCTCTTCGACCTGTTTCAATGTTGTTCCATTCTTGTTGCCATTCCGCCAATAGAAGCTTCCGAATGTGCGTCTCCGATGTTACTTCGCTGCCTACAATTTCTGCTACCTTTCTTGTTTCCCTTTTCTGAGCCAGTATATGGCACCCCGTTTCCTTACTTCAAGGTCCAGTGGCCATACACCAATGGCAACGGTTAATGAATTTGTTGCCACGGTTCTGTACGCTCCTGTCAATCTTAAAAGTATTCCTCGTTGGACACGTCTGACTCGCTGTTTTAGTTTTACTTTTCTTAGATGCTTTGCCCACACACTTGCTGAGTAGCCCACTAAAGAGGATAAAATTGCGTCATGGTATAGTCTTATTGTTTGGACTGGAACAGTAAATTTTCGTTGGCCAATATTAATGATTTTATTCATGACCGCCACTGCTCTTGCTAATTGTCATCTCTAAGTGGGGTTCGAAGTTTAAACGTTCATCCAATTGAATGCCTAAGTACCTGCACACTGGGTTTCTACGAATTGATTTACCGTCGATTCTTATAGTTGGTTTTCGAGTCAGCTTGCCCTTGAGCAACATAAATGTTGTTTTATGTGGTGCTAAACTCAGTTTGACTTTACTGCACCATTGGCTAAGGCAGTTAAGTACTAGATTACTGTTGTACTCAATTTCTGCTCTTGTTGCTCCTTCCACGAGTAGTAAAATGTCATCAGCAAAAGCTATTAGACCTAGAAGTTCAGGTATTCTTTGTAATAGTTCAATCACTGGTTCCATCCCTATATCCCAGAATATGGGACCGCAAACGGAACCTTGCGGGCATCCTTTAGTAAGTATCTTCGTGATGAACGAGTTCTGGCATCACAAGGAAGCAGTTCTAAATCTGCAATAGTCCCTGAAGGTATAAAATAATCTTCTTGGACAACCAATCTCCCTCAGCCGTTCAAACAGAGCGGGCCACCATAAATTGTCGAAGGCTCCCGAAATATCAATAAATAAGCCTACTACGTAGTTTTTTGTACTGCTACAAATTATTTCCATCGACCGATTTATGGCATCCTCTGTCGACTTCCCGGTTCTAAATCCATATTGACTAGGATTCATTCCCTGAACCTCCCGGTGGCTTTGTAATTTTTTGCATAGAATCTTCTCTTGAACTTTGCCAAGCACATTCAATAAACAAATCGGCCGGTATGATTTCGGTTGTAGAGGATCCTTGTCGTCTTCTTTCTTCAGAATTACCACCTCGCTTTTCTTCCATATTCCCGGAACTCTACCCTGATATAGACATTCGTTCAGGAGCCTGCATAGGACGGGGGTTAATTTTATGATTAACTCCTGCAGGACCTCGGCTGGAATTCCATCTGGACCGGGAGCCTTTCCTTTTTTCATTTTGTTTATCGCAGTTATTACTTCTTCGGGTGTAATATTATTTCCTTCCTCTTGACTCCAGCAGGGCTGCCACATGTTCCTTCGTAGTGTAGCTTGTTCTACTGTTTCTTCTTCCGGGTTGTCATCAGGAAGCAAAACTTTTAATAACTCCTCCGCTGAGTCTCTCCAATTCGTGGTTAATCGTCCATCTGTTCTTTTTACTGTGGATAATATTGTGGGAGGCCTGATTTTACCTGCAGCTATTTTGTAAGGAATACCCCATGGATTGTTCATGAGGTTTTCCCTCACAAAGACTTCCCAGCATTTTTGTTTTGTCTCTCTCATCGCGTCTTTGAAAATCTGCCTCTTCTGCCTGTAGTTTTCAAGGAGGAAACTTCTATCTGCTGCCACCATGCTTTGTTGATACATTCTCCTAGCTCTTCTCATGTTTAGTCGTAGTTTTTTAAGTTTTTCTGTCCATATTTTGTCAGTGGGATCTACTATCTTTTTTAGTGGTATCGCCCGTTTCATGGCACTTTGTATTGCAGTTGTCAGCTCTCTTGCGGCTTTGTCTACATCGAAGTGGTATTTCTGGCAAATCCGGTGGAATGAACACATTCCTTAATTTTCCCCATGCAGCTTTCTTGATGTTATATACTGTTTTAATGTTTCTGTTGCCACTGTTTTCTTCTGTCTGCATTCTGCCCAGTTCAAAGACAATCAAATTGTGATCACTTGTTGTCATGTTGTCAAGCACTCTCCAACCCCAAAGCAAATTCCCCACATGAATGTTTGTAATTGTTACGTCGATATTTGTTCTTGCGCCAACACTGTTACAGAAAAGTAGGAGGATTATGTGCTTGGTTTCTAACCTCTAGACCCAATTCGCTTAACAGTTCTTCTAGAAGTTGCCCTCTCCTGTCAGTCTTCTTGCTGTGCCAAAGAGCAGACTTTGCATTGACGTCCGCTGCAATAACGAGTGGATAATTTCCCAGAGCTGCATCTATCTGCCGTATTCTATCTAAGTATGGGAAGATCTCGTCACTGTACTGGAAATACATGCTTACCATTATGAAGCTTCCCCATGCTGCTCCTATCTCAGCACATACTGTGTGTTCATCACATAACTGCGTAATTTTTGTAACTGTTATCTGTTTATTTAAAACGATTATTGCTGCCATTGGGTTATTGCCCTCTGTGATTATTCGTGATGTTACAGGCATGTGCGGGATTTTGCTTTGCCAGGAGTACGGTTCTTGTACGACAAATAATATCTGATCTCAATTCCTCAGCCACCTTTCTGATTTCATGTAGAACCATGGCGTTTCCTTTAGTATTCAGCTGAGTAACTTTTAACATAGAATTTACGGGTGTCTTGTGTGCACATTGCACTGGGGCCAAGGTAGTCTTGTATCTAGCAGAATGCGTCCATGGGTCATGACAAACTGCTTGTATGTTTCCTCAGGATCAAATATTTCTCCTCTTCTCACAAAAATCTTGTGAACTAGTGTCAGGAGCTGAGATGGATCTGTTGGAAAATTTAGTGACCTCAGTTGTATTCTGTCGATTGCCGAAGGTTGCGGGAACGTTATGTTTTTACCGCCAGGATGGAGGACTCTTGTCAAATGTCGGAGGGCAAGTGTAAGTGTATGCACTTCTTCGAGTCTAGTTAGCCGAAGTGTATCCTCAAAATCGGCGTACAATACCGCTGGATCTGCAGTAATGGCATTCGGTTGACTTTTCACAAAGTTCGGGTGTTTTATTTGGTTGGTACGCATACTTGGTTTGCGAAGATGATATTCATTCTCTTTTGAATATCCGAGCCCACCGCCTCTAACAAAACGCTGGCAATAATACGAGTCAGAGGTGGAGGAAATTTCGTCTATTTGCTCGTCTATTAACAGCTGCCGATCTGTTTGCACGCCGGATCTTACCATCGTTTTCTGCATTTCCATCGCCTTCTTCTTCCTAAATGTTTCGGCTCTTGCAGCATTTCTTCGTCTACGAGATGGGGGGTTGCCTCTCTTCTTTTGATTTTTCATTCCCACTTTTCCAACTGCTATTTCAACTGCTCTGTATATCAGATCTGCTATATTCTCCATCATTTCTTGATCTAGTCCTGCAACTGGATTGTAGACTAGCCATAATCTATTCTGTTAACTAGGCGTTGCAATAGCAGTTGATACGTGGGACAATCCTTTCCTTTGTTTTTGCATGACTTACCTCTTTTCTGGCATGGGATGCACGTTTGAGGCATCGACTTCTTATCACACTGATCACGCTTGTGATTGTTCTGACCACAATGACTACAAGTCTCTATGTCCATTTGGCAGTGTTTACTCACATGTCCGAGGTCTCTGCACATGACACAAGTTGGTACCACGGTGTAGTCTTTGCAATTGATTGCACTGAATTCCACGTATATTTTATGTTGCTCTAGTAATAATTTGCGCATAGCTGGGCTTACTTCTATAACGTGATGAACGGTTGGCTTTTCACGGGGTCCTGTTTTAAATTTAGGGCAGAAACCGCTTTCGAACTCCTCTTTTGATAATTTAACTTCAAAATTTTGCTCATATACTTTGTCTACTAGATCATTTATTTCCAAATTGTTTGGTACATCATATAAGATTACCAATGGTTTCCTCTTTCTTGGAAGCTCACATTTTAGCGTCTCATTTAATTCTTTGTGTTCCATCAATTTTTTGACATCCTCTTTAGTTTCTGCATCAATAATTACTGAGTTATTGGTACTTCTTATTTTATTAATTTTTATTTTGTCTTTTGATGGTTTGATTATTTTGGTAATCTGTTCCACAATTACTTTTGGATTTTCGCCACGCCTTGAGCTCACGAAAAGAGAACTTGTTTTCGCGGGTGTGATTCTATTTTTTGTTAAACTAGTTGCCTTACTAGCCGCTGTAGCATAGCTTGGCCGAGAAGTTGTGTTTCTATTTGACTTAAGTTCCTCGATTGTTTTATTTAGCCTCTCTAATTCTTTGTTTAATTCTGAATTTTTTCCTTCTATGAAAGAAACCGCAACCGCCCAACTGGCAAGCTTGTCTTTAATTTCACGGAGTAGCGTTTCATTTAATTTTTTGCCCAAGTTTTCATTTAAAAAGCCGACCAGATTTTCATATTTTTCAGCTAGCATTGGGGTTTCATTGGTTTTATTTGCACTTGAGGAAGCCGCTGCCATTGTCTTGCGAGTGCTTTTTACTTACGTTGCAGCTGTTGGACACCGCTGAGCTGTCAACATGCTGACGTCGCGAGGCGTTGAGCTGTGCGGCGAAGCAGGTGGCTGCCGCAACCAATCGAAACCAAATAATTGTTCACAGATCCAATGTTTGTTTAGTTATTATTGATCCACTTTCACACACAGTCACTAAAACACTAATTTTCCACCTTCGCGACTTTTGAAAATTCTGCGTTTCGTTTTTCCCGATCAAAATGAACTAAACTTCGAGAGCGAAGCGCGACGCGGCTGCTTGTGTGGCACTCCACTCCACTCCACTTTAGGCTTGCCTGCCTTCCTATCGATCTGCGATTGGACGAATGGGATCCACGTAAAGACGTCAAATTTTGACGGGGATTCATGTAATGTACAGCCCATGGTCTAGCGGGTAAAACAAGGTATGATTGATAATGATGTAAAGCCGATAAATCAGAAATTTAAAAAATTTCCGTCAGATTGTCGTTGAACGCGATTGATGCAGAAACTACTGATCGTATTTTGATAGGATTTCGTTTAATCCAAAGCCTGTGGTCGCACGGCTAAAACAGGCTATGTTTCATTTTGATTTGATGTGGAAAAGCTGCTATTTTTTTTTTTAATGTGTTAGTTTTCAGTTGAACGCGATTCACTTGGAAATTATTGATCAGATTTAGATGGGGTTTCGATTAGTATACATGGCGTTATCCTGTATATAAATCAAGGTTAAACAAAATAAGAAATTCAGCTTAATTTTTCGTTGAACACAATTCACGCAACAACCACTGGTTGGATTTTGATTAATGGATAGCCTCTGATTCCATGGGCAAATAAAGAGTATGCTTCATTTGATGCGACGTGAAAAAAATGAGAGAAATTAAGGACAATTTTTCGTTGAACGTGATTCATGCAAATGTAACTGGTTATGTACTGCCGGAGATTCAAATGATGTATAGCCCTTGGTCAAACGGGTAAATTATGGTATGTTTCTGTTTGATGCATGATCGTAAAATGATAAGTTAATTCTTTGCTGAAGTGATTGACGGATTTCTATGAGGTTTTGATTAATTTCCTCCAGTGGTGACGCAAATTAAGTATGGTGTGTTTCACATTGAAGTGATGTTGGAAAATTGAGAAACATACTAAATATTTCTGGTTAGTTTGCTAGTCGGATTTTTATTAGGTTTTGATTATTGTATTGCCGATCATCGAACGGATGAAATATGAAACGTTTAATTGTGATTAAAAAAATAGAAATTTAGAATAATTTTTTAACGCTATCCACGCAATAAAACTGGTTGAATTTTGATAGAGTTTCGATTAATGTACACATCCGTGGTGATGTGGGTAAAATATTATGATGCGATACCGGAAAACAGAGAAGTTAGTCAAATTATTATCATTTTTAGTTGAACGCGATTCACAAATCATATACTAGTCGAATTTTGATAGGGTTTGGATTAATATATGACCCGTGCTCTTGCTGGTAAATTAGGATAGGTTTCATTTGGATTTGGGATCAAAACATCAGAATTTTTTTTTTTAATGCGATTAATGAAAAGCTACTGGTAGGAATTTGATGGAGTTTTGATTAATATATAGTCTGTGATCCCTCGAGTCTGTATGATTCATAATCTGTGACTTTGTGAAGCTTATAAATTGTAAATAATTTTTTCGTGAACGCGATTTACGGAAAAACTACTGGTCAAATTATGATTGGGTTTTGATTAATGTACAGTCAGTGATCTTGTTGGTAAAATAATGTTTCATTCTAATGTGTCGTCGAAAAACTCAGGAATTAATATACTTGTTTCCAAAAAATAGTCTCGACATGAAGGCAAGTTATTTCTTCTCGTCGAAATATTTCTGGTTTTTTCATCGGACGAGCGGCATCATATTATTTGAAATAATGAAGTTACAGTTTTTCATGCAGATCGTTCATGGAAAAATGCGTTCTGTGAGCTACAGGGGCCGCGGATCATGTTGTTCTTGACCACGTTGGTTTATGAAAGTAGTGTGTAAACTAACAGTCCACATGATCGAAGTTCCGGGCAACGGCTAGTCGTAGAACGCAACAAAAATTGTTGACCATCAAACTCAAGTCCTTCTTGAACAGCTGTTTAATGAACATATAGGGTATATGATAGTCAAACATGATACCCAATACGGAGCTTTGTAAAGCAGTAACCGAGGGTGGTGGGTGAGCGGTTAACGCTCTGTTCTCGCATTCGGAAGGCCGCCAGTTCGAATCCCTGTCCGGGCATCCAGATTTGGGTTTTCCATAGTTTCCTCAGATCACTCCAGGCGAATGCCGGGATGCTTCCTTCAAAGAGGCCTTGGCCGAATTCCTTCCCATTCCTTGTACACAGTCCCATCCCGTCTCTAATGACCTCGACGTCGACGAGGCGTAAAGCATTAAGTAAAAGAAAAAGAAAAAAAAAAGTGAAGCAGTCAACCAATATCAATAGATGACGAGTTAAAGATGGGGAAGCGAAAACGGAGTCGTCATACCTTAAGGTAAAACGAAAGACTGATCCAAAAATATCCTCTGGTATGTATACCGTAAGGCTGGTGGAACGAAAGAACACTGTTGATGGGAAAAAAAACGTGGAGAATGTGTAGGGAAGCTACTCCTAAATAACGAGTCCAGATCATTGTACTGGGGAAACACCATCAATTTTAGTTATTAGTGGATCGAGAAGGATCTTCTATATCTGTTAATTGTTTTATGGATGTTGTTGTTTCCTACATTACGACGACCATATGGCACTAATCTTTAAAATGAATTAATCTCAAAAATAAAATCTATTTTAATAACATTGTTTTAACTCAGTATATTCTGAAATGGCAAGTACTTCATTCCCATCGCCTTTTGTACAACTCAAGAAGCGACGGCCAAGGTCTTTAGAGGCGGGATGGGACTGTGTACAAGGAACGGGAAGGAATTCGACCATGGCCTTTTTGAAGGGAGCATCCCGGCATTCGCCTGGAGTGATTTGGGGAAAACCTGGATGTCGGACGGTGATTCTAACCCGCGTCCTCCCGAATGCGAGGCCAGAACAGGTAGTTATGAATGTATAGTTCCGGTGATACCCATGTCATTACTTGAGTAGTAAGGCAGGACACGTCCAGATTCCTCTTTAAGCTATAAGTCTCTTCTTAGGATAGTATAACCCAATTAGTTTAAATACATGACATGACAAAGGTGAATTGCTCTGCCGTACTAAGGCTCTGTCTCCTCGTTGAGGAACTATCTTCTGTGAGATAGTGTCCCAAATTGTTACGCAGTAGTACTATCTTTCCGTGTTTGATCAGTATCGTGCTACTATCAGATTTTTCATAATCGTAAATGTTTGTGTATATTCCACTACTAGCTGTTATCCGCGACTTCATAAGCGAGGACTTAGACTTTATTGCTAGAACTGGATATAGAAACATGTAAATTTATTAGTGTAATTCATACACAAACTGTTCACGAGATAAACAAAACTTCAGCGACAGATATAGCATAAAAACTAAAATGCGTATGGCATTGTTGACAGGGAGATTCCATTGTTGGGTTGCCTACGATTTGCCAAGTATTCAACCTCTGAATTGGTGGGACCTACAATTTAACGTGGAATACGAAGAACGGAACGTCCATACATGGCTCATATGACCAAAACCAACTCTTAAAAAGTTTCTGATCCCTCTGGGACTTGACACAGAACGCCTGAATCGTCGCAAATACTGAGATACCAGCCCACTCTTTGGAGGGCCATTATGCAGACATACACACCCTGTTCAGTTAATTTCCAAAATTACATGACGAAATATGCTATTTATAGAGAAAGAAGTATCCTATGTTCATTCCGATAGCAAATAATATTTCCGTGTCAAATTTCATCAAGATCGGATTAGCCGTTTATCCCGGAAAACGTAACAAAATGACAGAAAGATAGTTACTTTCGCATTTATAATGTTACTATTGATACCAGGCGATGACACTGTTAGCTACAAAACGAAAATTTTCCCATACACATTGGCAGAATACAACTGCTAGATCACAATGATTGCTCTCTCTTCAATTTCACGTGCTGTTATTAGTTCTTCTCCCAATATCCATTTTGGTCCTATTACAAGAGTACTTACACAACACAACCATTAAATGAGATTCCATGACTAGAGTCGTGCAAAGGTCGTCTAAGCTCGCTTGGTTTGTCACTGCTAACGTGACCTCTGCCGGCCAAATGACGGAAATGCAGTACATAGGGCCGAGAGCCTGGACGGAAGCTCGAGCCTGGCAGTAGGTCCGGTGTGTTATTCACGTGCTGCATGGGGACGAAGCCACGCTGGTACTCGCTCCGTACAAGTAACTGATAAATTAGATTGTGGAGTATGTGGCTTCTTCTTATCGTTATTTTTTACGTGCTGTTGCATCATGTTATAATACTGTATATTTTTACTTTATGACGATTCGGATACTTAAAGACCGGGCACAACTCCATGTTAATAAAAAATAAGTAAAAATCGTCAGATTGCACCACATTTCAACATTTCTGTGGCGATTTTCCGGTATTTCATGAAAGTGGAACAATCTTTCACCTGAACATACGTATGAATTATCTTTTCCAGTTAAGTCACTTAAATGTATTAATAGTTGCCAGTCCGCTGTCAGCGGCCGTCAGGTACGGACGTGTTTGCAACAACATCCGTGTAGTCGGTCAACGCCGCAGCGATCAACAGTAGTGTGCAGTGTAGAAGTTTTGTGTGAGTGTAATAGAAAACCATCTTCTCAGCCGAGTAGAGGCGAGTACTACAGTTAAAGGTAAGAAATGGCAGCCACCGCTATAACAAGAAAAAACACCGTAAAATTCACATTCGATCGTGCTTTCGTAAGGCCAACGGCGTACGAGATACATGAGTGGCTGTTCGACAAAGTAAAATTAATAGATGAAGAAATATTGGGAATTCAATTAGATTCATTCCAAAACTGTGTGTTTGTCAAAATGACAAGTGAGGAATATTGTGTCAGCGTAATAGAAGAAAATACAGGCAATTTGAAATTCCACCATGCCGATGGAAATGTAAGTAATGTTCAAGTAACAAACGCAGGAATGGGCAAAAGACATATAAGAGTGTTAAATCTGCCATTTGAAATATCCAACGAACTGATTCTACAGGCGATCAAACCTTTCGGAAATGTGATAGAAATTACAGAAGATAAATGGGGAGGCAATATCCGATTTAAGAAGATAAACGGAGTGCGCATAGTTAAAATGGAAATAACAAAACACATACCATCATACCTAAACGTAAGTGGATTCAGAGCACTTGTTGTATACGACGGGCAGCCACGAACTTGTGCTATTTGCAACTCAATAGAACATATCAGAGCAAACTGCCCTCGCATGCAACCGACAATACTACCGTTAACATACGCCAAGCGCCCAGAAACAACAAAACAAAATGAAGAGGCCGCATTAGGAGACCAACAGCAGTTTCCACCACTAATGAAAACGGACATGTGCCCCCCTGAGACGGTGATACAAAAAGAAATAAAGTCACAAAAAATGTACAATACAAAGAATACTGAAGAAAATATGAGCGACGAGGGACGCCAAACCCAGAACAAAATGAGTGAAAACCTCCAAACTAAGCAACAAGGAGACTGGAATGACAAAACAAAAACAAACACGGACGAGAAAAAGCAGAAAATAAATAAAAAACCTCTCGAAAACACGATGGTAACTGACGACAACATCGAGTCAGATCACGGAAAGGAAGAACCGATGCTGACAACTGACCCACCATCCACAGCAGAAGAAACGGAGTGGACGAGGCCAACGGTCGCCAATCTCGGTAAGAAACGCCGCGCAAGGAAACAAACTGAGACCAAAACCAAGCAAAGTAGGGAAACGTCAACAGAGAGAGAAAGTACAGAAGAAGTCAAAGGAAGTGGGAAAAAACTAAAGAAACAACCAATAGAGAAGAATCAACCAACTAGCAACACAGAGCCAACTCCAAACCCAAACAGGCGCAGAGGCGCAGGGACCGAAGTAGGAAGTACGCCGTGTAGTTGGGCGGACGACGAGAAGCAGGAAGATCAAATCGAAGACACGCACATTGTCTGAATGCAACACACTGACAGTATGATGCAAACGTACACCGTGGCAACGTTAAATATAAACTCAATTATAAGCCCTCTTAAAGTGGAAATGCTGCAAGACTATGTGAGAGCCGCAAACATTGACATACTACTATTGCAAGAAGTCACAAACGCAATAAACCTGGACAGAATCTCCGGCTACAACTCTATAACGAACACAGGTGGCGATATAAGCCTCGGAACAGCAATTTTAACCAAGCTAGGTATTGAAACCTTAGATGTAACAAGATCAGAAGAAGGAAGAACTATAGCTTGCACAATAGCCAATACCACGAGCCAAGAGGGCGTCATACTTTAAAAATAGTTTAACCTTACACATGGGTAAGAATACCCGACAAACTATTTTAGGAGGAGATTTCAACTGCGTCCTACATCAGAAAGACCAGTC
Source organism: Vandiemenella viatica (assembly GCA_031002005.1). Taxonomy (NCBI): domain Eukaryota; kingdom Metazoa; phylum Arthropoda; class Insecta; order Orthoptera; family Morabidae; genus Vandiemenella; species Vandiemenella viatica. The sequence goes on along the minus strand of CM061921.1, from coordinate 46,752,349 downwards.
ACCCAATTGCAACAAAAGCATAGAATTGGAATACATCATAAGCAATCTCAAACTACTAGACACATGGGAAGTATTAAACGGAAACACCATAGGATTTACAATATACGACAGGAAAATCAGCTTCACGACTAGACCGTATTTACATCAGCCAAGAGCTGAAGAGCGAACTTCAAACAACAGAGCGTTGGCCGGTTGAATTTTCGGACCATGTAGCATACCAATGTAAAATAAAACCTAGCGAAACAAAATATATACATTGCGCGGGGATACTGGAAACTAAAATACCTCTATTCTAGAGCAGCGCCAGCTACAACAGAACTTTTCAGATACATGGATACAGTGCTGCAGCCAACTCGGAAATTCCGTCAACCATAGAATGGTGGATAATACTGGCGAAACCCAGGATCCAACGAATGCTAAAGACCTATAGCATCGAAATAAAGAGGTGGCAACGGCAAAAGAAGAATTTCACTATCTATGTTTGAGAGAGCTATATAAAAAGGTGGAAACAGAAAGGGAAATACATTCTGAGATCAAGAAAAATCAAAGCAAAAATAATTGCAATGAAGAGGAGACAACTTGAAGGAGTTAAAATTAGAAGCAGAGTACACAATGCTATATCCTCGGAAGATGCTTCAATTATCATCTGGTCCAAGAAAAACGCAGAGCAAGAAGACATCTGATTACGGAGTTGATAACAGAAGAAGGGAGCAATCATCAAAACAACAAAATACAATAAAACAACAAGTTCACAATCATTATAAGCAGCTATTCGAAAAAGCAGATAGTTCCACAGCCCCAGGCGGAATATTAGACTCGATAGAAAACAATTGAACGATGAAGATCGAAACAGAACTCACAAGGAATTGACGTGGAAGAAGCTTATCTGGCAATCAAAGAAGCCCCAAAAACAAATCGCCGGGACCAGATGGCATCGGGATAGAGTTTTACGCAACATTTTGGAGTCAGTTAAAAGACAAACTTATACAAATATGTAATGAGATTATGGAACAAAAAACGTTACCTGAGGAATTTGTGAACGGCGTAACAGTATTAGTCCCCAAAAATACGAAAGCCAAAAATATGAAGAGCTTCAGACCTATAACCTTACTGAACAGTGATTATAAAATATTCGCTAGGGTGTTAGCACACAGAATAAAAGACAAAATACACAAGGTGATAAAAACCCACCAGGCTGCAGTTGGATACAACAGATCAATTATCCAACTACTGTCGGAATATCGCGATGTCATAGGCAGTATGAACACAAGCAACTCAGAGGGTGCCATCTTGTCACTAGATTTTGACCGAGCCTTCGATAGAGTTAACATAACTTTTTTAAAACAAACGATGGTAAAGATGGGATTCGGAGAAGAGATATCCAACATAGTACCTAACTTACTAAACAAGCCACAACGAAAATATCGTCCATGGGACGAGAGTGGACCTATACCGAATTAAGGCGATCAGTAAGACAAGGTTGTCCCCTATCTATGATTCTATTTGCAATAGCACTAGAGCCACTATTGTTAAAATTACAGAAACAGTAACCGGAATAAACATAGGAATCGGGAAAGTGTCTCTGTCGGCCTATGCGGACTGATGTAGTTGTCTTTGCGAAGATACGACAGACGTTGAGCTTGCAAAACAAACCATCGAAAGTTACTGTCAATGCTCTGGAGCAGTACTGAACATAAAAAAATCAAAAATCATGGATATTGGAGCGGGTTTGAGGCATAGCAAACCCTCCTGGCTAGAAGAAAACTCGGAAATCAACCTCTTGGGAATCAAATTCCAAAAATGCCTGCAAAAAAGTGCGACAACAAATTGGCGGAACCTATTAGCCAAAATTAGAGCTTGCCTCCAACAACACTCCGTGAGGAATCTTAATATGATACAGAGAGTACAACTAATTAACACATTTGTCCTTGGGAAGCTATGGTACACGTCGCAAATACTCCCAGTTTCTACGCCTCTAGCACGAAGTATTATGTCTGCGGTTGGCTTTTTTATACATAGAGGAGAAATCTTCAAAGTTAAAGTCGAAACACTGACACTAGAAAAGAAAAGAGGGGGACTTGGCCTTGTCGATGTATATAAGAAGAGCAAAGCTCTCTTCGTTAAACATATGCTGCATGCAAAAAGCAGGAATCCGCAAGGCATTACAGCACACGTGATAGACCTATATAAACCACACAGCATGACACCACCCATCAGTATGGCCGGAATACCAAATCAGATGAAATACTTACAACTCTTCTACTTGGAACTCAGCTACCTGAAGCTCCAACACAAAAATAACCGGCCTTTGACAACCAAAATAATATACAATATTATGAAGGATAACACCCCTGGGAACAGACAGGAAATAAAGTATCCCAATATTTCATGGAAAAACCTTTGGACAAATATCCACAACCCAGTGTTACAAACATCAGTACATTCAATTTGGTACAAGGTAGTCAATGAGACAATAGCCACTAACACCAAGCTAAATCAAATCCATCTCCTAGAAACAGATAGATGCAACCACTGCCAAATGGCAGACACCCTACTCCATAGGATTACCTGCCACCGTGTCAAAGACATTTGGAACTGGACAAGGCGCACCGCAGCATACATACTAGACACCACAACGAGAAGAATAAGTCCTGAACTTTTACTGAAACCAGATATGACATCCACTTCACAACAGAAAAAAGACGCCCTAATATGGCTAATGGGGAACACCATATACTATATATTCTCTCAAAAGAATGTAAATATAGAGGACTACTGGGTCCATCTTGTGGTAGACTACCACAGATTCAAAAAGAGGAGAAAAAATGAGCAAACTCCTCTCGCAAAATATTTAGAGAAAATTATACCGTTTAAATAAATAACAAATAAAAGAAGAATGACTACATAAATCTAAACTAGAGGACAGAACTTAAAGAATGTTCCTCGTGACTAAGTTGAAGTAACTGTTTCAATATTGAAATAAATGTAAGAAGTCTATGAAAGGAATAAAAAGGTAAAGAGCCAGGCAAAGAGCCAACTATCTGGAGAGCGAAAGGAAGGGCTGAAGGGGAGGAAGGAGGCCCAAAAAAAAAAAAAAAAAAAAAAAAAAAAAAAAAAAAAAAAAAAAAAAAAAAAAAAAAAAATAGTTACGAATCCTTACAAGACATCACATATATCTGAAACCGACGTATACATCACAATACACTAAATGTGAATTCAGGGTGTACTTTATACATGTTAGTAACTATAGATAACTTATTTATATCATGGTTTTCGTTGAACTGTGTTCTGATCTCATGGTTTATAATACTTTCATGACATATGTTTATCAAACACATACACGTTGCATTTCATGTCTACGGCGATTAAATTGATAGAACATACACAAAATTTTTGTAGAATCATTCATATGCTGTAGATTCGACTGTAGAGTCATTGATATACTGTAACTTGAAGTACTGTCGATATTGTTGATTGATATACTGTTGATACTTCTGTACAGTCCAGTTTTCTATGATGTACCATCCTTGTTACACGGTTCGGACGAGGAAGGCACTATGCGCTGTTCCTGCATTGCCGAGCCTTCGTATGTCCACCGAGCCTTCGTTTTGTCCACCGAGCCTGTGGAAGTTCCAGCGGTCACAGCTTGCCCGAATAGAGAAAACCGGTAATAGCAATAAGCGAGTTCGAGCGTGAATAGACGGCGATTTGCACGTCACTAGAACAATTTACTAAACAAAGCAGCTATGTTAGAACAAAATGTATAAACGTATTATAAACATTTATTTTACCCACATTAATAAAATCTTTGACACTGCAGCGTAAATGAATTAAAATTTTCATATTGTGAGCAAGAAAATATAATAATCACTGGTGAAAAGATAAAATTATGGTTTGATTCTGTTTTTGATGCAAAAACTTTGTGGGTTGATACACAAAAATCTTGCATTATTTTCGTATTAACATTTACCTGAGTGACATTATAACAAATGAATGCATCTTAGTCAACAGACAAACGTTAAGATTACCTACCCCTTGCAATGGAAATATTATAGGACACTGATAATCTTTACCAATATTATAAATGCAAAACTAACTATGTCTGTTTGTTTCGTTTTTACGGCTAAATTGATTTTATAAAGAAGTAATACGATATGTAGCATTAGGCAGGACATAGGATACTTTTTTTGGGTTAAAGAATATATTTTGTGATGAAATTATGAAAACTAACTGAAGGGTGACAGACTAATAACCATTGTAAAAATATGTAATATTCTATCTGTTAGCGGTCAGGTGGTTCATTGTTTAAGGCGCAAGTATTCTTTCAGATTTTCGTCGATCCGGTCCCGGTTCAAACCCAGTGAAGCCAAGAAATTTTAAGAGCTGCGTATGATGTTAAACTGTAGAGAAGGAATACGAGGTAAACCCAAACTGTCACGCTGGTGGCCGTTCCTTCATGATATCCTGGCCAACAATACCAAACGCGTATAACTTTTATGTTATTTTGGCGCTCAGGTTTTGTTTCTCTTGCAGTCGCAGTTAATTTGGGTATTATCTGTTCATAAATATCATGTATAGACACAGGAAATTTTATCGCCTACCAACGAAACTATTGGACAAATAAATGAAAAAAAATGATGTCGCAAGTACAAAGCGAAAATGTACGAGTAGAATAGCTGTGTGGACAGTGTTGATTATAGTTCACAAGATTCCACGTATCCCACATAGTTCCTTAATTCTTTGGAGTTATCGGAAGTAAAAGTTGGAGTTCCCATGCTAATGATGCGCAACCTCGCGACCGTACATCGGCACTCGCCTATAAATAACACAATTGAGGTGCAACGTAATATAACCTGTGATCATGACTGGAATGGCAAAAATGATGATGTGTTGATTCCATGAATCCCAATACTTCCGACAGACTTATCATTCCAGCTTAAAAGACTCCAGTTTCCATTAAAATTAACCTTTGCGATGACTGTCCATAAAGACGAGGGACAGACACTGAAAGTTTGAGGATCGTATTTGAATCATAGGGATTTATTGTATAATAATTATAGATTTTAATAAATATAATATTCGATGCAGGTAGAGGAAGCCAAGCCGGGCTTGTAAGCGTAACTCAGCGCAGACTTGTTGTTCACAAAACGTGCTGATGCGCTGACTCAATCAACAACACCGATTTGTAGCCTAATCAAGTCAATTAAGTCTACCTCGGAAGTAAAGCCAAATTTATTTCTCTCATTCCGCGAGTAGCTTTCATCGACTCATTATGATTAACTAACAGCTAGGCCGACTATCTTAAGGTTCAGGCTGTACACCATGTAGGCCTTCGTAACATAATGGGGCCAGGCATTCCATCTAACTATTCAGTATCCATTCAAGCAACTATTAATTCTTCAGTCATTCAGTCTAATTGGATGCAGATGCATCGTTTATACGCACAGGCGGACAGATCCTTGTAGGTCATGTTACCAACTGTATTGTCTACAGTCTTCAATAGTCATTAAATGGGATTCTGTAAACTGTTAGCCACCTGTCATCATTTATCAGGGTAGATTCTCAACTAGCCACTCAACACCAGCTAGTCTTCCTTATCCTGTGTTACGGATCCTATTTAATAACCTGGTGTCAAGTAATCCTGACTCAACATCCTTAGTAGCCTACTAGACTAGACAGAACAGCATCTTATCAACATACAAGAGATTTTTTCAGCTACATGAACACCACAAGTTTAGTAAAATCTCCTCTACCGTCCCACCATATCAAACTTTGACCATTATTCGGCTATCCTTAAGCAGAACTCTTACAAACGTAACAGGGGTACACTTGGAAAAGACATTTTTTCGAATGGGTGCTGTAAGTTTAAAACACTACAGTTTCTACTTAATGTAGCCTTTGCGATGATTGTCAATAAATCCCTGGGCAGACACTGAACGTAACAGGTTTCTTTCTTTTTTCTATGTACGAAAGCTTAGGGTGTAGGAATTTCAAATCATTGGTCCTCCAATTACGCTGGTACGCTATGCTGCTTTCGATTGTTCATTAAAATCTTATTCGATGCTGAACAGATTTCAGTGAACTCATTTTGGGCACTACGTTAATCAGTCGGAACCGACAAAAATTGTCCTGTCATTCATTATTATTTCTCATTAGCTCCATCTTACTAGAGATGAAGTCTCTTCACTATAAAATATTTTTATATCTGCAGTCAAAGTACTGAAGCAAAACTTCCTGGAGCAGGACCACAGTGGCATTATTGATACTTTGTTGGTGGAATTAAAATGTTTCTGCCATCAGGTATTATTTTGTTGAAGGTGACATCATCATAACTTACCAGCGACAACAGCGGTCAGTTTCACAATCCACATAAACTGCTATCCCATCTTTGTCACAATTTCAAAGCTATATTCTTCAATGCAGCCCTCAAAAACAGTAATTGATAACAAAGTGATAGAATAGGTAACGAATTTTAAATACCTAAGTTAGAAATCAGTTATGAGTTAGAAAAGATATAGATCTCTTAGGAAGGTAAAAGGCTGTCCAAAACAAGACTTTACAAGAAATGAAGAAAATTTGGAAGAACTTCCTATATACAATATAAACTAAGGGATAGAGGAATGCAGGGATACTTGGAGGTAGCATATTGAAAGAATGGATGAAGAAAGAATCTCATTTTTGGTAGTGCAGTACAAAGCAGAGAGACACAGAGAGATAGGTATACATAAGAAGATATGGTATAAAAGTACATTCTGAAGATGGAACAGACATTAAAGCCTAATTCTTGCAGTGAAGCAGAGTAAGAAGAAGATATTCTTATTATACCTTTTTCCACTTATGATTTTGGCCGAGAATACAGGAAGTTGACAGGATTTTAATTCACGTTAGTGAAATCTGTCTATTCCCTCTTAATTGCTATATTCTGGTTTTGCCGAACTATTTCAGAATTTCGTAATAGAGCAAGCTTGAAACGTAAAGAAGATGGGTGTTCATGATTTTACACTGGTGACCTATAGTTTGGAGTAGACTTCCTGGTGCCCAACAGATTTATATTCATAATTTCATTTATCATTACGTCTACTTTCTTAACGTGAGTACTGTACAGCCATACGGCACAGGAATATTCAGCTGTGGAGGAAACAAGACTCAATACTCTGATGCGAAATATTATCACTTCAACTCCTCATGAGGAGCTTAGAAACCGCTGGGTGATGTTCCTTGTTTTTATGTTTCTGAGCAAGGTTGAGCAGATGATTTTATACGGTATTGTGTTGAGGAACTAGAGTGGTTTCAAATGGAAACAGACAAATTTGTTTATAGAAATTAACGTAGAAATCAATAAGTGATTTCATCATAAGCTAATAAGCTCGATTGGACGTCATTGGAAGATAGGAGGTGGGTGAAGAGAGTGCTGGGAGGGTATGAAGAATGTGTTGTTAATTAGGCTTGTATGAATTTTGATGGGTGAGTTAGGTGTAGTATATGGAAGGGAAAAGAGTAGTGCTGCATAGATTATCACTTGATTTCAGGGTCAATGGCTTGAGAAATCTTATCTCATTACACAGAAAATCAAAGTGTAAAATCGGGTAACATTAAGAAGGTTGGTAGAAATATTGACACTCGGACTTAAATTCCATCGCCGTGAGTAGTGATTATCATAGTTTAATTTATACGAGAAAAAATAAATCTGATCAAAGAAAACGAGAAGGAATTCGAACTTTGAATATTCAGTAGGTAATTGTTTTAACTGCATTTTTAAAGCGACGAATAACTTTAAAAAATTATGTATTTTATTTTTAGGAAATGAATGAGGGAACAACAGTTACAATTTTGAATTTACAGAGTTATTGTGGAGTTTAGTTCCTATAACAACAGAGACTGAGACGTTGGAGTCTGGAGTCAGTCACTTGATAATGGCGGCAGTGTGCTTTATGGATGATTTACTTCATTGACCCGAGAGGATTTTATTCATCTATACTATTATAAACATGTAACCGGCTGCGTTAATCTGTCCCTTTGTCACCTTTTTACAGATTAGAAGCTTGTTATCTAACTTAAAATCTATAATACATCTTATGACTGTACATGACCATGGAAGGTAGTGAGAAATAATAATTCGTTCGTACGCAGAACATTCAGGCGCCACATATCACTCTGTTACTCATATGAACTCTCCTTTACAAAATATCCACCAAAGATCACTTTACAACACAACACCCCTTGGATCCTGTTAATATTGTTTTTTTGCCTTCGCAATTTCGGTTATTTATTTCTTCAGTTTTCATGAATATGGTAAGTTAGAACACAAGAAAATGTTACTCAATCCATTACATCACATATTAACACTCCAATAATCTAAACTAAATCGATAAATTTAGTTTACAGTTAAGGTTAAAAAGATACCAGACAATCTTTTATGTGTGGTTACTGTAAGAAATAGAAAAGGAAAATGCATTACTAAGCCCAACTGGGTCCACGCCTATGAAGCAGCTATAAAATGTTAGTCTACAATAAATGCTAGTATAAACAAACCCCTGCTGAACATTTATTAGACAATAATCACCCTCCTACCAATATAAATACAGAAATGAAAATATTACAAATCAACAACCACAAAAATCATCTACTTACATTTCAGGAAAGCTACCATATACACAAATCGATAGCAATAGGAAAAACAATAATAAACGAATTCACAAATTTAACCAACAAAACACTATACAACACTCTAACAACACAAAAAGCAGTCTCAAAACAAGAAAACGAATACATTCACTAACACAATAATCACAAACAGTACCTCAGCACAAAAACAGAGAGATAATTTAATAGAAAGTACAACACACAAACAATAACAACAGAAACTAAGTTGGCACTACTGTAAACATCTGGTAAAATCAAAACAAACCGTGTGTAACACACATGTGTAAATAAACAGAAAAAGATTAACATAAGAACAAGTGCAACAGAAAAAACAACTAGTGTAACAATAGTTTTAAAGAAAACTGTAATGAACAGTTATGTGAAAGCGTGTGAAGTGCTGTTCCAGACCGACATGTAAAGGAATACCATTATATCTGTGAGTACAGTGTGTACATATGTATATACATTTTATTAAGAATTATATTGTATGTAATTATTGTAACAACACATGTAAAAACACTTTACAGCCACTGAAGATGCCCTACACCACAAGGGCGAAATAAAAACAAAATTCACCAAACCAGTTGTTTTCGACGGATTTATTCACAAAATTAAACCCCAAATGGATTTACAAGAAAAATCGGTCAAGTACAGTAACTCTCGCGTGTTTAGGGCTTCATTAACACATATCGCATTAAATTGAATTCAGTACAAAAAATAATAATAAATAACAACTGAGGTTGCAAATTTTTTTTTATTTTTCGCATAAAATTGTGTGCAAAATGATATAACTTAGACTCGAGCAGAAAAAAAAAAAATATTTGGTGCAAACTGGAGTAGGGCTTAGAAAATTGTGGGTAAATGTTTTCATGTATATGGAACCCGATTCAGAAAAGTCTTTTTCTAATAATGTATTGTCGATAAAACTTATCTGCTGAAGTTTGAAATATGATAAAATTATTCATTTATTTAGTAAAATCTATAAACTACAAAAACATCACTATAGTTTACCTGTAATCTTTAGGAGACTAGATGATATTGTCAATTTTGAAATAATTTTTGAATCTGTAGTTTCGAAAATAAAGGTAGTAAAAATCATGGTATGATAAGAAAAATCGAACATTTCAAATGTCGCTGGGTTACGAGTTTTCGTTTGACTTCCACTAAGATTGCAGTTAATAGTAACTAAGGACACAATTACACGTTTTTACATTAAAGAGCACGGAAGTGATGACGGAGCGATATACAAATGATGGACAGCGTAAGGGCTGGGTCTTTCATCAAAAAGTACTGTGCGTTTCAACCATGCACTATGCAGTCAGCCGCACTTGCGTTTCACTTCTGTCACTGTGTAGGTACTATTTTCAACGAATATTATTGTACTCCATAGTACGGACAAAACATGACGAACACAAGTCTTTGTTAAAACTACTAAGATCCTGGCCGAATGAAAACCAGAGATCCATGCAATTAGAGGGTCAGTTTGTTATCTCCTAAGTTGCCGGAGCCCTCAAATTACGATTTTAATGGAATATAAACAACTGAGCGATATTGTAGATATAAATTTTTGTAATATATACATCTTCATACAAATTCGAGTACTTTTAAATTTTGTTTACAGCGGGGTTACTGACCCGAATATCATTTCTCAAATTTACTTCTCCCATATTTTAAACCGCAACGGCAAAACATATTACATGAACTAGTTTTTACATAACAACTACTGATATTAAGGTCTGTGTCAGTAAACAGGTATAGTTACGGGAATTAAATTAATAAATAGTGGTACTCCAATAACTGTGCCTTACAAGTTGGCTCAAATGTCATCAACTAACACATGTCTTTCTTAAAACCAAAAAATACCCAACACATAAAACAACGTATCATTTCCAACCTTTGACACATACACATAGCCTCCGACTTTGATCGAATACTGAATATTTCAGAGCAACACCAGCATCGCGTAGCATGTTCGGTGCAACGGCATACAGATCTTGTTTCACGAGGGTACTCATGTCCGGAAAAGCATGGTTTTAACGCTGTCTTACGTCGACGTTTGTGAACAGTTCGGGTACGGTGTGCTCTCTACATTTCGACAAGAGAGTCACATTGTGCAGGAAATTATGAAGGAGGTTCAAAACATTGGCTCATGGTCAATATGGGAGGTATTGTGATTTTTATGTTAGTAGTTGCGCTGATACATCCGACGAAGTCGTACTCTGATGTTACGGGAGTATCATACATCATAATCTCACTCTGCCCAAAAGTGGAAGATCCGGTGATCGGTGTTGACACCGAACTGACTAATCCATACGTGACCTCCAGGTAATGTCGCACAAAAGCACCAAACTGTGCTGGACTTCCGTCGTGTTGCAGCCACAGTACCCCTGCCGAGCTCGTAGTGGTACTGTATCCAATAATATAGGGGAAACGCCGTTTAGAAATCTACGGTACGATCAGAATCAAGGGCTATGGAGTGATGTGACGGATACATACTACTGTTACTGGAACAGTTCGTCCATCAACTTTGCTCTGATGGAAAAAATTGGTTGCATAACTAGTAGGATACAAATACAATCATAACAAAATTTGCACCCCACTGTGCCCAAATCATGCTTTTACCAAACATGCGTACAATCTTTAAACATGTCAGTTCGCCATCTCACAAGGTGCACTAATCGTCGTTTCGAATCACCTTGTATAAATTGGGCACGCTTTTTAATAGCTATATTCGTACAAAAAATTCAAACAATGCATTAGCAATTGATGAGTTTTAATAATTTCATCGCCTTCCTCCTTTTTCAGGGCATGGCACCTCTTTTTCATGTACACTGTTAAGCAAAGAGTAATGCGATACCTCCTAATTTCGAGTGGGACCATCTTTTCCCACGCGAAATTTAGCAACCCGACGCAACAAGTCAACGGAAGTCCTCTGAAGAAATATTCAGCTATGCTTCCTTTACAGCAGAAAGTATGGCCTATGCAAGACGTTGGACAGGAACTGGCTTTTCAGTTATATCCCAGATATGTATAACTGGACTCAAGTTTGGCGATCTAGGTGGGAAAATCATTCGCCTTAGTTGTCAAGAATGTTCCTCAAACAAATCATTAACGATTTCGACCCGGTGACATGGCGCATAGTCGCCATCGAAAAGTCCACCGTTTTTTTTTTTTTTTGGAACATTAAGGCCATAATGGACGCAGATGATCTCCAAGTAGTTGAAAATAACTATTTACAGTCAATGGTTGGTCCATTTTGACCAGACCAGGCTGTGTAAAAAAAGCCCTTACCAGGATAGAGCCGCTACCAATTTACACTTTGCCTTTCTGACAAGTCCGTCGCCTCATGGAGCCTTCACTACACTCGTGCCCTAAAGTTGGCTTCCCATCGTCTGTACATTTGCCAGCCGCGCCGATCTAACTATGAGCAGCAGGCCTGTATCCGTCACCCAGTTGGTAAACATCAAACGCCCGGGTAGCTGAAACGACACTAGGCAACATTGTGTGGAGGTGGCTTCGAGGTGGCGCTTGCTTGGTCCGCATGTCGTGACCTACAAAACCATGGGCCGTGGGAAGCCACCTTAACGTCAGCTCGTATCAACTTGAACCGTGATTCATCTGATCACAAAACTTGTTTTCTATTCCTCTTGTGTTTAACAGATTTGTTTACGAGACCTGGAAAGACGCTTCAGCAGACGGTGTTTTGTTAGCATAGGCACTCACATAGGTCTTCTGCAGCCATATCACACCAACGCCAAATTTTGGCCTCTCTGGCAACAGTGACACATCGACGCAAACATCACAGATCTTGGTCATTCTGTGGTCGGCTATTGCTTTGCGTTGTCTATGGCGGCTGGTAATGCCGGAAATTATATATTCAGGGCACACTCTTAACTCTGTGGATCGAGGAATGCTGAAATCACGAACAATTACCGAAATGGAATGCCCTGCGCTTCTAGCGGCAACAGTCATTAGGCGTACAAATTCTGTTAATTAATGTCGTGCGGACATAATCACGTCAGAAAGCCTTCACACGACTCAAGAGAGCACAAAGGAAAGCCTCAACACTTCACGTCATGTTTACGTATATGCTTCTTCTGCGGTGCTATTTAACAATTTCAGATTTTTTTTTTTTTTGCTGTAATCAGTCTTTCGACTGGCTTGATGCAATCCTCCATCCCTTCCTATCTTGTGCTAACCTATCATCTCAGCATTTCCCTTATAGCCTACGATCTCAGTTATCTCCTTCATATATTCTAATCTCTGTCTTCCTATACAGTTCTTACCTTCGACTGTTCCCTACACCAGAAAATTAAACAATCCAGCATGTCTCAAAATATGACCTACCAGCTTGTCTCTCCTTTCTGTAAGCTTCTTCCACAAACTTCTTTCCTCACCCATAATATAGATAATTAGTAAAATTGGCTTTGAAGCTGACACTCTTCCAACTTTAATTTAAAACTGTTAGGTTTTCGTGGATAGTAATATACGTCTGGTGACGATACAATTAATAAAGAAGCTTTTAAAATATTATCTCTTATTTACAAAAGAAAATTTCTTTTGATATCTCTGTATAATACTTTATTATTGCATTGTATGGTAAGAATGATATTGAAATTTTCAGTAATTTCTAGTACAAACTTCACTATGGCGTATATGTATTATAATAAAATTGTTAAGTACTCCTATATTTTCTCACACAATATCAAAGGCTCATCTCTCAGATAATTCTAAAAAAAATCTTTTGCAAATTAGAAAATGTATTCGCTTGTAAATAATTTCTCCATAAGGATTTACCTTAAATTAATGTGGACATAAAATATTCCTACTTCTATGACTCTAAAGCAAAGATTCTAACTATCACTCTCAATGTAGATTTAAGTTTTTGAATAAGTTTCTGAATGTGATGAATTCAATTTCAATTCTGATGAAGATGTAAAGCAGGAAGTTTCGTGCAACATCTTTTATTAATTGGTTTCCTTTCAAACATCAGATAGCAATGCTTAATTTTTATTTTTGTAAAAAATCAAAGCATGAATTTCTTGAATAAATGTCAATTTGTTTGTACTTTAAAACCTGGTTATTTTATTTCGCAGTGTTTAAGAAACATTATACTTATAGATTTTTTAAATTATAGAGCTTTCATCAATAAAAGCACCATACTTTCATTACCATATGACATGAATGGTATATCAACTTCCTAGTGTACACTAGGAACAACAGATGACCAAGAACTGAACCGCGTGTGACAAATTGTATGACCACTTTCCATTCTTTGTTTATGAACTCCATCTGGGATAAGGCATATTCTAGATATGATTTCAAGCAAAATCTTGCCCTCTGTAGTGATGTGCAGCCTCAAGCTTACTAGGAAATTATTTATCATCCCATCCAATGAACGACAGTAATCATCGGTTAAAGAAATGCGTTGATTCGTAGAAGCAAATGGACCACTGTCACGTGTAACACCCTGAGTTGTCAGAAATTATGGCGAACAGCAAAAGGAGGCAGTAAGAAACGAAATCTGAGACGTCTAAATGGCTTGCAGTTACAGCACAGAGGTGGTTAGCGATTGGTTTACAAATATAACCTCCAAAACGTCAGCAGAGTGGGAGTGGTGAATGAAACCCGCTTTCAGACTTTAATTTGCTTTCACATCTCAACTTATTAAGACTTTCAACCAACACACATCAGCAGCCACAGGATAAAATGGACAAAACCTCGTAACAGGTGAACCACACTGTGTTTGGTTGTGAAGATTCAAATCGTTCGAGAAGTCTAGTTTAGCTTAGATTGTCGCCCAAAGAATCATACACGTTGGCGACTTAACATTCAATTTTTAAACTCAGTGTGTCTGTTATTGCACACCAGACTATTACTCAACAGTCTTTTTTTACGCGTCTATAAATAAGTGCTAATTATTTTCTTCGCACCGAGTGGTCTCAAAAATATAACATTGCTAAGCCCCAAACTGCTTAATTCTCCTTCAAGATCTTATCACAAATACCCCATTCCGAAGAGTGGTTGTCCTGCTGCTGCGAGCAGAAGAACCAGGTACAAATCATCCATAAATATCTCCCGTTATGCGTTCCTGTCAGCTACTTATAACGCCTGGTCACAACACGTCGTGCTAAACCATTTTGTGTTAATTTCTCTGAGAAACTTTTACCATCGACACACTCAAATAATTAGCGAAGTAACTGACAATCCCAGGGATATTTAATTAATTCCTTGCAATAAACTGTTTAAGGCAGACTACATACTAGTATACAAAATCGAGCGATCATCTATAGACATGTTGGGAAATGTCTATAGATATGTATATATGTTACCGTGAAAGACCGAAATCAGAGAATGTCGACATTCACCGGTGAATGTCAACAAACACCAAATACGTCGGTGAAAGATCGAATATTTCATTACATTCATGTACATTCGGACCCTCACCGGTGTATGTCGACAATCACAGATATGCTCTGGTGGAGGTCGAAAAGAGAGGAGCCGACAAAGAGGCGACTGGCGGTTTCTCGCCAAATCCGCCAAATCCTTTGTTCTGGTGGAGTCTCCCGCAAATCCTGTGCGACAGGCTGTTTCCAGCCAAATTCTTTGTGCTGGTTTAGTCAGTCTTATGCATATGCAAGGTTCGATGATGAGAGCAAAGTTTTCTTAATTTTTTTTCTGATTTCCTGATTTATACAGAATGAATACTGCAGTGAAAAGTTAAATGTATTAATTGCGGGTAAACGAGAAGACAATTGCTTTTATTTTTCTCGAGAAAAGTACTCTAAAATACTTTCTGAAGTGGTTTCTGCTAAAACTAAGTGCAACACACCTTTGGATTACAGACGATCAAAACGTTTTGATGTTTTAAAAATTAATGATGAAGAGAAGTTAATTGTACCATTAAAACCAGGAGAAACGAATATTATGTTACCAATGACGAATTGTTCAGTATACTATATGAAGCTCACACCAGGATAGGCCATGGAGGAAGAACATGTATGCTTAAAGAGTTGCAAAATAAATAAAAAATATTACATATGAAGTTGTAATGTTGTATTTAAATCTATGCAAACAGTGTCAAATGAAACACAGTGCACCTAAGAAAGGTATTGTTGTGAAACCAATGATCAGTTCTGAGTTAAACTCAAGATGTCAAGTTGATCTGATAGATCTGCAGTCAAACTCAGCTGGTGAAAACAAGTTCATAATGGTGTATCAAGATCATTTAACTAAGTTTGTCCAGCTACGACCTTTGAAAACTAAAAGGGCTGAAGAAGTAGCGTATCACGTTCTTCCAATATTTTTAACATTTGGTGCTCCAGCAATATTGCAATCAGATAATGGTAGAGAATTCAGTAATCAAGTCATATCCGAAATATGCGCTATGTGGAAAGATGTTAAGATAGTTCATGGAAAGCCTCGTAACAGTCAAACACAAGGCTCAGTTGAAAGGGCCAATCAGGATATACAGAATATGCTAACTGCATGGATGAACGATAACAATACAAATAAATGGTCAGAAGGTTTACCCTTTGTTCAGTTTGCGAAGAACACTACATACCACGAAGGAATACGCCAAAGTCCTTATGAAGCCATGTTTGGCATTAAAGCGAAAAGAGGCATAGCATCGTCTTTTTTGCCTAGGGAACAAATCGCAAGTATCGAAACTGAGGAACAACTTGAAGAAATCGCCAATACTTTTGAAAACGAAGAACAGCTTGAAGAAACTGGTAATACTTCTGAAAAAAATTTTAGTGGTGGTCAAACCGAAAACCAAATTCCAAAGAAAAATATTGAAGAGGACTTGCAATCTACCACGTCTTCACATCAAGTTCTGAATGAAAAACACGAGTTAATTTCTATAAAAAGAGCTGCCGCGAAAGAGAATCTTCTACTGCAAGCTACAAAAATGTTGCGAACCTCACAAAATCAATTTCCTCCTGCTCAAATTGGTGATACTGTACGAATACAAGTCCCTGATGTCGACCGTGGTCCTACAGATAACCGAAATGTGTTAGTTGTTGTTGTTGGAATAGAAGACTCCGACTTCTATAAACTTGCGAATGAAAATGGTACCCTTAAGCAGCTTTGCACACGTAATCAGTTCGAATTTGTAAAGAAAAGCTCCTTTCCATAGATAAGATTTCTTTTCAAGAAATTTCGCTGAGAGAAGCAGCTAATAAGAAGCGGTGGGCAAGGCTATACACGCTGTGATTGCAAAAGGAAGTGTTCCACAAATAAATACAGTTGTAAAAGCAAGGGCCTCTTGTGCAATTCAAAGTGTCATAATAGATTAAGCTGTTGCAATAAATAAGATTTGATTCA
Organism: Vandiemenella viatica; assembly: GCA_031002005.1. Classification (NCBI taxonomy): domain Eukaryota; kingdom Metazoa; phylum Arthropoda; class Insecta; order Orthoptera; family Morabidae; genus Vandiemenella; species Vandiemenella viatica. The sequence goes on along the minus strand of CM061921.1, from coordinate 46,735,378 downwards.
CAAAATTTAGTAAGTTTTTTATTACTATTATTTTATTTTCTCGTTTAGAACGTACTGTATAATTAAGTAAGTTTTTTACTTCTATTATTTTCCTTTCTCATTATGAATGTACTGTATAATTAAGTAAGTTTTTAACTTCTATAATTTTCCTTTCTCATTTTGAAAGTACTGTATGTTTTAAGTTCTTAGTTATTCCTCTCAGAAAGAGAGGCGAAAAATTTATCGCGACTGAATTACGGAGAAAAAAGTATAAATCTCGGACATGTTCAACATTCACCATTAGTGCATGGTGAATGTCGACATTCACCGGTGAATGTCAGAAATAAGGGTATTTAGCAAATATTTCGGACATACACCAAGCGACTATGTGAATGTTGACATTCACCGGTGAATGTCGACATTCTCCAGATTTCGGTGTTTCACCGTAACATATAGTCAATATATATAGACAGTCTAGAGACTTTGTCGCGTTTACACACATGAAAGCCTTGTTCCTTGTTAGTTGCTACATATTACTGACCTTGTTGGGATCGCTGCTTGCACAGTTCTAATCATGGACAATCAAAATAAGCGAAAAAATAAACGTTGGAGCGGAGAGACCTCGTTTCAATTGCAATTTACTTTCAACATTGAAATTAGAAGACAGCATGTGTATCCGAAACTTCACTTGGTTGACCCCAAGAAACTTCGAAGTATTGCTTCAGCTTTTAGGTAGAAAGATGCAGAAAAAAGTAAGTTGATGTAGAGAAACCATTCCACCGTCCTTGAGACTGGCAGCGACGTTTTCTGGAAAGTGGAAAATCGTTCACCAGCCTAATGTACACCTGCTTCATTTGTTTCTGGAAATTACCTCAGAACGCAATGAATAACAGATATGATAAAAGTGCTGGAATGGGATTCATTGGAAGGCAGGATGAGGGTGAAGTGGGTCATCTGAGTGTACAAGGCATATATTGGTGATGAGGCAAGGAAAGTTATTGGTGTAAGAGTTAAAAGTAATGCATGGAAGGAAATAGATGACCCTGACCACAAGCTGGCACTCGATTTCGGATGCAAGGGTGTAGTAAGATTATCTTTTTTGGGTAAGGGATCCGTTACCAAGAGAAATGATGAATAATTTACTAAAAACGTTGAAAGAATTTTAAGTTGAAATTTATAGAGGGGAAATGTAGGTGGGTGCAGGAAAAGGGGAAGATGTGTGCGTAGGGAAATTGCCACCAGAGCGTTCCTTCCTTTGCAGTTTTAACTAAATCAAATTGAACCTTTCCAATTAGTCACTTCCCACAAACAAGATGCCGAGTGAAAATCTTCTATTAACGATAACACTTTCTCCGCAGGCCATATCTTGAAAGTAAAAGACAAAAATAAAGAAAATCAATAATTCAGCGGTCTCCACAGCTCACCGACAATAACTGGCGATAATGTCTACTTACACGTCCACACTATGGAATGTTGCACAATATTGTCTAGCGATTGTCTGATGTCTCCCATTTCAAACGGGAGACCAAAGTTCTGCGATTTTGTTCTGAAAGTATGTCTATAGATATGAACTTTTCTATAGATTGTCTATATACAATCGCTCGATTTTTATAGGCATTGTCTAAATACAAGATTCGCTCGACTTTGTATACAAGTGTGTACAAGGCCTAAGAATAGTACTTCCTACCAAAAACATACTAAAATTATACTTAAATCTTTGGTCAACAGCTTAAAAAGCTCTTAACAGGTGCCGGCTGACAAATACTATTGGCTGCCGCGTAGTTCATTTACTTAAAACAATTCATGCGGACTGCACCAGCAGGTTTCAAACCTTGGTGGGGATAGTAAGTGAATAAAAATCACCTGGGGCGTGGCATTGGCCATGCCACCTAGATATGTAACGCTGGGCCCATTAAAGTGAATACGGTGAGATGACATTGCGAATCCACAGCTTTCGCTCTCCCCCGTATCCTCTCTTCCACAGCGGGATCCACGTGGTCCCAGTAAGACCATTCACGAAATGCTAACATCAGTTTTCACTTTCGTTTAGTTACACTCTGACATCGGGTCTGGCTACATATAAACGCTCGTAATAAGTATATTGAAACATTATTTAAACCTATATGTTTTCAGGCATCAATGCACTTCTAGAATCTGTTTAGAATAGGGATGCCGAACCAATGGCACGCGACCAAATAATTTGGGCACGGCGTCAATTAAGTACGTACCCAATCAATATAAGTAATTTATTTTTTCGTCTACGTAGATGATAGTAACAAATTTCATCGTGAAAGAAACTACAGGTGCCGGAATGACTATTGACTTCGCAAAAGAGTTGGATTTAGAGCGAATTTATAACAAAACTGACTTAGTGAGCAAGTGCAGGGAGGGACGCTATGCCAACTTATTAGCTTGTTTGTTTTAGATTTTCTCCTTTCAGAGAATTATCTAATACACTCGAGTTTATTGTATATTCTGATCACCTAATAAATTGAAGATGTCTAAATTTGATTTGTTGGAAAATGAAGAGATGGAAATCTATCTGATTGAGTTCCAGTATATTTCAATATGGACTCAAAGTTTGGTCGATATGAGGAAGGAGTTGTAATTAAATGAATTAACAAGACTATCAACCATTATGAGTGAAAATGCCAGTACCATAATTATGGAAATTTGGAATTCATTTTCAGACACCTTCAGTTGTCTTAAGAAGCTGGCTTTTGCTACCTTGACAATATTTTCATCTACCTATGCCTGTGATTCATTATTTTCAGTAATGAATAACATTAAAGACTCGCTCCGAAACTGTTGATCAGATGATTCCACTTCAGCTTGCATTTTGCAAAAAGCAACGAAGTATGAACCTAAGACAAGTTATTTGGCCTCTAATTTGCAACAACAGAAGTCGTAATAGTTTCAACTACTTAAATAGACACAAAAACTGATGAGGTTGTTATTGCTTAGATAGTATTCACACTAGCGGTCAGCTCAGCTCAGGTCAGGGCAGATCAAGTCGTAGACGACGCCCATTTCATACGAGGTGATCACAACAAACGATGCCACTCTTTACGCTGACGTTAATTAAAATCGCACTGATTTTAATCAAGAGAATAGGCTCAAAAAGATAACGGTTCAGGTTGAACCCAGAGTTTGAAGCTGCAAACATATCAAGAGATAAAAATTTTATCTACTGACTATGTTGTGCGAGATGAATGGTGGGAAATGTTTTACCTTAAACATTTCTACTTTCAATTAGAAAACTTCAACCTGCTCCAATTTTAATTGTTAACATAATTTTAGTAACATTTATTGTACATAGTTTTTTTTTTTTTTTTTTTTTTTTTTTTTTTTTTTTTTTTTTTTTTTTTTTTTTTTTAACAGAAGAATAAAATTTCATGTCATGTAGAAAGTGAATCTCAGGATGATTGAGAGAATCGCTTTTGATACAAAAAATAAATTCACAAATTTTTTTTTTAAATTCGGAAGCAGAATTTGTACCTTGGCAATATGAAAACATGTAGTAATATTTGAGTTTATATTAAAATTTTGCCAACATTCTAATAATCAGAAATAACATTGTGTTAAAATATTTATTTATTACACTTTTTATTGCTTATGAGCAGAAGGTTTTAGAAGTTCGTCGCCCATCTGATCTGACCTTTGCCCGTTCACACTAGCGGTCAGGTCAGCTCAGCTCAGGTCTTAAGCGTTGTTGATCGGGGACGGCACGATCTTCAGTTTGACCTGCCTTGCCCTGACCTGAGCGAACCACGTAGTGTGAATGCTCCCATTGGATTAGGTGTATTGCGAATTTTGACCTGAGCTGAGCTGAGCTGAGATTACCGCTAGTGTGAATAGGCCTTTAGTATATTTCTAATTGCAAATATAAAGTTTTAAGGGGATAGTATTTAGCCATATTTCTTTTCCTATTAATTACTAAGTCATGATTGTTTGATGGCACGTTATGCCTTCATTCAACATTTCTTTAGAAAAAATGGCACGTAGATCAATAAAGGTTCGCCACCCCTGGTTTAGAGAGCTTCGTGCAGAAACTGCGGTTGACTTGTGTAGACGGAAGCAAAGGTAATTGACCATGGTACTCAACATATTGTTGTAATGATTAAAACCGCAGTGTAATGAAGGTTACGACAGATTCGAGACAGAATAATGTAAATATTAACAATGCTGCCGACAATTTTCTCAGATCAATTTGAAAAATAATACATGCGGACTACTTACTATTGGAGGTACTTAATGGTGAAGTCAAGCAAAAGCACAGATTAAAAGTAGGGTGGACACGAGAAAGCTAAGCCAGTTTGTTTACATTTTGCAAAGTATCATTACACAGACACGTACACGCCATGGCCTTCTTGTCAGATTGACAGCTGGAGTACCGTTGTTGAGGTCTCGGGTGCAAAGACAGTAACGGAGGAAATATTACATCACACAATATGGGGTCGGGCCTGGTTAGGGCGCGTCCATAAATTACGTGAGGTGAAATAAGGGGGGGGGGGTCGATGGAAATCTCATGTGAGGTTTTGGAAATTTTTTTGGACTGTAGAGGTAAAAAAAAGGTCTACAAATGACGCGAAAGTCGATTTTAAGGGGGGTATTTCATCGAAAAGTGGGGGTGTAACCGGCATTGGTAGGGTGCAACCTGAAAAAAAAGTCTCAAAAAGTGGCGAGGGTGATTTCCAGGTAGGTGGGGGGGGGGGATGGAATCTCACGGACCAGATCTCATGAAGTCTCACCAGAGAGGGGGGGGGGATCCGTAAATCCGGAAAAACACCTCACGTAATTTTGGGATGCCCCCTTAGGTATCAACTGCTGACAGGCTCGATCAAGTACCGTTACATCGAAATAGCGTATCCTCCGACATCAGAAAATTACTGGCGGGAAATATAACGTAACATTTTAGGGGAAAAATAAATGTTACGTAATGCAAAATGGCGTCCTTCCCCCACCACATCAAACAATGCGGTCGTCGGCGACAATAGGCTTTCTTCTGACTGTTGTAATTGCAAGTAAGGTGCATCTCTCATCGTCGTTGCCAAAGTTAAATAGTCGTGACATCAAATGGCTCAGATATGGGCAGGCACCGAAAAAATACATTCAGGCTAATTTTACTCGAAAAATTTGGCTACGACAAAATTACGCTTCGGCGTGCAGAATAGGAAATGCTGATTCAGCTGGTGAGCAGAGTTTCCGGATTCTTTAGCAAAAGTGAGAATTTGAAAACGAATGTTCCACTTGGTGACCACACTGCCCTTCCAAAAAAGTGTCTTGAGCGAAAACTATATGATTGTAACGGTACTTGCCCAAGTCTTCCAGTAAATTAAATGTCACTAGAAGTGCATGCAGTGATATATCCCACCTTTCTGCACCTGCCCACGTGTAATCAACTAACTTTCCTTCAGCAATTAAACAGAGAAGAAGGCAAGAACGAGGCCGTGTAACCGTACTTCGCAATATGTTAAAAAAACTAGTCCATCTTCCCCGTGTCCTCCGTACTATTATTTTATTGATCTATCAGATACAGGTGTTAACGGAAGTTGCAATTATCATTCAGTTGAATGGTCGTTGGACGTGGAGATTTTATTATTAGCATGAATATATTTTCCTATTGTTAGTTGAGAAACCTTCTAAAGTGCTATAATGACTTCTCTCCGAGAGAAATACACTAAAGTTTAAAAAATATACAAGAAAAGAAAATAATTTCCTGTTGATATCAGCTTGTATGGAAGCGTACGTTCATTGTTACCAATCCTTCACCTTGTAATGAATTAAAAGGTACAGTGCCATTAGGCACTAAGTGATCCCACGGTATGTGTGAATATTGCCGATGCGTCGTGTCAACGAACAGAAACGTGACGGAACTAAAGCGTCCGGATTTACACGCACCTTGGGGGGTGCTGACAACGGTCCCACTCAACTTGGACATTAAGCGGATTTATAACCCCCATAAATAACTGAGACCCGCTTTCTATTTTCGCACGTTTCGGAAAGTTCCCGCCGAAAACTGGCGCGGACTAGCAAAAATAAACCTTAGTGACGTTTCCTAGTAAATGAGTGCTTTATGAGAGTAGGGGAAGACGATCCAGCCAATAGAGAAGCCGCCTCAATTTATTGCCGTGTTGGTGTTTTTTCTTGTCTGTTCTGGGCCAATGTGATGCTGGTCCTTTGGCGCGGATTGCGGTGATTCGCCAAGAGCCCGACCCGACATCGCATTACGACAAGTACAGAGTCTTGCTCGGAGGAGAAGAACGGACGACGAGGGACTCTGGTTCTGATCTTCATCGAGTACAGCCGTTCAACGACGCCGGAGCTGGGGACACTGCATTCACGCGGTGCGGTCGAGGAAGCTGGACGACCTCATGTGGTGCGGGTCTTGCCTGGTCGCTGACCTGGGCTGTGAACAATGGTAAAAGCTACGACCCGGACGGAAGCTCATGCAATCGTTCCACCCAGTAATGACCCTGAGATTTTGCTCTAACTGTTTGACATTCAATGATATGTAATTGTTAACCTCAGAATAAAAACAAACTTCGTGTTTGCCTAATTTCACAATAATAAATTGTACACCCAATTTTCAATTTTCCTATTCATTACAATAATATTTCATGTGATTAGCTGAAGATTAAGTATGATTTTTGATATTCCAAATTGATAATTTTGCTAATGATAAAACAGTATGACCCAAAAGTAAACGTCCCCAAGGTAGACGTTACAACATGGCACCCTAAACGTGGAGCTATCGAAATATGAATGATTGCAAGAGTTTCTATGAAGCATTGATATTAAATAAATGATGAAATTTTATTTCAGTGGAAACAGATGAGCCAGCAGAAAATGTTATTTTATGTTATATGTGATATGTTAATGCTATGCCATTGAATTATTTTATTTTAGTCCTGCAACGGAGATGGATGCAGTTTGAAAATCATACTATATGATGTATTGTGTTGATACATGTTCAAATCGACGTTGAAAGATGATTTTGTTTATCAATGGTGGAAATATGATGTGACGATTGTCTTTCATTTGATATGTTGTTGTGTTGTTGAAATATGATTTTGGTTTTCTTTCGATTGTGATGTGGTTTTGTCGAATTTTGGTAGTGAATGGTAATGGATCTGTTGAGACGATTTCTCGAGACTGGTGTGTAATGGTAAGATTGTTTCGTAGATTCAGCGTTGAAAAATGGCATGTTTGATTTTTGAATGTCTTCTGTGGCAGGTGTTTTTTCTAAATTTTGTGTAATGACCATTCAAGTTTTTGTTTTACGTGTGTTGACGATCCTAGTACTTGTCAAATGTGTTCTGTTCGTCTTGTTTGTTATTTGTGGGATAATCCGTCGTGAGATATCGGGAATCAAAATATTATTGTTGTCGATCAGATTTAATGGGACGTTGATCTAAAAATTATCTTCCTTTTGAAGTTAAATAAACTCAGTCGGAACTTTGTCACTTTTGAGTCCTTCTGCAACCTTTGAAAAGAAAAATGGAGCGTTTTGTTTGTTTGTTTCTCGCACTTTTATTTATTTCCGGCATTCCAGATGATATACCCGTGAGACCGTATCGCATTTTGGTTGTAGGTATCATGACTGTTATCGGGTATATATACAAAAAAGGATTAAGTCTGAGTGTTGATTGCACAGCTTCGCACTTTATGCTAAAATTTAATTATGGGCTTGAAATTCCAAAATCGGTTGAAAATCAAACTGAAGCTATCTCAGTACATGGATCCAATGGTAATTGTGCAATCATGGCAAATAACAGAGTGGAATATTTGGAATTGCGAAACGATAGCACAGTGACGCCACCGAGTCAGTCAGACAATATAGACGCGGATGTTCCGGAATGTGACATTAAGGCACAATAAACACCAACAGAACGTTGATAGTGATCAGTTCCTGCAAGAATCAGTACTTGTAATATTAAAAAAGGTATTAACAGAACAAATAGAACAGATTCACTCTAAAATTGGCGCTCAACAAGCTCAAATTCGCGAACAAAACACACAGATTCACAAAAATTTTAAAGCACTAAGTGGTCAGTTAGAAACCCAGTTTGATAGTTTTTGTACAGAAACTAACAATAAATTTGAAGACTTTCGAACAAACATACAACAAGAAATGTCTGTAGTTCAGTGCACATCGAATCAACTGATTACAAGATGTGATAAACTGGAAGAAGATAATTCAAAACACGAAACACGTATTTTACACACTGAACAGGTAGTTTCAGAGTTGCTGACTAGCACGGATCAAAAATTTTCAACAGTCAATGAAAGAATGAGGGATTTTGATAGATCACTAAATTTATTACTAGAGCTATACAAAGAATCGCATCAAGTTCAGAAGACTTTTCGGGCTGACATTATCGCAAAATGTAAGGAAATTGAAGCGAAAGTCGATGAGAGAAGGGTATCAATTGGTTCTGAAGCACTAACATACAATCAAGAGGAATTGGCACTGCCAAAATTCGAAGTTCGACGGAAAATTAATCCACGGAGATTTATAAATGATTTAGAGTACTATTTTGATCTAAAGAATACCCCGGAAGCTCTAAAGACACATGTAGCCAGATTAGCTCTTGGTCCAGAGGAGAAAGACTGGTGTACAGTGTTCTGCCCACCAGAGTTTACGTACCCACAATTTAAAAGTGTATTTTTAAGTACATTCTGGTCGAAAGACGAACAAATACAAACCCGAAGACGGATATGCCGGGGCCAATTTGATGCAAGCAAAGGTAATTCAATGTTTGGATATGCAATGAGATTATCAGTATTGTCAGGATATTTAGATGAGCCTATGAGTGACATGGAACTAAATGCCGCGCTCATTACGCATTTCCCTCCAGAAATGCAATTAAATTTGAACCCAGCCGTGATCACCACGCGAAAGCAATTTTTGGACACATTAAGATACTTCGATCAGATGAAAAAAAGCCAATACCACGATGGTCTCGCAAGGGCTGATCGAAATCCTTATAGTCAAAACCGACACTTGAAACATAAACAAGGTCAAAGAAGAGATTTTAACAGGCAGTGGTATCCGAAGGAGAATAACCAGCGTCGGTACCAAAATAAACACATACATGAAAAACAATCAGACCAGAATGCCATGGTAAATTCGATTGCAGATAACACAAAGGCAGGCTCATTCCAGAATCAGGAATATACTATCGACATGCCATGCCTGCAGTAAGATTGAAATAGGGAATTTTTCGTGAGATTTAAGGAATATGCCTGAGGAGGTAGTAAATTAGATAAAAATAGTATTGTTTTTGTAGTTTGTGTAGTTTTTGTTGCAAGTATACTCATTAGTTTTACAGAAGACAAACAGTATTAACGGGCGTAATTGAAAGCGAGTTAATTATGCCTCTACAGCATTGAACGAGGGACAAGAGATTTGTAAATTATTGATGCCTGAGCTACGAGAGTTTGCTGGACTCGTTTGGAGAAAGTTTAACAGAGGGTAGCGGAATTCTAGAATGCTACCTGCGTCCAGGGGCGGCTATTGTATTTCACTGGACGAGCAACCCTCGGTCAAAGAGACGTGCTTTGATGAATGGAACCTGTCCACCCTCAAAAGATGGTAGCAACGATTTGCTATTTGTATTGGTACATGTGTTTCGGGCGAGAAACTATTTTGTACAGTAAAATTCTTGTTCTACTTAAGACTAAAGAAGAATTGCCGTCATAATTACGGTAACCCAACAGTGAACGTTGTGGATTACTGTGAAAAAAATACTGTAAAACTAGATAAATATTCGTTGCTTTGAAAAATAAGAAAATGAGTGGTTGCATCAAAGAAAATATACTTTATACATCATTAAAAGGGGGAGACCCACGAATAATCACTTCGTCAAAGTCATAGAAGTAAATATGCGGAAAAGTGTGTAAATAAGCCGTTATCTGTGGGATATGGTAAAAGAAGAAAAGTAATTTGGTCCGATAGACAAATTCAAGATTTTAGAAGAAAATGAGAAGATTATAATATGAGGTGATTAACGATCGCTATGTGAAGTCGGATGAGAGTAAAAGCTAACAATTAGACACTGTGACGATTAATGGAATTAAATTAATATAAAATGACTTTGCGGATTCATAGAATGAAAAGTTGGATTTTGTTGGGTTGTTACAAATCAAGAAATGATTAAAATAAAGATAATAGGAGAGCATCAATTTATATGTTATTGTCTAGACCTGTGAAGAAATAAAATGGATAATTTGAAGAAGTACTTACGAGTTACGCGGTGAATCATTAAAAAAGGGATGATGAATTAAAAGATGTTTCACGGAAAAGGAAAAATGCGGTTCTGAGTTGTCCTAGGAACTCAAAAAAAGAAGGGAACGCGCGAAGAAAGCCGTGTTAGATGCAATTGTTGAGAAATTCTCAAAGAAAAACGAAGGGTTTATGATTTCAGGAAGAAATCGATAGTTTACCACGATTTAACGATTATAAAACGTACCAGGTCGTGAAAGAAATGGAGATGCTTTTTAATATGAACACCCACATTCCCTTAGAAGAGGAGATAAATTGTATGAATTTACACAAACTGGAAAGATAAGTGTCGGTTAGCACGAAAATGCGCGCTGGTCTATGAAGAAATGAAAAGATAAAGATTAATGTAGAATGGAAGAGCAATTTCATAACGTCGATGACGATTGTTCATCGGACAATACCAAAATAAAGCACGTGAAAAGTAATGGATTATTAAAGAAAAATAGAAATGTTCCTTTTCCCTAAGCAGCCTAAAGTTCTGTCTGAGGTAGAAAATGATGTCCCGAGATAATCTGTTGTCGAAATGAAGAATTAAGCTAACAAATTAGTAAATGTTTAAGTCATTTGTTTATAATTTAAGACCTTGTTCATAAATGCAATATAAGTAAATTATATTTAGTTTGACGGAATGTAGCCGAAACTGAACTGTAAGCGGGTGTGAAGTAACAGTTAGCTCAACACACAATAGGCAGCTGGGTATTCTGTTGTGAGACCGAGTCTTATACCTGCCCCTTTGAAAGGGAAAGCGTTCGCGGAATCGCAGTGGGGTTTGTTTACTCGAGTCAGCTGGCCTGTCAAATATGACCAGAGACGCTGTTAATGCCTCTGATTGTTATGGAAAACATTCAATAAAATCTGTATTTATATATAAATAATTGGAAAAAGATACCAGTCTGGGAAATTATTTCAACAGAGGTTGTTAAAAAAGGAGGCTGTAATAAAATTTTGTAATTAATTACAAGCATTAGGATTTAAAATGCTAGTATTTAAAATGCTAGTTCATGTCATGTATTGATTTGACAAATATAACTGTTAGGATACTTTTGTGATGAAAAAGTGAATTAATAAGTAATTATAAGAATAATTGTTAAAAAAATTATAGATAATAAATAATTTTGCATATTATAATAATAAAATGATGTAATTTTATTTTAATTGAATATTTTTTTGAAAAAAGGGCAATCTAAGAAAGATTTAAATTAGTTGTATAGAGAATGATATATGTCACATGCTACTCATAAGATATGTAATATGTAGTTATAAGACATGCTGGATTGTCTCGCGAGTTCACTGAGGAATCAAGTAGGGCACAAGAGTAATTCGTGAAGTACAAAGCTATCACATGTTGTATTAAAATAGAGAACTGAAGATGGGTATATCTTAAGAAGTTTGGTAATGTAACTATTAACAAAGATCACAAACAGTTAGAGAATAATAGAACGAACTAATCTCACTCACAAGGAACATTAACCCAATGACCAGAAATAAGTGAAGTTATAGTGAAAAACTGAATTGAAAATTATCCCATAGAATAATTTTCAATTGTACGGGTGATGGGGTAGTTGTAATGAATTAAAAGGTACAGTGCCATTAGGCACTAAGTGATCCCACGGTATGTGTGAATATTGCCGATGCGTCGTGTCAACGAACAGAAACGTGACGGAACTAAAGCGTCCGGATTTACACGCACCTTGGGGGGTGCTGACAAGGTCCCACTCAACTTGGACATTAAGCGGATTTATAACCCCCATAAATAACTGAGACCCGCTTTCTATTTTCGCACGTTTCGGAAAGTTCCCGCCGAAAACTGGCGCGGACTAGCAAAAATAAACCTTAGTGACGTTTCCTAGTAAATGAGTGCTTTATGAGAGTAGGGGAAGACGATCCAGCCAATAGAGAAGCCGCCTCAATTTATTGCCGTGTTGGTGTTTTTTCTTGTCTGTTCTGGGCCAATGTGATGCTGGTCCTTTGGCGCGGATTGCGGTGATTCGCCAAGGGCCCGACCCGACATCGCATTACGACAAGTACAGAGTCTTGCTCGGGGGAGAAGAACGGACGACGAGGGACTCTGGTTCTGATCTTCATCGAGTACAGCCGTTCAACGACGCCGGAGCTGGGGACACTGCATTCACGCGGTGCGGTCGAGGAAGCTGGACGACCTCATGTGGTGCGGGTCTTGCCTGGTCGCTGACCTGGGCTGTGAATAGTGTTGCCAGGTCCGGTTTGCTAAAAATCGGGACAGAAGACCAAAAAAATCGGGATTCAGGGTTACAAATCGGGACAGCCAAAAAAAAATTTTTTTTAGGTAATTCTAGTTTATTTTTATAATTTAGACAGAACAGAAGAAATTTCTATAAAGATCTGTCTATCATATCACAGTCACAAAAATAACACAATTCTGCGATGAACATACGGTGTGTGTGGAGTTAGGTACGCAATGGGGAAACGTAGTCCTCGTTAACATGTACTTCCAATACAGAGACGATATTGATCCCTATCTTTGCAAGATTAGGGAAATATGTACAGCCATAGGCGACAGCCCTACGGTGATAGTTGCCGATGCAAATGCCAAATCTGCACTCTGGCACAGCGGTCGTACAGACGCACGAGGAGAAAAGTTACTCGAGCTGATTGGAGAATTACAGCTGTATGTCAAAAACGAGCCAAACAATCCATACACGTTCAGTGACCGAGCAGGTGCCAAATCGAACATAGATATAACTTTAGCAAATCGAAGAGCAGGAAACCTAGTAAGCGGGTGGAAGGTGATTGAGAACCAAACCACCAGTGATCACAATCTAATTATGTTCGAACTGGGAAGACTGCGAGACGGTGCGCGCGAAGGCGCCTGTACCAATATTCAACGGCTATATGACATCAGCAAAGCCAACTGGCCAAGGTTGAGGAGTTGCTTTATTCCCCCCCAAGTCTGGGGCCTACAGAACAACGGCCACAGATGCCCTAACGGTTATACTCGGTATCTGGCCCCTGGACCTGGAAGTAAGGAAGCGAGGAGCGCTATACTGGATTAAAAAAGGAAGGTATGACCAAGCTGCTGAAATAATTGGAAGGCCTGTTGAAACCAAAAAAGATATTTGGGATGCGCTGATGGATGAATGGCAGCAAACATGGACTAACAGCAACACGGGCAGAAGGACCTTCGACATGCTTCCTTGCGTGAAAGAGAGAATGAACATGACTCTCCTACAACCATCTCCAGGGCTCATACACTACATATCTGGCCATGGTCCATACAACAGTTTCTTAGAACAGAGAGGCCTCAAAGAAACAAACAGGTGCGACTGTGGTGAAGTAAGTACTCCCGAGCACGTGGTTTGGGAGTGCAAACAAACTGAAGAATCAAGAGCATATCTCCAAATACAACTTCAGAACAGAAGAATATACGATATACTGCGTGATACCGAGCTCTGGCACTTGCTGGATGAAGCTGCTAATCTAGCGTCGCAGCGCGAGAAGGCGAGATTTGTTGAATTGAAACAGGCAGAGCGTAGGGGACTCCGCGAGCAACCGGCATCAGAAGCAGAAAGAAGGACAGGAGAGGAAGAAACTCAAGAGTAAAGAACAACCCAAATTTGACTACAAGCACTGCCCATGACTAAGGCGGTGCCTGCACCAGGAAGACGGCAAAGACTCAATTCATCGTAGTGCCTCTGGAAGCCAGAGGCACCTTCTCCAGGGCTCAGGGGGTGGCCTGCTCTGATTCCAGGAGAGAACTCCTGATGGGGGAGCAGGTGGCTCCAGGGACAAACCGGAGAAGAACGAGACCACTACCTGGAACGTGAAGCTGGCTGACGACACTTTGTGGTCAGCATGTCAGCAGTCGCCCCGCTGCATCAGCAGAGACAGCTAGCGGCCAGATGTCGACGCAGGCCAGCAGTGGTAAAAGAAGAACGTATACAAATAGACAGTTTATTAATTAGAAGTATGAAAATACAAAGACAATTGCTGATATTGGTGTGAATTAGTAAGATGGTAGATTAATTAGTAGATTAGTTGGTAGATTAAGTGGTATATTAATTATTAGAATAATTAGTAGATTTACTATTAGAATACTTAAATCCATTAAATCCTTAAAAATAATTATCCAGATATATTATTAACAAGAAAATAAAGTAAATTGTTTTAAGAATAAAACTGTATAAACTAAGGGCCTACTTTAGGTAACAAGGTAGTAGGCTATGTAAAATCAGGAAATAAAATAAAAATAAATAAATAAAAATAATAAATATGATAGGAACTTACGAACGTTAATACTAAACTTTATAATAATAGAATTGTTGACTAGCACAATTAACAAAATATAATGCAAAACAGTATATCCTATAGTTTAATTTTAGGTAATTATTTATGTTATACTTAAGTATATGTATTTTTTATTAAAATTGTATTTTGCGTTGGATTTTACTGCTTTTAACATAGCTTTGTTTTTTACAACGTAGTTATAAAATTCGATACACGAAAAACTGAAGTTGGTTTTAATTTGTATTTCTGCTTTGACATGTTCCAGTGATAATCGGTTTCGTCTGTCAGACCAAATTATATTAGTCTGGGAAAATATCCTTTCAGCTGCCGCGTTTGAAACCGGTATTGATGCCATGAAAGCAAATAGTTTTTGCAGATTGACGAGATCTTGATTCTGAAATATGTTGTGCCATTTCTGTAGCGGCGTTAAGTCTTTATTCTGCACTGCTGCCTTCACTACGTCTTTCACATTACAAACTTCCTCATAAAGCTCACCCATTTCAAAAAACGCGTCTATTTTTAGTTTTTCAATTATATTAACCATTGACGCGTAAGTGAAAGAGTCATCTTACAAAGAAAGTGGCTTGAATATGTCGAATTTGTTTTCACTGAATTCGTATTTGGTTTCTATGTAATTTAAAACATTTCTGTACCAAGCACAGCAATCTGTTTTCATTTTTGAAACTGTTTCATCCGGCAACTTTTTGAATAAATTGCCGCACGTGAAGCCAACAAATTCATCTTCAATCCTCTGTTTCAATTTCTTAGCGAGTCTGACCATTATATCGTAACCTTCGAAACACAGCAATGTTTCGTTTTCAAGACTCAATACGGCATCTTGTAGGACCTTCAGTGCATTTTGGAAGAAAGCCAGGTAAGGTTCTGTTTCTTCAGAATTAAAGAATATCCAGAGCGCAGTAGGACATTCGGTTTCTCCCATAGAAATAAAGTAATCTTTCAGGATGTCGAATGATTTCATAGCACGTTCAACAGCGGGGAGAAGTGACAACCATCGCGTTTTTACATGTCGCAATACTGGAGCAAATTCAGATTCATGCGTCTCATAAAAGTCTTTTTTTTTATTTTATTATTATTTGGTCCTTGGCTTTCGCCAATATTGACCAGCTAACAATGTTACATTTTTGACCAACTTACAGAAATACATTCTTGCTCAGTTGACATTAATACATTTTGCATAGAAATCAACTCTTGTTTGGCCATCATTTTAAGACACAATTAGCAATAAAAACTTTTACATATTTCTCTTACTTTTATCCTTCTATCTTTAATAATAACATATAATCCCTATATCATTATTTAGTGTTGGAAGGAAATAAAAATTTTACATATTACCTATACATTTTATATTATGCATATACATGATACCCATTACATAAAAGTCTTTTAAAGCTTGAACTCGTTTTGCATAGTATGAGAAATGACTATGCAGCTTCAGGATAAAATTCTCCAAGTCAAATTTACTCAAAACCAAGGCATGCTTTACACTGTTATGCAAAATGTGTGCAGGACATCCCACTGACAAAATTTTGTCATTATCATCGCGTAGTAACTGAAAAACTGAATTGCGACACCCAAAGTTCACATTTGCGTTGTCTGCACAGTAACTAGTTAGATTTTTAGTGTCAATATTGTGCTCCTTCAGCCGTCTCACTATATTTTTATACATGGCTGACGCAGTTTCATTCGCGTCTTCATAAAAATCAAGTACGCAAGTTTTTAAATTTGTAGCTGGGCTGTAAAATCTTACCATCAGTGGAAAATTTTTTATTCCACCATGATTGGAGGCGTCTGTAGCAATACTATAAAATGTATCGTTTTGGAGAGCTTCGATCGCTTCTTGAGTAGATGCCGGACCCAAAACATTTTGTGCAATCCCACTGGCCTTTGTTCTTCCAAGTGATAATTTCTCGGCAATTTTCGAATCGTTATACAAAGTACGATCGAGTTTTGATTCACAATCGAGTGAATTGAATGACAAGGTATGCTTGACCGAGTGGTATGTCTTTGTGACTTCAACAGCTATCACTTTTTCTTCCTGGGTGCTCATTTGATCAGTGTTCAAAAATATTTTCAATGATGTTGTTAAACTGGCACTCCTTTCTTTTTTCTTGTGTTCGTTACATTTCTGGTGTTTTTCTATATCATTTTTGCCACCATGAGATATGCTGAACTGTTTTTGACACAATGTGCAATCTGCTGTTTAAGGCTGGTTTGATAAATGAATAACTTTTTATCCAAATATCAAGAAAAGAACACATTCTCCGTTGTTTTTTCTTTCTCGGAGTACTCGTGGCAACATCTGTTTTTGAAATGGGATTGATGTCCGAATCGCTCATTTTGATGGAATTCTGAAAACAAAAAATTACCTAGCACCAACACACGTAGGTACTTATCAAATTGGCACACAATACAAATGAATCGCTGAGGTCAGAAATCGTATGTGTCAACCTTATTCTCTTTTTTGCAAAACTCGATTATTTTGATATTGATAATATCCGTGTGTCCAGAAAGGTGTGAGTATTCAGTCAAGAAAGTAACTCTATTGTGCGTAGAAAAATCAAATGAGTCAGATATGTTACTGGAAAGCACGGAGCGGTGATTGGTCCTAAACAGCCTCTAAATTCACCTTGGAGCAAAAACGCCCACTCTTACCTCTTTAACGCCCACCATTGGTCGGTGCCGCGCCCGGTTGGGAACGACTAGATTATAATTTGTGAATTGGAAGGGATATTTAATATCAAAATACAAACAGGCCCCCTGATTGTAAGTCTGTTAATTTTTCACTTTTGCGTTTGAATGTTTTAATTTTTTTTTCTTGTAAAAAGTAATAACCTTGTTAGTGTCATAATACTAACGAATTAAAGTTGTCACTATTAGTAACTTATAAGTTTCATTATGAAGTGATAACATTGTATTCTAAGTATTAGTAGTACTTATAAAATGCAATTTTATTACAATCATAATAGTATACTATAAATTATTATTTAAAAAATCTTGTATTACCTATTAGATAACGTTATTGCTGTCAACACCATTTTCTGTACCTCCTAGCAAGCTGAAACTTACTATGGAATGATTATTTTCGTATTGCTGTAACAGATGCCCATGGAAATGCTATTCGTGTTTCACGGAGCAACAATGAGATCATTGATGAGGTGCTTTGACAGCAAGGCTCTGCAAGACGTTTACTTACCAACAGCTCATACAACTAAAAGAATGTCCCAGAGCAAGGAGATTTCATTATTGTGTCAGCAGATAGACAACGTACGAGAGTATGCCGAAAAGCTTTTGATGGCTTGCATGGGACTATTGTGATTAATAATTTTAATTGCGATGGAGCTAACGTTCCGGCGGCAATTCTCCTAGTCATCTAATTACCCCTTTTATTTTTTCTAAATATAATTATAGTGTTAAATCCCTCCCTTTTCCGATTTACAAATTTTAATTTTAAATTCCTTAAGAGTTTTTAGTAAATTATTCGTCACTTCACTTGGCAATTTGATCCAATCCCTGACACCCTTACCAACAAAAGAAAATTTTCCCACTCCCTTATGCATGAAATATCTGATAAAATAATACGATGCCTCTCCCATTTGCTTCTACGAGGTGAAATTCGAAAGGACATTATTGGTATCAATTGTCCCTGTGGTAATGTTAATTCACTTTCTGTTTGGGGGATAATTGACAAGCACATCGATTCATTTAACGTGTAAAAATAAATGTTAGTTTGTTTCTCTTCTATACATTCCTACACAACTCACCCGATTACGATTAAAATTACGTGAGTTGTTGTATGCGCACTTATGAAGGTATCTGACAATAAACAATTTTTTTAAAAAAACTCGCTCCCTCCTCCCCGCCACCCTAATTCAAGTAAATTTACAGTTTTTTTGCAAATATCTCGAAAACAGTAGGAAGATCGGCTAAAGTGGATGGTGATATTCTGAAAGCTCATAAAATTTCCTGTTTATTGGCTCTGGATTGATTCCTATCGGAGAAGTATTAACGAGAAATTTGAACTAGAACTTTAAAAATTTCTTTAAAGTAAACGTCCCCAAGGTAGACGTTACAACCTTCATCTTCGTTCCCCGATGGCGTTATTCTAAAATCCTGTCTTGAAAAGGATACAAAATTCAAATTTAAAGTGTCAAAAATACTAAGTAAATGGCTTAAAGCCAAAAGTAGAAAATCGATTAAATAAGCCAAAATCAAGCAGCCCTTTGGAAGTTGCTGAGCATTTAATTTGTGCAATGATGAAGGCTTGTAATATTCTACGTTTCGTGAAGAAAAAAAAAAAAAAAAAACAGTTAAAAAAGAAATAGTGGTTGTTTCGGTAGTGTTTGGGATCTGTAACGCAAAGGAATGATTGGTAAGGTACAATAAATACACCATGTAAGTGTTTACTACGGCTCACAAAATATATAACTCATTTCTTGGCTTGAGACAACATGTCATTGAAAAGGCGTTGTTTGCACAAGAATCTGTTAAATAATAAATTGTCTTCTGAGCATTCCTTAAATTGTGATTGCTAGAGATTTCAGTTATGTTCGGGTTTATTTTGTTGCAGAAGAAAATACAATAATGTTTTGTGAAGTGTAGAGAAAAGAAAAAAATATTATGTGTCTGTAGCATTATATTTGTTGAGCTATTTGATGAAATTTCTTATTTGACACACAATATCACCTTTAAGAAAACAAATAGTAACACGCCCTATCACTTTGGGATTCTTGGAATTACTAGAAACTTTTTGTCGTATGTCATTACCATCCAATTAAAAAATTACCAGTTCAATTGCAAATTCATTGTGATAATAAATTTGTTGCAATCATTATAATAGGTGACTATACATCAATTCCAATACATTCTCCATAACAAGATTATTAATGATATCAATGAATTGCGTGTACGTATGGTGTTCATCAGAAATTCACACAACTGTGGTATATGATGATATACTTTTTCGATTTAGGGGAATGTAAGAAACATAAATGAAATATGGCATAACACTTTAGATATATGAAACTTGATGCTGATATTAGTGGATTCTGTGTGTGTTTCTGAAATTACTTACTGATTATGTGACTGGACACTGTTATTAAATTAAATTTAAATCGGGTAAAGTGTATCATCTTACACACTTCCGTACTTAAAACTTGAAGCAATCGGCCAAGAACTACAGACAACTAGACTGGTTAAAGGCTGGATATCCTAGCGACGCGTATTCTGCGCAGCAGGAACCGGTTTCGGCCAAATCACATCGGCAAGAGCTCGAAATGTATTGCGTGGTGTAAAAGTATTTTCCTAGGTCAACGTGTTGCTCTATTCGGCTGGCGTATGGACAGGGTCTCAGTGTTTTAAAACGAATTGAAAAAGAAGGAAAATGATCGCCATTCTTGTTCTAAAACATATTATGGACGATCATGTCCACGATTGTCAAAATGTTTCTCATTCCTATTAATTTAAAACTCGAAACTGTTGGCTTGGTCGTTACTGTTGTGAAGGGACCATTTGTTGGCTACCGTTAAGAAAAACGTGAGTTGCCAAAAAAAGGGAGGGGGGAATTATTAAAATCTCTGATAATTCCTGAAAATGAAAAATACATATATATTAATGATGCTATAAGGGGATCTTATAGGTTACTAACTAGAACCATGAATTTCAGACACAAAATAAAACCTCATTTATTGAGTCTTGTGGCCATACAAGGTCGGGTAGTAATTAACGTTACGTTAAACACAATTAGATCAGCAAAAGCAAGCAATACCCGACGTTTACAATTCGCCGGAGTAAGCAAACAAAACTGAATGAAATATCTCAAACAAGTAATAGGAACAGCAGAGTTAACATTGAAATAACGTGGCAACACAGGCCATCAAATTGAAGCTAACATTTTACTGTACAAAGGAAAATCCCAGGGGGCGCCGTATAAAGTGAATGAAAAGCATCAAAATTGAATTAACAAACAGCAAGATGCTTAATAAAAAAAAAATTGAATCGAAATATAAATTCAGCTAGCTCAGAATTTAAGTGACGGGAGCAGAGTCTTAACCCAGGCGTCGCTTAAGGGCACATAAGTCTGTTAAAATCCACTGGATAGTGACCGTCGTTTCTGGTACATTACCATAGAATCATCGCCGTGATGGTGAGCGACAAACACAATGCCACTGCAGCAATGGAAGCTAAAATAAGCGGCTACGCCCGCGTTATTAGCATAACTTCCAAATAATGGCAAGCATGCCACTCGACATCTCGCTTTTCCAAAGCAAGAAATGATCAACCACAATGATCATCAGAGAGCGTGCCGGCTGACACGTCTGTTCACCAGCTCGTCTTGGACCCAAGTGATGTCTAAGATGGCTCCTTCTTCTTCTTCGGCTAGTTGCTCGCCACATGTAAAAGAACTCCACGGAATTAGTATTGTAGACCCCAATAAATGTTCAGGATTGGCTATCTACACATTTCCGTCGTCACGTGTTTAATATCATGCGTCGCATTCGCCGTCTCCTCCGCGCGTTTTCTACGTGGCCTTCGGGGTAGTAGCGGGGTAGGGGTAGGTCAGCGTCCTATTTCAAACGGAACTGAAGCCGGGCTGGCCCGGCGCCACCGAGTCGCCTCCTGCTCCTTTGTTCCATCCCCAACCGTCCGAAATGGCAGTTTCCAGCCTTCAATATTCAACCTTTCTGAGCCATGAGTCTACAGAAAATTAATTTATAATAAACTATACCTTTGGCCGCCCTGGTTTTAAACATACATTTAACCTATTCAGACAACCCTAATTATTTACAATTAATTACACGTTGCAAGATTAAATAATTAATAAACTTGAATATAATAAAAGAGAAAAAGAGGAATTATGAATATAATTAATAATAATTTAATTATATTCATTGTGGGTGACGCTGTCACACCACAATATACCTGCTACCCAATCAAAATAAAATTATGCCAATAATTTTATTTGAACTATTGTAACCCTACAGTTGCAACAAAATCATTGCCTACACTATAGTTTCATGGTTCCAGCTCACTCGAACTATCGCATACATGTGACCTCTTTAAATATGTAAATACGACACGTGACTCTGGTTAAAATAAATTATAATGAAATGTCTTATCCTAATATGCAAAGTAAAACATCATAAAACATTGACAGGTACATAGATGTAAATGAACGACAAAATAGATCTGTTCAATCAATAAACAAAAAATGATGTAAGCACAAGATATTAACATTAAAACTAGACAACTCAATTAATTATTTACAACGGGCTATGCAAATCTAGCACATGTGTTGAAGTTAGATATAGCAACAACAAGAATAAAGAATGCACCGAATGTCCATTATCAAGGCCGACACAAGTATGCCGAAACCACATAACATGAAAATCAAATGGAAAAGAAAAATCTTCCGCGAATTTACATAATTATCCATACAATACAAAAGAAAGACGGTTCTCGCAAAATGAACTATATTATGCTTTCCAAACTACACTCGTAGCAAAGACATTATAGCGGTGAAACTAAGCGATCAGCTGTTTCCACTTTGTCCGCTCTGTTGTTGTCAGTAGGCGCTGTCCCGTTAAGCTTGCGGCTCAGGCTACCTGCTTCTCGTTTAACCTGATTGCAATCTTTCCTATTCCAAACAGCTGAGCGTCCTTTACCGGTTCTCGCTGCGTTAGCGCTATGCTTGTTAGGCAATTATGTGTCTCAAGACTGACACTCTTACTAAATTGCACCAAACATATGTTCTTACGCTATTATTTAACTACATTCATAGCTCATCAAAGTTATGCCTATGCTCTTGAATTATTTACATATTTATTTACAGACGACGTCAGTCGCTGCCGTAAACTGTTCGTTATTCAGCGTGTGTCCGTTGATAAATTTTATACACCCCGTTGCTTCATGTTGCGCGTCTTGTTAGATTGTCAGGACCGCTAATGGTTGTGCAAGTTATTATAGTATCATTATCACAGGTAAACTATTTAATACCTCGCGTGGCATCACGGAATTTACGGCTCTACTAGTGCTTGAGAAATCCCCTACTCATTTGATCAGTAAATTTTCTCACGTTTCAACGAAGAACTGGTACTCAACAAGAAACTGCCGAACGATGTGGATCAATCCCACAGTCGAACACATTTTGCCTCGGCAAACATATGCATAAAACCCTTGGACTCATTCATTAACACCGCCGAAGGAAGCATCGCAACCTATTTCATGGAACACGACCTTTATAAAACCTTGGACTTACGTATCAAGATGACCAAATGGGTAAGAATATAGCAGTCAGCTCATTGTTTGGACCAAAGTATTCTCCTTGATTAGGATGAGTTTTTTTTTACAAACCAAACTCTGAAGGTTTCTTCGCTCTCAATAATCGTATGCCGTATTGATTCACTTGAAGATTGCGCGACATGCATACCATATCTTTTATTATCTGATAATGACTGAAAGAAAACGGTCATCTTCTACGTTCCTTAGACGCCTATGTTGACAAACTTCTCAACATTTTTACGGTGACCATCAAATCCTTTTCGTTCGCTCATGAAGGCAGTAAAATTCCTCTACACGGCTGTTAGGGTGAATCTGCGGAATCAGCGATTCAACGCTGAATGAACGTTTCTTTCTTTTTTTTTACGACTCCAAAATTCGATATGTCCAAGACCTCGCCCGTTTGTCATCCTTTTTCGGCATGCTCAATAATGCGATAATAATGCCTATACAGTGACCTTGAGGCGTCCATGGACCTTCTTGTGGAAAATGAGCCTGTTTGCGGAATATGCGTCTTTGCCGCATTCGACAGAATCTCGGGTGGCTCGAAACTTTTGACTTACAAGGTCCCAAGCTTCTCTTTGCATCGACCTGCCAGCCAACGGAATTTCTCGAAACACCGTTTTGTAAAGCTGCAGGTGTTTGGTAGCGGATTCGGCAGATGGTTTGGTGTTTCCGGCACATGTACAGTTACTCAGGTCACCGACACGGCTGACCACGAGGTTTTGCGTACTCAGTGCCACGTCACAAACCACCTCACTCCGACCAATCTCAATAAACCACTCAGAAAAACATTTCAAACCCCGCATTCGTAAGCGTGAATTTCCTGAGGGCAAGGAGTGAACAAATTGATTCCCGTTGCACTCGACATTGCGGACGGAAAATTTCCACCCGATGTTTAGAAATCGCGAACTCGGTGGACCGTTTCGCTTTTCTTCAAACAATGAAACTTTTACGGACACTTCTCTGGCTTGAAGGAAGCATGTGTACTGCGAATCTTTCGCCTCGTGTCCTAGGAATGCCTTGTATTTTCCCGACTGACGTTCCCTTTCTTTCGGCCCACGATCATACAAACAATTGAAATTCCTGAGCTTAGAAATTTTTGCCTTTAAGCAGCAAATTTCCTTTATTAGACGCTGAGTGTTGAGTTCATCAAACGTCTCATTCGCAACCTGTATTTCTTTCTCAGATTGATTGTAGTGAACATGCTCTAATTCTACAGCGGCTGTCTCGCAATTTTCAAGGTTAACAGCGGTAGAGTTACTTATTTCCGTCACACTGGTGTTCAGCTCTACCGTGACTCCTCCGTTCGCATTCTCCAATGAATTACAAACTACTCGAACGTCATCAGCAGGCTTTTCCACTGCTTGGACGCTCCTTCGCATTCCATCTCTGTATTCTCTTATGTCTTGCCAGACTTTGTCACGAACGTTACATATCTCATCATGCAAACCTTTTGTTTGTGAAGTCTGCGCATCTAAACTTTCGTTTAATGCATTTATCAATTTCCCTCGTGCATCTAATTGCTTCCTTATGTCCGCCAGCGCTCTAAGCAGTAGGTCTTGAAATTGTGCGGTCGCCGGTGGCAATTCTGCCGTGCTTTGCGACGCACGTGTTTCAACTTCTGCCCGCATGGGTGGATTTTGAACGGTTTCATTGTCTGGGGTTGGAAAAATTCCTAACTGTTCCCCATCTAATGATGCATTTGAGTGAATGCTGCGTGTACTAGGAGTATCATTGCACTCTTCGTTCGCCAACGGCATTTCGTGTACTTCCGGTGCTTGATCCATCGCGTCAGTTTGCTCGGAAATTTTATGAACAATAGATTGATCTTCCCTATTAATGGTGCGCGATCTCAACTTCATAGATTTGAACGTAAGATACAAACTCTCAACTCCGAACAATTACAACGATCGACAACAAACAAAATACAACCGGCACGAGTTTACTCAAAAAAAAAAATACAGCATTAAACAAACCCCGCGCATAAATCCCTTCAACATGAAATAAAACCCATCCACAAGAAACAACAAGGAAAAACAACGATGTTTCATGCGACACAAATACCTCAACACATGAGCAAAATCAGCATAACGAAAAATCTTAATTCTTACCATGCATGAAATTTCAAAAACACTGACTCTATCTTTAATTTTAAACTAACCATGCTTGATGCAAGTGAACGAAAATATACTTGAACAACTGATTGAAATAAAACACACATTTAAATTTAAATCAAGCATGACAAACAAAATTCAACACAAAACTTATCCTAAAATAATAAAATGAATCAACACAGGTCACATCCATGGATTTTTTTAAGACTTGTAAAATTCTCAAAATAATTTCGACTTAGGAAATTAATTTGTTGGAGCCCCAGGTTGGCAGCGCTAATTGTATTAGACATACAATTAGGGGCTGGCTAAATGGCCTAAAAGGGGATCCACAAAAGCCCGAAACGTTGGGTGCCAATTGTATTAAATACAATAAGGCTGTTGTCTGATTTGCATAAAAGGTGAGTTGCCAAAAAAAATAAAAAACGGGAGGGGGGAATTATTAAAATCTCTGAAATTCCCTGAAAAAATGAAAAATACATATAAATAATGATGCTATAAGGGGATCTTATAGGTTACTAACTAGAACCATGAATTTCAGACACAAAATAAAACCTCATTTATTGAGTCTTGTGGCCATACAAGGTCGGGTAGTAATTAACGTTACGTTAAACACAATTAGATCAGCAAAAGCAAGCAATACCCGACGTTTACAATTCGCCGGAGTAAGCAAACAAAACTGAATGAAATATCTCAAACAAGTAATAGGAACAGCAGAGTTAACATTGAAATAACGTGGCAACACAGGCCATCAAATTGAAGCTAACATTTTACTGTACAAAGGAAAATCCCAGGGGGCGCCGTATAAAGTGAATGAAAAGCATCAAAATTGAATTAACAAACAGCAAGATGCTTAAGAAAAAAAATTGAATCGAAATATAAATTCGGCTAGCTCAGAATTTAAGTGACGGGAGCAGAGTCTTAACCCAGGCGTCGCTTAAGGGCTCATAAGTCTGTTAAAATCCACTGAATAGTGACCGTCGTTTCTGGTACATTACCATAGAATCATCGCCGTGATGGTGAGCGACAAACACAATGCCACTGCAGCAATGGAAGCTAAATAAGCGGCTACGCCCGCGTTATTAGCATAACTTCCAAATAATGGCAAGCATGCCACTCGACATCTCGCTTTTCCAAAGCAAGAAATGATCAACCACAATGATCATCAGAGAGCGTGCCGGGCTGACACGTCTGTTCACCAGCTCGTCTTGGACCCAAGTGATGTCTAAGATGGCTCCTTCTTCTTCTTCGGCTAGTTGCTCGCCACATGTAAAAGAACTCCACGGAATTAGTATTGTAGACCCCAATAAATGTTCAGGATTGGCTATCTACACATTTCCGTCGTCACGTGTTTAATATCATGCGTCGCATTCGCCGTCTCCTCCGCGCGTTTTCTACGTGGCCTTCGGGGTAGTAGCGGGGTAGGGGTAGGTCAGCGTCCTATTTCAAACGGAACTGAAGCCGGGCTGGCCCGGCGCCACCGAGTCGCCTCCTGCTCCTTTGTTCCTCTCCCAACCGCCGAAATGGCAGTTTCCAGCCTTCAATATTCAACCTTTCTGAGCCATGAGTCTACAGAAAATTAATTTATAATAAACTATACCTTTGGCCGCCCTGGTTTAAACATACATTTAACCTATTCAGACAACCCTAATTATTTACAATTAATTACACGTTGCAAGATTAAATAATTAATAAACTTGAATATAATAAAAGAGAAAAAGAGGAATTATGAATATAATTAATAATAATTTAATTATATTCATTGTGGGTGACGCTGTCACCCACAATATACCTGCTACCCAATCAAAATAAAATTATGCCAATAATTTTATTTGAACTATTGTAACCCTACAGTTGCAACAAAATCATTGCCTACACTATAGTTTCATGGTTCCAGCTCACTCGAACTATCGCATACATGTGACCTCTTTAAATATGTAAATACGACACGTGACTCTGGTTAAAATAAATAATGAAATGTCTTATCCTAATATGCAAAGTAAAACATCATAAAACATTGACAGGTACATAGATGTAAATGAACGACAAAATAGATCTGTTCAATCAATAAACAAAAAATGATGTAAGCACAAGATATTAACATTAAAACTAGACAACTCAATTAATTATTTACAACGGGCTATGCAAATCTAGCACATGTGTTGAAGTTAGATATAGCAACAACAAGAATAAAGAATGCACCGAATGTCCATTATCAAGGCCGACACAAGTATGCCGAAACCACATAACATGAAAATCAAATGGAAAAGAAAAATCTTCCGTGAATTTACATAATTATCCATACAATACAAAAGAAAGACGGTTCTCGCAAAATGAACTATATTATGCTTTCCAAACTACACTCGTAGCAAAGACATTATAGCGGTGAAACTAAGCGATCAGCTGTTTCCACTTTGTCCGCTCTGTTGTTGTCAGTAGGCGCTGTCCCGTTAAGCTTGCGGCTCAGGCTACCTGCTTTCGTTTAACCTGATTGCAATCTTTCCTATTCCAAACAGCTGAGCGTCCTTTACCGGTTCTCGCTGCGTTAGCGCTATGCTTGTTAGGCAATTATGTGTCTCAAGACTGACACTCTTACTAAATTGCACCAAACATATGTTCTTACGCTATTATTTAACTACATTCATAGATCAAAGTTATGCCTATGCTCTTGAATTATTTACATATTTATTTACAGACGACGTCAGTCGCTGCCGTAAACTGTTCGTTATTCAGCGTGTGTCCGTTGATAAATTTTATACACCCCGTTGCTTCATGTTGCGCGTCTTGTTAGATTGTCAGGACCGCTAATGGTTGTGCAAGTTATTATAGTATCATTATCACAGGTAAACTATTTAATACCTCGCGTGGCATCACGGAATTTACGGCTCTACTAGTGCTTGAGAAATCCCCTACTCATTTGATCAGTAAATTTTCTCACGTTTCAACGAAGAACTGGTACTCAACAAGAAACTGCCGAACGATGTGGATCAATCCCACAGTCGAACACATTTGCCTCGGCAAACATATGCATAAAACCCTTGGACTCATTCATTAACACCGCCGAAGGAAGCATCGCAACCTATTTCATGGAACACGACCTTTATAAAACCTTGGACTTACGTATCAAGATGACCAAATGGGTAAGAATATAGCAGTCAGCTCATTGTTTGGACCAAAGTATTCTCCTTGATTAGGATGAGTTTTTTTTTACAAACCAAACTCTGAAGGTTTCTTCGCTCTCAATAATCGTATGCCGTATTGATTCACTTGAAGATTGCGCGACATGCATACCATATCTTTTATTATCTGATAATGACTGAAAGAAAACGGTCATCTTCTACGTTCCTTAGACGCCTATGTTGACAAACTTCTCAACATTTTTACGGTGACCATCAAATCCTTTTCGTTCGCTCATGAAGGCAGTAAAATTCCTCTACACGGCTGTTAGGGTGAATCTGCGGAATCAGCGATTCAACGCTGAATGAACGTTTCCTTTCTTTTTTTTTACGACTCCAAAATTCGATATGTCCAAGACCTCGCCCGTTTGTCATCCTTTTTCGGCATGCTCAATAATGCGATAATAATGCCTATACAGTGACCTTGAGGCGTCCATGGACCTTCTTGTGGAAAATGAGCCTGTTTGCGGAATATGCGTCTTTGCCGCATTCGACAGAATCTCGGGTGGCTCGAAACTTTTGACTTACAAGGTCCCAAGCTTCTCTTTGCATCGACCTGCCAGCCAACGGAATTTCTCGAAACACCGTTTTGTAAAGCTGCAGGTGTTTGGTAGCGGATTCGGCAGATGGTTTGGTGTTTCCGGCACATGTACAGTTACTCAGGTCACCGACACGGCTGACCACGAGGTTTTGCGTACTCAGTGCCACGTCACAAACCACCTCACTCCGACCAATCTCAATAAACCACTCAGAAAAACATTTCAAACCCCGCATTCGTAAGCGTGAATTTCCTGAGGGCAAGGAGTGAACAAATTGATTCCCGTTGCACTCGACATTGCGGACGGAAAATTTCCACCCGATGTTTAGAAATCGCGAACTCGGTGGACCGTTTCGCTTTTCTTCAAACAATGAAACTTTTACGGACACTTCTCTGGCTTGAAGGAAGCATGTGTACTGCGAATCTTTCGCCTCGTGTCCTAGGAATGCCTTGTATTTTCCCGACTGACGTTCCCTTTCTTTCGGCCCACGATCATACAAACAATTGAAATTCCTGAGCTTAGAAATTTTTGCCTTTAAGCAGCAAATTTCCTTTATTAGACGCTGAGTGTTGAGTTCATCAAACGTCTCATTCGCAACCTGTATTTCTTTCTCAGATTGATTGTAGTGAACATGCTCTAATTCTACAGCGGCTGTCTCGCAATTTTCAAGGTTAACAGCGGTAGAGTTACTTATTTCCGTCACACTGGTGTTCAGCTCTACCGTGACTCCTCCGTTCGCATTCTCCAATGAATTACAAACTACTCGAACGTCATCAGCAGGCTTTTCCACTGCTTGGACGCTCCTTCGCATTCCATCTCTGTATTCTCTTATGTCTTGCCAGACTTTGTCACGAACGTTACATATCTCATCATGCAAACCTTTTGTTTGTGAAGTCTGCGCATCTAAACTTTCGTTTAATGCATTTATCAATTTCCCTCGTGCATCTAATTGCTTCCTTATGTCCGCCAGCGCTCTAAGCAGTAGGTCTTGAAATTGTGCGGTCGCCGGTGGCAATTCTGCCGTGCTTTGCGACGCACGTGTTTCAACTTCTGCCCGCATGGGTGGATTTTGAACGGTTTCATTGTCTGGGGTTGGAAAAATTCCTAACTGTTCCCCATCTAATGATGCATTTGAGTGAATGCTGCGTGTACTAGGAGTATCATTGCACTCTTCGTTCGCCAACGGCATTTCGTGTACTTCCGGTGCTTGATCCATCGCGTCAGTTTGCTCGGAAATTTTATGAACAATAGATTGATCTTCCCTATTAATGGTGCGCGATCTCAACTTCATAGATTTGAACGTAAGATACAAACTCTCAACTCCGAACAATTACAACGATCGACAACAAACAAAATACAACCGGCACGAGTTTACTCAAAAAAAAAAATACAGCATTAAACAAACCCCGCGCATAAATCCCTTCAACATGAAATAAAACCCATCCACAAGAAACAACAAGGAAAAACAACGATGTTTCATGCGACACAAATACCTCAACACATGAGCAAAATCAGCATAACGAAAAATCTTAATTCTTACCATGCATGAAATTTCAAAAACACTGACTCTATCTTTAATTTTAAACTAACCATGCTTGATGCAAGTGAACGAAAATATACTTGAACAACTGATTGAAATAAAACACACATTTAAATTTAAATCAAGCATGACAAACAAAATTCAACACAAAACTTATCCTAAAATAATAAAATGAATCAACACAGGTCACATCCATGGATTTTTTTAAGACTTGTAAAATTCTCAAAATAATTTCGACTTAGGAAATTAATTTGTTGGAGCCCCAGGTTGGCAGCGCTAATTGTATTAGACATACAATTATGGGGCTGGCTAAATGGCCTAAAAGGGGATCCACAAAAGCCCGAAACGTTGGGTGCCAATTGTATTAAATACAATAAGGCTGTTGTCTGATTTGCATAAAAGGTGAGTTGCCAAAAAAATAAAAAACGGGAGGGGGGAATATTAAAATCTCTGAAAAATGAAAAACATATAATATATGATGCTATAAGGGGATCTTATAGGTTACTAACTAGAACCATGAATTTCAGACACAAAATAAAACCTCATTTATTGAGTCTTGTGGCCATACAAGGTCGGGTAGTAATTAACGTTACGTTAAACACAATTAGATCAGCAAAAGCAAGCAATACCCGACGTTTACAATTCGCCGGAGTAAGCAAACAAAACTGAATGAAATATCTCAAACAAGTAATAGGAACAGCAGAGTTAACATTGAAATAACGTGGCAACACAGGCCATCAAATTGAAGCTAACATTTTTACTGTACAAAGGAAAATCCCAGGGGGCGCCGTATAAAGTGAATGAAAAGCATCAAAATTGAATTAACAAACAGCAAGATGCTTAAGAAAAAAAATTGAATCGAAATATAAATTCGGCTAGCTCAGAATTTAAGTGACGGGAGCAGAGTCTTAACCCAGGCGTCGCTTAAGGGCTCATAAGTCTGTTAAAATCCACTGAATAGTGACCGTCGTTTCTGGTACATTACCATAGAATCATCGCCGTGATGGTGAGCGACAAACACAATGCCACTGCAGCAATGGAAGCTAAATAAGCGGCTACGCCCGCGTTATTAGCATAACTTCCAAATAATGGCAAGCATGCCACTCGACATCTCGCTTTTCCAAAGCAAGAAATGATCAACCACAATGATCATCAGAGAGCGTGCCGGCTGACACGTCTGTTCACCAGCTCGTCTTGGACCCAAGTGATGTCTAAAGATGGCTCCTTCTTCTTCTTCGGCTAGTTGCTCGCCACATGTAAAAGAACTCCACGGAATTAGTATTGTAGACCCCAATAAATGTTCAGGATTGGCTATCTACACATTTCCGTCGTCACGTGTTTAATATCATGCGTCGCATTCGCCGTCTCCTCCGCGCGTTTTCTACGTGGCCTTCGGGGTAGTAGCGGGGTAGGGGTAGGTCAGCGTCCTATTTCAAACGGAACTGAAGCCGGGCTGGCCCGGCGCCACCGAGTCGCCTCCTGCTCCTCCATTGTTCCTCTCCCAACCGCCGAAATGGCAGTTTCCAGCCTTCAATATTCAACCTTTCTGAGCCATGAGTCTACAGAAAATTAATTTATAATAAACTATACCTTTGGCCGCCATGGTTTAAACATACATTTAACCTATTCAGACAACCCTAATTATTTACAATTAATTACACGTTGCAAGATTAAATAATTAATAAACTTGAATATAATAAAAGAGAAAAAGAGGAATTATGAATATAATTAATAATAATTTAATTATATTCATTGTGGGTGACGCTGTCACACCACACTGTGTGCTGTTGCTTAAACAACTTGCTTGGGAATGGGAATCCTTTCAGAGCAGATATAACGAATAACTTGGATGATTTTCCAACTCAAAACCTGATCCCTCTACCAGGCACAGGTGGTTTTGCCAAATCTTAAGAATTTCAAGTGAGCGATCGATTCACCGAGACTTCAAGACTTCAACACCAACCGTGACGATTCGGATTGAAGAAATACTACTATCATCACAGTTCTACATGTGAATTAATTACGAAATATTTTTTATTAGGTAGTAAAAATATTGAATCAGTATTGTAATCGATTGTTTGAAGAAATTACTATACAAAATAAATTTAAATAAAACAAATTTTGATAAAAACTCTCTTCCTGTTTTCAGAACTTTATTATCTTTTCCGCACATTTTTTCCCCAAGATTTTTGACATTTTACAATCACATGTTTGAGCTTGGCACAAAACACGATACATAATACGCAGTGCGCTACTCGTTAAGCCGGGTACTCACTAGTGAGCTGTAACTGTAACTTAACAGATACAGTAACCTCGTTCTAGTGTGTACTGGTGAAACGAACTTGGCTCGCGACGAACACCGAACCACCTCACTGATCGTACTCACTAGCGAGCTGTAACTGTAACCGAACGGATATAGTAGCGGAGTTCTAGTGTGTACGCGTAAAGTTCACATCACAGTAACCATAACGACAAGCCAACTCTATCCGCAGTGTTCGTTTGGAGCTCCGCGATGTTGGACAAAGTCTCTCTCGATTGTGCAGCGTGTACAGTATACCTGTAGATGCTTTACTGGATGATTAAACGGCCACGAAGATGGCATATTCATGGAATGTATCGAAGAAGAAGTGATCTAATTCTTCTTTTAAGAAATCAACAAATGAGTGGTCATACAAAAATTTCACGATAATCTCTCAAACTTATTTTCATATATACCGAACATATTTGGGCCCAAGATTGAACGAAGAAACATTTAGTTCTGAAAGGCAGTGTCGGTTCAAGACAGATTAGCTGTGAAGCTGAGATACTTAGCTACTGGTGATTCTTTTACAAGTTTACACTTCCTGTTTCGGATTTCCAAACATTCCATAAGCTCATTTGTCCCTGAAGTGTGCCAGGCGCTGATAGTAGAATTGAAAGAACAAATCAAGGCAATCCTTCATTCAATAATAAAAAAATAATGATGTAATTTATTTCAAAAAATTCATACTTCCCCGGTTTCATTCATAATACCTCTGATTCTGTCCCAGGCGTCCTTTTAATTTTTTTTTTTTTTTTTTTTTTTTTTTTTTTTTTTTTTTTTTTTTTGTAGCAATCTTTGTCCTTGCTGTTCTATGGGACACTTCTTTCGTTGTAGGCGTCTATCATCTGAAGACATTTATCTTCTGTCCATTCAGTCTTGACGCTCGCGAGGCACGTACACACTATGATTCACGGTAACACTAACGTGCAACGGTTACAGTTACAGAATGTGGACAGTTTTAGCTCGCTAGTGAGTACACGGCTTTACGTGTTGCTCTCTTTAGGAAAACAGTCCCATTAAATATAGGGAGAAAGAGAAGGCAGCGTAACACGTTATGCACGGCGCAAAATACGCGTCGCTAGGAAAACCAGCCTTAATACAGCTCTATCCTCCGCTGTAGTTTCGCGTGAAGGCCGGCGATGATGTAAGGCTGGCCCGCGTGGGTGTGTGGCCATGACCCCGTACTCAGCACGGCTCACTTCCAGCATACCAGCATCGCTTAACTCAAACACGTGTTCGTGAACACGGGCGGTAAATGGGCATCATATTTCTGTGACAGTGCCCATCATGTCATAGTTGGCCAACAACAAAAGCAGTTCATTTGGTAAGTATGAGACGTTTCCACGAAGCAGATATTCACAGTTTCATTACTGTGAGTAGAGTTCGGATCGTTATGACCAAAAAAATAGAGAAATATGCATGCAGATATGACCTTAAAAATGGGTAAATATGACCTAAAAATGACAAACTACAACCAAACATTTAAATTTACTAAACACCAAAATATTTATTTTATCTAATAGTGTAATTTTCTTTTTGACATCGAAAGATGTCATGGGTTCGTACTTATACAAAGTCAAGTCACTGCATTTTGATGGTGGGTCGTCTTCAGTCGAAACAGAATCACTATAATGTAAAATGTCACTTATTTTATAAATTGTTTTAAATCAAGTATTCCGACTCAACAGTTTCTCAAATTTGTTGTTTAGCGAACTAGCCACAGTGCCCCTGCTTGACCTATCTCGGTTTCCACACTTAAATAACGACCGTTGCACTGTCGAAATTAAAAACTGGGTGAAACATTAACGTTTTAAGAGTGACAATAATGTATAGCTTTAGTTCTTGACAGGTGAATTCTGACCAGTTCAGTTTTGTATTTTTCTCCAAAGTATCATAGGAATACATTTCTGTGAATAATATCTTAATTCCTCCTCATTTAAAATTTCTAGTGAATTCCGAGTACTATAAGAAAATTACCAGATTTTTCCGCAAAATATTATCGTAATATGACTAGAACTATGAAAATGGTCTGAATATGCATTAATATGCTGTCTA
The DNA here is from genome assembly GCA_031002005.1 of Vandiemenella viatica. Taxonomy (NCBI): domain Eukaryota; kingdom Metazoa; phylum Arthropoda; class Insecta; order Orthoptera; family Morabidae; genus Vandiemenella; species Vandiemenella viatica. The sequence continues at coordinate 46,700,827 of CM061921.1, read as the reverse complement.
AAATACATTTAAATGCAATTAGAAAGGTTCAGTCAGTGTACAACTCAGCATTACAGTTCAAAAAGAAGGCAGGAAAACAATTATGACATGTCATGAAGATCCAAAAGCCTAACTGTGGGTAGCGCTGTCCTGAAGACTTTGACGCACAGTGACACAGAGTGCGACCATACACGTTCATAGTGTTATTCGGTTTTGCAAACTGAAAACATTAGATCCTGCGACTTTATCGCAGACTCGTTGCAAACTATGTCGTACGTGAGTCGTGTTATGAAAACGAATAGTGTCCGGTGGTGGTTCTTGCAGTTTAAAAGCGGGAGATAAGAGGTAAAGAAGGAGCACTGAAGTGAAAGGTACACCGTACTGTCTAAGACAGTACGAAGATAAAATAGTACCTTGCTGGAGAACGATTTGCGGATGATGAGGACCTACTGGTTGTTGTACTGAAATGGTTGAATCGTCGGGCGATTTTTTTTTAACCGACTTCAAAAAAGGAGGAGGTTCTCATTTCGTCTGAATTTTTTTTTTTTAATTATTATTTTTTTATCTATGTTCAGCGATATCTTCGACAATTTTGAACCGATTTAATTGAAATTTTTATAGTGGATAGAGTATACCTCCAAAGTGGACCAATATGAATTTAAATGAGAAACCACCCCTTCTACACCTTTACATCCCTTTAATTTTATACAAACCCACAATTTGTATCCGATTTTGATGGAAATTTGGAAATGTATAGTAAAAAATAAACAGAAAAATATTGTCAACTTTTGGTTTGAAAAAAATTGAACCCCTCTCACCCTATCCAACCCTTAATTTTTGCCAATGTTCTTTATTCAAAGCTAAATTCGACACCATTTAACTGATCCCCAATAAAGTTGGCAAATACATGTAATTTTTCATGGAAAAGGTTACTGACCCAAAAAAAATTATAAAAAAAACCTCTCTCCCTTTACATCCCTTAATTTTTATACAAACCCACATTTTTATCCGATTTCAATGGAACTTTGGACATGTATAGTAAAAAGTAAAGAGAAAAATGCTGTCAACATTTGGTTTGAAAAATCTGAGCCCCTCTCACCCTATCCACCCCTTAATTTTTGCCAATGTTATTTATACATAACTATAGTCGACATCATTTAACTGATATCCATTAAATTTGCCATATACATGTAATATTTCATGGAGAATGTTTCTGACCAAAAAATAAAAAAGCCACCCCATCTCCCTCTTTACACCCCTTAATTTTATAGAAATCCTTATTTCATATCTGATTTTGATTGAACTTTGCCAGTGTATACTTTCAAACAAACAGAAAAATCTTGTCAACATTTGGTCTGCCAAAGCTCAACCCCTCTCCCTTCTACCAACCCCTTAATTTTTGTCAATTTTTTTTTATAAAAACCTACAGTCGCCACCATTTGACCTATTACCATGAAAGTTGGCGCTTACATGAATTTTTTCACGAGGAAGGTTTCGGACCAAAAAAACCACCCCCACTTCCCATCAAACCGTTTAATTTTTATACAAACCCACAGTTTTTATCCAGTTTAGATAGAACTTAGCAAACTTTTACTGTAAAACAAAGAGAAAAATAATGTCAGCTTTTGGTTTGCAAAAACTGAACCCCTTTTCCCCATTTCCGCCCATTGACTTTTGTCAATTTTCATTTTGAAAAGCTACAGTTGACACCATTTGACCGATCTTGATGAAAGTTGGCACATACATGTATTTTTTTATGGAGAAGATTTCGCCCAAAAAAATAAAAAAAAACTACCGTAGCTCCCCTTGTACATCCCTTAATGTTTGTACAAACCAACATTTTAATTCGATTTCGGTGGAACTTTGCATGTGTATACTTTCAAGCAAATAGAAAAAGAATTATACTACTCACATTACTTTGACAAAAACACAAACCCTATTCCCATTTCTACCCCTTTAATTACTGTCAATGTTCATTATGTAAAGCTACCGTTTCTATCTGATTTTGAAGGAAGTATGCACATGTATACTTCAAAACAAACAGAAAAATACTGTCTGCATTTGGTTTAGAGAAGCCAAACCTCTCTTCCCCTTTCCACCCCTTTAATCTACACAAAGCACAGTTTCTATCTGATTCTGAAGAAAATTTGCACACGTATACTTGAAAAAATACATAACAATTGTGTTTAAATTAGGTTGCAGAAGCCCAACCCCTCTTCCGTTCTACCCCCACCCCTGCTAATTTCCAATGTTCTTTATAGATACCTACCGTTTTTATCAGATTTCGATGGAACACTTCAAATGTATACTTAAGAACAAAGAGAAACATTCTGTTTACAAAACCCAACCGCTCACTCCCTTACCCCATTTAATTTTTGTAAATGTTCTTTACACAAAGCTACAGTTTTTATCTGGTTTCGATGGAACTTTTCACTTGTATACTTTAAAACAAAGAGACTACCTTAACAAAAACTACTCTTCACCTCCACACCCCTTAATTATTTTTTTATACACACCTAAAAATTTTATATGATATCAATAGAAATTTACATATATATACTTTAAATCAATCAGAAAAGACAGTATACATTTGGTATACAAAAGCCCAATCGCTCTTCTCCTTTACCCCAATCGTTTATAATTTCCAATGCTCTTTACAAAATCCACAGTTTTAAGTACCGTCAAAATCAATTAAGCTATTTTTAAGTCATTGCAGAATATATATAAAATGTATGTGTCCTAATGTCTCAACATGTACTTCAGATTTCAACTTGGACCCCGAGTTTTTACGTTGTGAAACCAATTAAATATCTATATTTTCTGTGTGATGCCGGAACGAACAGATATATTCCAGAGGCAGATTTGTGTATGTGGTATGTATTAATGTCCAGATGTTACATGTTTCGATTATCGAGCAGCAGCTTTAACAGATGTTATGATTAGGTCGAAACACAGCCTGGACCAAAATGTAAACTGACATTCCTTAACACAGCATCCAATTCACCCCATTCTGAAAGTTGTTGTAAAGACAGATTTTTTTAAAAGCATTCGCCTTAACCACTGAGCTACCAAGAAGTTCACAAAATAAGAACTGCTGCGGCATATTTAAATACAAATTAACTATAATACCACTAAAAATTTAAAAATAAAATAATTGTTTAAAAAACATAAAAACCGCCTTCAAAAAAAGGGCACTAAAATTTTTAAAATAACTTTATACCTTGCTTAGAAGAAAGTAAATCTAAACGGACAATATTTTACATTACTGTTATTGAGATTTTTATAATAATTAGTTATTTTTGGAGTCGGTGCCATCCAAAACACTAAAAACAAAAAGATAAAAACAATAATAAATAACAATAATATATAAAAAATCATGTTACTACTTACCTATAATTAATTCTAGAAACATTTTTCAACAAAACTGAAACATATAGATGATACACCGATATTAAACTAACTATAAAGTGTTTATTGCATGATGCAGCATACCAACTGACACTATAGCGCCAGAGATATGCCTGGATGACCAACGAGGCCGACCCACAGATAACATACCGTTAATTTGTTTCCCTAAGCTGTCACTCGCAGTAAAACTATCATCCTCACGACATGCTGTAAAATATTTGGAGTTTTTGTTCGAACTCTCAGTTCGCCTCGAACACCAGATAAAGTTCAGTAATTCGATCTGCGCGGTCTGACAGCTGGCACCGACTCCAAAAATAACTAATTAATGTAAAAATTTCAATAACAGTAATGTAAAATATTGTCTGTTTAGATTTACTTTCTTCTATGCAAGGTATAAAGTTATTTTAAAATATTTAGTGCCCTATTTTTGAGGGCGGTTTTTATGTTCTTTAAACAATTATTTTTTTGAAATACGACAGAAAAATTAATTTCCATTGCCACTAAATTTAGAAATAAGGGATAGGCTTTGGAAATACTTGTACATACTATTTCTGTAATATTATCATTGAATATTCTTAGTTTTAATTTCCGGGTGAATCTCTTACATCATTATCCATGTTTTCTCCCGAGTATCATCGCAATACTTCCAGAATTTTTTATAGACACCCAATTAACAGTAAGAATAATACAATTATTTCTTAGGTTTTAAATTTTAGGGAAACAGGAAATGTTCTGTACTATACAGAAAGTAAAATTATCAATATTATCAAAAACTCATTAATACAAAAGAAGATACCTACAGAAGTATAGACTTCTATTATTGTTCCAGCTACCAATGGTACGGGTGGTGCAAAATTTGATAATCTCAGACCGATAGATAAATTATCATTTATAGAAGAAATTACATTGTCTGTGGTAAATGAGGTGTTAGAAAATCATATTAAGTATGACCCACACATCAATAAAATTTACTGGGAAAAAAAAACAACAAAAAAACACTTTGACAAGTCCGATATACATATTATTGCTGAAATATTACCAAGAAGAAACTAAAAATTTACTTTTCATTTCATAAAGTGCTCTTAGGTTCAAGATGTTTCTTTACTTCTATAACGAATTGAATAATTTTTAGATCTCTATAGTCTATAGATGATTAAAAATCGACATCGTACAGTATTTCAGTTATGCATTAATCAAAAAAGACATCGGAATAGAAATTCCCATCTTATTTCTACAGTATTGAGTTACGGTACTGGGCGAACTGACCTAATTTACTCATAAGCAATTATAGTCTGGAAGTTTTATTGTGTGGTTTTTACTGTTCGTAGACTATATATAAGTTATTAGACCCTCGAGAGGGTTGGAGAGAAAGGAAATGAAATAAATCGATCATGGCATTATCCAGGAACCGTCACTAGCATTTGAACGGAGGATTTCGGTAAATCATGGAAAGACCGAAACATGGATGGCCGTACAAAACCCTAGTGTTAACAACTTAGCCAACAAGAAGAATATTATCGGTCAGAACAGCTTCGATAAGCTTAGTAGCGAATATTGCTGGTGGTACTGAAAGTAACTTATATATATCTGGGAGGAAAAACGGAACTTCGTGTATAAAGGCTGGACGTTTGTAAAAGGAAACGTTTCATGCAGGTTAGTACTCCATGTTCGCTACACTAAAATATATCTGATCCTGACCATCGCTCAATATGCGACATTGGAATCGCTTTTTCAGCGTCCTCATTTGACAACTTAAAGCATCAAAATTTTTGTGATACATTAAGTAATAGTTTTTAATTGGCTGTATTCATAGATAGATCTGAAGACCTGATTAATAAAACCTTGTCGCTTTTTCTGTTAGGTCAGTTTTGCGTTGTACCAGGGATGAGCTCTGATTCCAAAAACCCTTGATGAATATTTAAGATGTAGTTTTGAAAATGGTGTATCCCCGGCCGTTATAGCCAAAGGGTCATGACTGGCAATTGCGAGTCCGCTTTGCCGAAAAGCATGATCAGCATATCAAAAAGAAGAGGAGAACGCACGCTCACCTAAACCGGTTCCATCTTCAGACCAACGGACAGCGAACCTGCGATCATTGAACGTTACATGACACCGACAACAGAAAGCAACCTGTTATTTCACTGTGCACTGGCATCTGCTTGTTTCGCGTACCGTTCTTCGACAGTAATCAGTTCTTATAAGCTGAGTTGTATGTTAGGATTTTTTTTTTTTTTTTTTTTTTGCTTTATGCGGTATACAAACATGATGCTTAACGTCAGACTGCTAATTTAAAGATTAATACTTAAACTCAGTATGATAAAGATTATATTAATGAACAGGTAACTACAACGTTGTGCAAAACTTAAGGACGGAAGTAACTTTAGCATGCTGTGTCCTTGTCAAGTAACATAGCACGATGAAACTTGAACAATACGAAAAAAAAAATATATATACGCGATGAGACAAACAGAAATGTCACTTTTATACAGAGAAATTAGATTGCACTGAAGTCATTGCGACACATCACGGTCCCCCGGACATTAACAATCTTAAAAGGATATGTGATCACCGCGAACAGCATGCATGCTGTGCAACGTGTTCCCATGCTGGTAACGAGTTCTTGTGGTAGGACGTTCCATTCTGCTAAAAGAGTGGTTGATCGTTGGTGCATACGGACGAGCATCAATATGTCTCCCCGACACATCGCAGACGTTCTCGATGGGATTTAAGTAGAGGGAACTGGCAGGACAATCCATTCGGAGAACTTCCTCTCGTTCCAACAGCTGCGTTGTTCGATACGGTCTCGAATTGTTATTGATAAATGTGAAGTCAGGGCCGAATGCACCCATGAAAAGACGCACATGGGAAACGGGTACAGTCTCACAATAACGTTACCCTGTGAGTGTACCGATTTCAAGATTTGGAACTCGGTACGCCCATGCAACATTATGCGAACTCACACCGTAACACTTGGTCCACCAAAATAATAACGTTCGAAAATATTTCTGGGTGAATTACGTACTCCCACCAGATGAGGGTACGTGCAGAATCAATATTCAGACTGAATCTGCTCTGATCTAAGAAGAGCAAGCGACCCCACTTCTAATCGGTCCAGTCCTGATGCACTGGGCACCATCGCAAACGATGGAAGCGATGCGGATGCCAATGGAACACGATGTAAACGTCGTCGTGCAACGAGACTATACCAATTGAGTTGCCGTGTCACTATGGAGCTTGAGATTGCGCACCTTACAGTCTTTTTAATTTGGTTACAAGTGCACCCCCTGTTAGACGTGGCTCTTGCCTGTTGCAGAATGTTGCGTTCATCTGCTGCTCTAGTTGACCATGATTGACCACCTCCTCTCCTTTGGGCAGGAGTACCTGTGGTTCAGAACGCTCACCTAGCACGTGAAACAATACTGTGAGCAATAACAAACTCCTGGGTTACACTTCGTCGTTATTCCAGTTTCCAGATAATTTTTCCCCTGTGAAGTCATCTGATTGTTGTCTCCGAGCCATTTTGCAATGAAGAACACCACCGCAGTGCACCGTAACAGCTCGCTGATTGATCCACACTGTCTTGTACCGTTCCTTCAACTGCCTCGTGTTACGGGGCCAGACAAATTTGGAGCTATGGTTGAGCTGACCTCATGCCATATAACGTCCAGCTTTCTGTCCTCATATGGGAGACCTCTACCAAAATGCTCCCAAATATTCATTCAATTCCATCAAGTTGTTAATATATTATATTACCTTATCTATCTCGTCCTTAAGCTTTGCACAACAGTGTATGTATGCGTACTTTCCATTATATTTGGCAAAACTATTCGTCCATTTTAAAGAGAATATTTTTACAACCGACAAAAACACTTTCCTTATACTGCAAACGAATGAATAATATTTTCAAAAATGTTTGTCTTCTCACACGGAGTACATCACGACATGCTCTGAATCTTAACAACTGACGTGTCTGACAATAAGATTAGATATGTTTACTTTGATCATATGTAAGTTGTCACGAGGATGTGGAACTGCATAGTACTTCTGGGTGCCAGTATTAATATCAAACAGAATTTACAAGTTAGGTAACAATGAAAGGAAAGAAATGCCGCGAGGCAATATTTAGATGGAAAAGAAAGAGAAAATAGGCTACACCCAACACTCACCAAAGTTGAAGGGAAGAGGGCAGCAGCAACACAAAACAACACACAAACAAAGAAAAAACAATATTTCGGGTGAAAATCCTTTTTTCTAGTTAAGGTGGCTGGTCTTCCCCAAGTCACTCCATGCGAATTGCGAGTACACGTAATATGCTTCAATTGAAGGTACTCTAATATCTGCAACAGAGTTCAATGTTATTTTAATGCTACTGATCTTCAAATAATTCACAGATCACGTTTTTCTGATTGATATTTCTTCCACGCTTGTCCAAAAAGTCTCAGGAGTGAAATTCATAGAAATTAATATAATCCAACTTTTTTGTTTCCATATCAGATTTCTGAAAACTGTTTTAGTGAAAATGTTTGCTAATCATGTCTGAGCGAGTTAGTTGTGTATTCACCCGTGAAACAACACATTATTATTAAATTTCTTATAATAGGAATCGTAGAACCAGAATGACTTGCGAAAGACTTTAAAGAAGGTGCAACAAACAATACTAGACAAGAGCAAACGTATGTAATAGGAGAGAAGCTTGTAAACATGTTTCAGAATGTGTTGAAAGTAAATCAGACTATCGCAATATAGACAAAAGAAAACGTATTTTTTCCAAATAATCTATAGTAAAACTACCAGAAAATTGGCAGCTTAGCACGGAAAATAAAAACTAAATTTCAAAACAACAATGCGTTTATTACTTGTTTTTTTATTCCTTTTTGCTGAATAATAAATTAAAAAATCCTTCATGCTCTTACTATGCTCGAAAAAGTGAAATAAGGCGCTATGAGAAGTTCACGACCTTGACTATAAACTATTTTATACGCAATTTTTTGTTGTATTGATAAATAAAAAAAACATTCCAAATGATTCACGTATTATGTAGTTAAGACCTGGAACCAGCACTTTTATAACGACGAAATTGGAAATTTAATTGAACGTTTTATTTCCATAAAATTTTTTAAGTTTCATAACGGGAATTACTTAATACACAGCTAATTTTCTTTTCCTGGAAAAATAATTCATTGAGGATCTACTTATATACAGCACTTATGGTATTATTGGAGTTTAAAACCTGTAAGGAACAAAATAAAAACTTTTTAAAAAAGATTTAGTACTTTCAAAAAATCTAGAGTTTTATTCTTCTTAACAAGTTGTAGGTAGGACAAGTTTTACCACTAATGGAAAGGCTTTTCCAAAGCAAAGTGCGTGGAGTAGCTGTAATTAATTACCAGGAGCGAAAACGGATTTATTGTGTTTAATCTCCACAAAACTCTATACTCCAATCCGTGCTTCGCTAAAGCCCGTGTGTTGTTACGTCATCACAGAACAGTGTTCTTCAACAGAAGCGACACTGGTGCACTGGAACTGTAGGAACATCACATATATGTTTTATGTATACATTACAAGAATGTCGAACCTATTCCACATAGAACAGGATAAAATTTCATGTTCAGTTCACTCCGATGCTGTCCTAGTTACTGACTTTTGGTCCTCTACAACATAAATGATCGATGTTGATTGCAATACTTCTTCCTGTGTTGTTATTTTTAATTTAAATTTATTACTAACAACAATGTTTCTACCCATTGTATCGTCAATGTTTTTGATAAGAAATAAATAAATAATAACTGTGTAGAAAAATTTTAGTTGGAAAGGTAAGTGATGTTTTTGTTTTCTGACTGTGTCATACACCCCGAGAGTTATTAAAATTCATTTTTTAATTTCACCTCCGAAGGTAGTAAAGTAATTGAACTGTTGCAAAAAAATAACTCTCTCTACTCTCCCTTGAAGACAAAAAGGGACCTTCCCTTAATCCCGTAAGGGAATCTGGAATTTCAGAGTTACTTGTCTCTTGCAGGAACACCAAAGAAAGCTAAAGCAAAGATAGTTGGATGACATAACGATAATTTGTGTGATAAATTAGTAAACAGGTCTCAAATTACTACTCTCCAAATCAAATTGTAACTATACATACGAGGAACAACATCTCATTCACAGATTCACTCCAGGCTAATGCAGTTTTAATATACGGACATTTTTGTATTGTAATAGTATTCACCACATGATATTTCCTCGCACACTTCTAACTACGTTAGTGTTCAGTGATAGACACGTTGCATTACATGCGACGATCTATTTGTTACCCGATTGGAATAATTAGATAAATTTAACTTCTCGTTGAAGTGATACTAAATGACTGTAATTATGTACAACGGAGAGAAAATTTCTAATCAATCTAACCAATTAAGATGCTTAACATAGACTAGAACAAGCTGATTTTTGTGAATGACATGAGTCGCGTTCGCAAAGTAAGAGTCCATTGATGGTAAAAAAATAATTAAAATTAACACTACATTTCCGAGTACCCTCCATTGTTATTGAAACATCTTTCGTGTCATAACAGCTTTTGTATTCCTTCGTCGAAAAACAAACAGCAATTCCGTTCAGCCATTCCTGCAGAACGCAACTAACTTGCCTCCACTGTAAAGATCACTGCTTGCTATCAGGTGCGGTGTGGGCAATCCACACTTCATCTCCAGTTACAATGTGAGCTAGGCCGTTTACTCGAATTTCTTGCATTCATGACATTTTCTCTATAAACGTCAACAATTTGTCTGGAAATTTCTGACACATAAAAAATTTTAACTATTAAAAATTTTCTCACCGACCGCACCCACAGCTGGAACGTCCATTGTAAACTAATACACAAAAGAGATAAATTTTTATACTGATATGACCTTCTTATTCAACTAGACATTCAGTACCCAACTGAAGACAGCGTCATTATAATTACACGACCTGTGCGTACCCAATGCGCAATCAGTTCTTACTTCGTGGACGCGCTTCATATATACAAGGCTGTTGTTTAAATGTGTTCGTGTTGTCATCGGATGGGGTCATAACCTACTGAATAATGTCTGTGATGAACTGTGCAAAATGTTATTGACACACAAGAAACGGTTTACGTAGATGAAAGACATCGCAACTCTTTCAATTACACTAGATACATATCCATCGATGCATATACCCGCCAGTTTGGACGGTGAGGTAAAACAAGACCCGGTTTTTAGGCGCTTTTCAGTAATCAACTAGATGAGTATTGGAAATGTCTCAAAAGTCCGCCTCAGTAACTACATAATTCAGAAAGAAGATATTACTAATAAATTCTTCTCAGGCTTCCAGTTGTGTACAAATGTCACAATTTTGTGACGTTTCGAAGGCTTCTATCTCTGCCCTCATTTTCTACCAGAGGTAGAGCTGAATACCTGTTTGTCTACGCTGTGCCACGGAAAAGGCTGAAGACAAAAGCCGAGCCAGTGCAATGGCGTCATCCACTCGTATGCTCCTTACCGAGGCGAAGCTGCTTCTATATTTTGATAGCCGGGTTTCAGGCCACACTAAGTGGGTATTCAGTATCCCTGTTAACTAAAGAATCAGCTGTTCTGATTTCAACATCTTCTCTTATAATTCTGTCCCAAAAATCGCTGACAAGGGGTAAAATGGAAGTTTCTTTAAAATTAAATGTATGTCCCTCTTGGACACTGTGTTCGGCCACATCTGATTTCTCCTCTTGCCGCAGGCGAAAATTTTTGTGTTCTTGATACACAGCTGCACAATAAATCACTGCGTTTGCCCAAAATAAGCACGGCCACATACATGATGCTGGCAACCAAAGTTTTAGTTTTTGCGGATGACCTGAAAAAAGCCTTGACTCCGTGTTGAGTCAACAGTCTACGTATTTTGGAACTAAGCGAATCCACAAATGGAAGAAAAGCAAAGCGATCTTTCTGTTGATCTTCCTTTTATTCTAAACGCATGATTGATCTACCGCTGATTGTAACTATTATTCAAGAAAATTCACCGGAGATAGTCCAATTCACCCGCAAGCTTGGTTACAAACCCTTCGTGCTGTATGCACCATGGTGGTTAAAACAGTGTTGCGATGGGCAGGAAAGTGACCGCTGTTGGCATTTATATACAAATCAGTATGGGTAGGCTTACGATAAACAGGCTGTCCAAGAGAACTGTCGGCAAGCTTTATAACCAACACATTCAGAAACGGCAGGCAAACATCTTCTTCCAGATCCTTTGTGAACTGGATAGAATTCAAATGTGCCATTAATTCGTAAAGGCTGTTTCTACCATGCTGTCAAACCACAAAAGTGTCACCAACATACCTGTAAAGACATTTTGGCTCGGGTAGAGCTCTGTCAAGTGATTCTTCTTCAAAAAACTTCATGAAAAAATTAGCTACGACCGAAGACAGTGGCAAGCTCATTGCTATAGCAACCACCTGCTCGTAATATTTTCCTTCAAACCGGAAATAAGTATATATCAAAACATGGTGGAACAGATCAAACATTTTCTGATCAAAATGCCTCTTTAAAAGTTCTAAGGAGACAACCAGCGGAATACGAGTAGAAAAAGATACCACTTCAAAGCTTACCATTAAATCACCAGGATCTAACTTCATGTTGTGTAAGACTTCCACAAATTCACTGGAGTTTCGGATATGGTGATAACCCTTCCCCAATAATGGGTTAAGATTATCTTTGAGATATTTAGCCATAAAATACGTAGGGCTATCAATTGCACTTGGTCGAATTGGCACTTTGGTATTGTACTTTTGGTAGACCGTACGGCCTACGAGGAACAGGAGCACGGGGTTGGGGGCGTCACTTCAAATCTTCCAGAAGTTCTAAGGAACGGATAAGCCTGAACGTCAAGATGGTCAGCTTAGACGTAGGGCGTCGGTTAATCTTCTTGTATGCTTGGTACTCCAAAAGCAGCATAATTTTACTGTGGTAGTCTACCTTGCTCAAAACTACAGAGCAATTACCCTTGTCTGCTGGAAGAATAACATTTTCGTTTTTGTTCAGGTCATGCCTCTCTTCCCTAGAGATGTTTGATTTAGATAGTTTACTTTTACAAAGCGCCCAGCAAGTTTCACGTCTAATCTCCTTTTCTTCTTCCGCAGGCAGCGTGCGAATAACTATTTCCACGCCACTGATAATCTCCCGATATTAATGATCACATGGAATAAAGTAGCCTGGTTAACAGACAGATTACTATTATTCAGCATCCATTAGCCACCCGCGGCAGGTCATGTGACAATACAGTTTGTACACAGACCTGTCGGAACTAGATATTAAAACCCACCATGCTGAACATCGGGTAAACGCTAGGGAAGAAGATCTGACATGAATATAAATTAAACACTTATCCGAGTCTATAACTCTTCTCTCAACTCTCTTCGATTATAAATGTTTCTCAGACAAATCCACTTTTGTTTCTGAATATTAAAGGCTGCCATTCGCCTTTGCACACTCTGTTAATGTATTTTGTCAAACGTTTAGCTTTATGTAGGCTGGATAAAGGTCAGAATATTTCCTTTCCACCTTCCTTCATGACTGCATGTTAACGAAGCGCCGGAAGTTGGTTCCGCAGCCACTGACAAGTTTTAGAGGAGAACGTTTTGCTACCAGCCGACCAAGTCTGTCCCCACAGCGTTTCCGAACTTTCCATGCTGGTCTCAACTCAACCGCTTGTGTCAGCTTGGCCTAGAAGTCCGCTGGGGTTTCGGTTAATCACTTAAAGACAAGCAATCAACGCAGTTCCAATTTCTGATATTAAAGAAAACACGTTGAAATTTTTTTGTAAATTACGACTTAGACACCGCAAACAGCATTGTTTGCATTTTATTGTTTAAGCTTAAAACTATTACAATTTGATGATGTTATCTAATACATAAATATGAATGCTTGTTTCTTTGTTTGTTGATTGGTTTATGTGTTTGTTTGTTGGTTTTTTCGTCTTCTATGCGTTCCTATACCATTCATCCGATTGCGATGAATCTTTGGTGAGTTATTGTGTACATGCCAAGGAAGGTTTCTGACCAAAAAAAAATACAAAAACCTACCCCTTCTTTCTCTACACACACTCAATTTTTTCAAATTATCTTTCTATACACCCACTATTTTTGACCGATTTCGATGGAATTTCGCTCACGTGTACTTTAAAACAAAACAAAAAAGAAAAAAAATACTGTTTTCATTTGCTTTGCAAAACTCATCCCTCTCCACCTTTACAACAACCCCTTACTATTTGCCAACGTTCTTCATACAAACCCACAAATTTGATCCGATTTTGATAGCACTAAACACGCGTATACTTCAAACCATGGTGTCATTTGATCATCTGAGCTACTCCGGGACGTTCCGTTGTTTGGATTCCACATTAAATTATAGGTCCCAGAGGAAAGGAATTAGCCGTTCTATCTCTGACTCAAAGCTTAATACACCTCCTCCGGGAGGATTCACTCAACCATCGGGTTGTGGATTAACTTAGTATTTTACTTTAAAACAAACAGAAAAATACTGCCTATTAGGTTTGTGTAAACCCAACACCTTTATCCCCCTACCTTTCATTTTTGGCAATTTTATTTACATAAACCCACAGCTATTATCCGATATCGACGGAGCTTTCGTTAAGTATACTTTAAAATGCATTTGCTTTGAAAATCCTAATCCTTCTTCTCTTTTACCTCCACGACCTTTTTTATTCGGTTTTGATGCTTCATAGAACACATACGTAATAAAACAGAGTTGTCTGGTAGCGTAGTGGTTAAGGCACTTACTTTCGAAAGTCACAGGATACGTTGTAATCCCAGTGGAAGCATGAATTTTGATCACATGAGCTTTTCCAGGTCCGTGGTTCGGATTTCACGTTGAACTTAAGGTCCCACAGGTAAGGAACTGGTAGTCCTGCATCTGACACATGGCTTAGTACACTTTCTTCGGTAGGATTCAACCTACTTTCGGGTTGTAGACTGAGTTCTTTCTTTAGTTTTTCACTTTAAAACAAACGGAAAAGGTCTCTCTACATTTGATTTGAAAAGTTTTCATGTTTATACAGCACCACTTGGCTGGAAATCCGAGAGGATTATATTGTAGCGATTTCACAGTTTTCCTTATTTTCTCTCATAAGTTGAGAAACGGCAATTCAGCAAGAAATATTCATTGTAGTCAGCTGCACAGAATTTTCATTTCTTTTTGAATGGTACCGTCTCTTCATGTCCACATTAAGTTAATGATCTTATTTAAGGACCCGCCAGTGTGGCTCAGCTCGCTGCGGCACCGCACCCAGGACAGCGGCAGTACAACGGGGCCGGACACAAGCCCACGATCCCGCGTACCAGGTGTCCTGACTGAGGGTTTTAGGTGGATTTCCGCAGCCATCAAGGTGAATGACGGGACGGTCCCTAATCTACACACCGAGAGAGGCGGTGTAACGGTTAGCGTTCTCGCCTCGCATTCGGGAGGACGGCGGTTCGAATCCCCGTCCGGGCATCCAGATTTGGGTTTTCCATGGTTTCCCCAAATCACTCCAGGCAAATGCCGGGATGCTTCCTTCAAAAGGCCATGGCCGAATTCCTTCCCATTCCTTGCCCCCATCCTTGCCCCCCATCCTTTCCTGTCTCTAAACACCTCGATGTTAAAAAGAGACGTAAAGCAGTTACAAAAAAAAAACCTAATCTACACCACTTGAAACCCACAATTCACAAACAAAAAATCAAAGAACATAGTTACACATTTCATAGACAGATGGTAACACTTCACTTCCTTCGTTAGTGAGTACTATGACCTGGAAGTAGGTATTAAATGCTCCGCGCCAGCAAGGGTATGCGGTCGTTAAACTATAGCTTCAAATTTGACTATACAAATGATGTGTAGAGTTCATTAGAGGTTTCCTTTGCTTTCCTCAGTGATAGAGTATATATACAACATGTAACTGCTTGTGCAGATGACTTTGACGTGTTATTCAGTGTTAGCTTCGTGAATGAGTGAAGGATGAAGGATGGGAGAGGGTGAAAACTGGTACCGATGCATTTGGTCCTACTGTTCAGGAAGAAAGAAAAGGGGAGGGGGGCACCAATTTTAACAGTCCCTATTGGAAGGACACATCTCAGTCAGTGGTGTCATATGCCTTCACTCCATATGCACTGCAGAAAGGTTTGAGATTAACCCCGCTCTTTTGTATATAATGTGGTGATTAGGAATTGTGTACCATCCCTTCTGCTACGCTTCGGCTGAGTGATGATGATGAAAATTTCTTCCTCTACCAGGACTCGATTCAGCTAACTCCTTGTTAGGTGCTGGATGCCATCATGGTGTAGCATCCATCAGAGCCTACAGAGTATTCTTACAACAGAATAGTAAATATTTATTGTAATATTAAAGTTTAAATACACATCAAAATAGGAGCGCAATTCTGAAAGCTTATAAGACAAATTTATTTCACTTCTAAACATTTTTCTTCGGTACAATTTTCTTATTTTTTCTTCTTGTGATATCAGTAGTACGACTTGTTTGATGGAATTATTTTTTTAAATATCTTTGTCTGTGCATAAAATACATATATTTAACTGTTCCCTTCACTAAAATGCCAAAAAATCCCACATATCGTAAAATGTTATCCATAATCTTGTCTCTTATTTGAGTTAGACTTCTGCAGAAAGATTTTTCTTCGCACATCATTTTTAAAACACGTTCATTTCGTACATCACCCCTTCACTTAATTTTAAACCATGTTCTATCCCATCACATTTCAAATACGTCAATTTTAATTCTTTACTTAAGTCCATGCTTCATTTACATAGAGTTCCCTGTATATACGTATATATATAGTTTGAATCCTAGGTCAAATTCAGAAACTAAAGGATTTCTCTTTTTAAAGATGATAATTTTCCCTAGTGCTTTTCTGCTTTTGTGATCGCACCTCTTACTGCTATCAGTTCAAACGTTGTAATCTCATATTAATTATCTTCGGTTAGGTAAAATTCGTATGTAGGATAAAATCTTTGTACAAGACCAGGAATTCTTTTACACGATAATCAACTTATAAAAAGACTCGGGCTACATCAAATCTTAAAATGTGGTGCTCGGCCCTGGTATTCAGTAGGACGCGTGTTCGAATCCCGGTCCGGCCATCCAGAATTCGGCGGCTTCAATGGTTCCCGAAATCTCTCCCGGTTAATGCCAGGAAGGCGCCTTCAAAAGGCCATGGTCAGCATCCCTCCTGTTCCTTGTACCCTCAAATGAATTTCGACGTCAATTTTTTTTTCGTATGGCTTTACGCCTCGTCGACGTAGAGGTCATTAGAGGCGGGATGGGACTGGCGACAAGGAACGGGAATGAATTCGGCCATGGTATTTTGAAGGAAGCTTCCCGGCATTCACCTGGGGTGATTTGGGGAAACCATGGATAACCCAAACCTGGATGCCCGGACGGGGATCCGAACCGGCGTCCTCCCGAATGCGTGGTCAGAACGTTAACCGTTCACCTACCAAGCTCGATCGACGTCAACGAGGTGGATTACGATAAGAAAAAAAAAGTGACTTGTGTGCCAAATCTTAAATGCCGATATCATAGCTGA
Source organism: Vandiemenella viatica (assembly GCA_031002005.1). NCBI lineage: Eukaryota > Metazoa > Arthropoda > Insecta > Orthoptera > Morabidae > Vandiemenella > Vandiemenella viatica. Next base: position 46,683,847 of record CM061921.1, on the reverse strand, counting down.
TTACAAGATAAGTGAAATTATCCCTGCATGACTTACGTAATTTAAAGAGAAGAACAAAAACCAAAAATACGAGGCATTTCAGTTAATTTAACTATTGTGAATAATAAAAGTATTCCGTACCACTGAGCTTTATGTTAGAATTTGCACATTAAAATTCTCATAGACCATTGGCAGTTAATAATCGCAATACGTGTTATCATGTTAACTACCAACGTGGAAATGATAGTATACAGCCTCAGAGTGTTGTGAGCTGCCGCAGCTAGTTTTCTTGGAAACTGAGCCATTCCAAATATGTGTTACCAAGCCATGCAGCAAGTCGACGACTGCACGAAGAAATACCAATATCACTTCTCCGACCGCTACGACTAACCAGTGTTTCATTTTCATATAAGTTTACACTGAATAACAGGGTTTCATTTCCTTTCCGTTGGAACTCAAATACATTCACATGTCGTATTACTCACTCCAGTGGCATATCTTAAATTGAGGTCCTCACACATCGTCTGCAATTCCTATTTAGAAAATCCATTTCGGGAGTAATGGGAGTAGTTTATGGTGCTTAGATTCCATGATTCTACAGCACATAATACTAATAATATACTCAGCAGCTAGGAAGAATTTAATTGTTAGAGTTGCACACTCTAAAGTATAAAAGTCTTGACATTTGAATACCCCTGAGGAGGTTTAAAACTTAAGATTCAGACACTTATGGTATTTACCCTGTATATTTGCTTAATGTTGTTCTATCAATAAATACTGGAATTCTTTTAAGAACTTTTTAACGGTTTTTAATAATTTATGATTAGATGTTAAATCACTGCTAATTTCCTGTATTACTTGCTTACAGTTTACTAATTTCTTTCTTCTTTGAATTTGATTTTCAAGCTAAGAGGTTTTAGCGGTCTAGTTTAGCCTTTAGATGTTGGGATAAAATATTAAATAAATAAATAAAATAATAGTATTTTTTGCTAAATGACTGGACAAAAGTATTCAATTTGCTGTGGTAAGAACAGCTGGCGACTTCATTGCGGCTGAAACCAGCAACACTTTTCTTCTTTTATGACGTACTTGGGAGCTATATTTCTGTCAAGACCAGATGAGCAACATCATATGCTGTCTTGAGACTTACTGCTTGTCGTGGGATCTTGTGACCACAGTTATAGAGAAAGCAATCGCCAGAAAAACACGAAGATACTCACTACTATTAACAAGAAAATCTATTTCTACTTGAACAAAAAAAAAAAAAGCCTTCCTTCACATTGAAAATTAACAAACCTAGAACGTTCTAATAGAAAGTTTCTATAATCTCAGAATGACATTTAAAGGCAGTTACTTTATGTTTAGATATCTGTATTTCTTGTAATGCTGTTATAGTCATTAAAGTAAAAGACTTTTGTTTAGACCAAATCTACACTTTTTTCTTCTTCAGATATGTATTATCGTTATTTTGCAGGCTTCTTCAATAATCAGATATTTCAGATTATTACTGCTTTATTTCCTGTAACACTTATGTATTCGTACCACTTATAAAAATAGTGGCATCAGTTATTTGTCCACGTTATCAAGCAATTCTAGTTAACAGTAAGGAAGCCAAACATGTCATTTGCCAAAAAAGAAATTCACTTGTAATTAGATAACATTTATTTATCAAGAAAGAAAAATTCATTTAGTGACTTTAGATAAAGATAGAATTTTTCAGGTAGCAACTTAAATATAAAATATAATGGACTATACATTCAAATAAAAAAATATTCATAGTAAATAGCTAGCTTTACTTAATTTTTTTATTGCCACAGAGATAAGTGTTAGTTCTGATCTGGGTTTTCCATGGTTTCCCTAGATCGCTCCAGGCGAATGCTGGGATGGTTCCTCACAATAGCCCATGGGCGCCTCCTGCCTTATCCCGTATATCCCTTCCAAACCATTACCTTTCCTGACTGGTGCAATGCACCCTCCGCCAAACACTTTTGGTGAATCGCGGAGTAATTGTAATAGTAATAATTAAAATTTTCAGATGTCGACCTATCTACATTTACAATTTCTTGGGGATGGTGGAAGGAACCTCGATTGGATAATGACGTCTTGTCAGAATAATTCCACACCTCCAGACAACATAGTTAACGCGGAAAGACGCCTAACTGTAGAAATATGTTGACTTGAGAAATAAAGATGCGCAAAGAATGATTTTTTTGTTTTCTCTCACAAGGCTATTTATCTGAAGTTTGACATGCAGACGGCATTTCAGCAGCGTATATCGCCAGTAGTTATTTATTGTCCATCATTGATCAGTTTCGAAGGGTTCATTATTACAAGATCTTTTTAATTTTACTCGTTTGAACTGTACTGAGCTAGGGACCAAGCGCGGTGGTGAAACGGTTAGCGTTCTGGCCTCGCATTCGGGAGGTCGGCGGTTCGAATCCCCATCCGGGCATCCAGATTTGAATTTTCCATGGTTTCCCAAATAACTCCAGGCATATGCAGGGAATGCTTCCTTCAAAAGGCCATGGCCGAATTCCTTCCCATTCCTTGCCCCCCTCCCCCTCCGTTTCTTTTCCCATCTCTAAAGACCTCGCAGTTAAGAGACGTAAAGCAGACAAAAAAAAAATTAGCGAGGGTTTTTTCTGGCAACTATGATCCTCTGCTATCAGTCAGTATTGGTTATATCGTTTTTATTTTTCTCACTCGTTATTGAGTTTAAGTTGTTGTTATGCTGAATTTGTTTCAATAACGAAATACGTATATTTCACTCGAAAAGTGATGTGAAAATATTAAAATTACAAGGCTGTCTCTGTTTCCCAATTATCACCTACAATCGTGCTGGCTCAATCCTGTTTTTATGTTGGTTATTTGTTTTTGTGACAATATTTATTCTACGTGTTTCCCTGTACATATATTTTCCAAATCAGCTTTGTTTTAAGTACTGGCGCAGGGTAAGATCTATAATCCCTAGAGATGGTAGTCAGTATAGGTGACAGAATAGAGAAACATCCCAACTTTGGTGAAGTTCTCTGATTAGCAGCAAATAAATCATTAGCTCATGGTATAGTCTCCTCATAGTTTTAACTTGGTGACGTTCTGGGTTTAGTGGGAACTAACTCATTAGCTTATGATATAGATCTCCTCGTTGCTAAGCCTGAGAGCTGACCATTCAAGCATTTTCATAAAGTACGGCTTTCGACGATACGTGTTGACTAAAAATAATTAATGTGCTACAAATTCATAACATGGTAAACTCACAAGCTTATGTCAATAATTTATCACTCTTAGTTGTAGCTGTTAGAAAACTGGTTACTTGTTGGATGAAATCAAGAAGTTAATAAGAGGAAGCAGAAACTGCGAAAGAAAAGCCCTTTTCGGCTTTTATTTTTGATGTAGCATTCTACAGATACTGGCTGTGTTGTCATCACAGAAATCAGGCGGTGTAACAGTTAGCGTTCTCGCCTCGCATTCGGGAGGACGGCGGTTCGAATCCCCGTCCGGGCATACAGATTTGGGTTTTCCATGGTTTCCCCAAATCAATCCAGGCAAATGCTGGGATGCTTCCTTCAAAAGGCCATGGCCGAATTCCTTCCCATTCCTTACCCCCATCCTTGCCCCCCATCCTTGCCCCCCATCCTTTCTCGTCTCTAAAGACCTCGATGCTAAAAAGAGACGTAAAGCAGTTATATATATATATATATTAAAAAAAAAAACCTGTGTGAGGTAACATAGAAGTTGTGCATAAGCATACGTCTCCTTATGGAAGAGCTGTAATGTTTCACCGAGTATGGTGGGTGAAAGGTTAACTTCCTGGCCTCACATTTGCAGCACGCCGGTTCGAATCCCCATTCTGGAATCCAGATTTTGGTATTCCATGGTTTTTCCAAATAACTCCAGGTGAATGCCGGGATGCTTCCTTCAAAAGGCCATGGCCACATTCGTTCCCGTTCCATTTCCCACATCGCCTCTAATGACCTCGATGATGACGAAGCGTAAAGCCATAAGAAAAATAATTTGTTTTTAATCTTTCGAAAAGGTTTTATCTCCTGCTGAAAAGAAATATGTTTTATACACTATACTGAGTGATGAGTTACGGATATTCACTAAACATCGATGCATCGTATTCATTCGATGTTTACCATACGATACATCGGTTTGGTTCGATGTTTTGACAAAGAATTTTTTGTATTCGATGCATCGATGTTTTCCTTAAAAAAAGATTATATTAAGATTACTAAATTCATTCAAGATAAATTATTTCAATTTAAAGTAACTGTTATTAACAGGTGGTGACACCTATGAGCAATTAGAGGGACATAGACGAATTTTTATTGCGGTTAGCTGTCCTGACGGTATAATTGAATGAATAAAATCAATTTCTTAAGTTAACTCCTACTGTTTGCCGATCTTTGCTGTGAACCGAAATAAGATGATATTACTCGAAAACAACTAAGTGTTACGTGAAACTACTCAATATTTAGATATAAATATTTGATTGACTATTGTCGGGACTTCTGTTGCATCCGAATGCTTATTTTCGTAGGCTGCTCAAATAGACAGTGAACAGAATGAAAGGAAAACGATTGATTAAACTTTTGTTTCTGCAAAGTTTGCCTAAACACCATTGGTTTTAAGTGGTCAAAAACTTAGAATTAATACTTTTAGGCAGATTTAGGCTTTAGTGCTTAATGTCTGGTTTGTTTTATTGTAATGTCCTGTATCGTAAGAAAATATTTCTGTTAATTTGTAGTTCCTATTTCACACACAAAGCTATACCTCACTCACTACTTAACCAACACACAAGATAATATTTTTTTTTTTTTTAATGTTGGGTGAAAGATAACGCTCTTTGCATTCGGGAAGGCGCGGATTTGAATCCCCGTCCGGGCATCCAGATATGGGTTTTCCAAGGTTTCCCCAAAACACTCCAGGTTAATGCTTCAAAAGCCAATGGCCGAATTTCTTCCCGTTCCTTGCACCTAATCCCTTCCCACCTCTAATGACCTCGACTTCAACGAGGCGTAAAGTGATACACAAAAAAGCATAAAACTAAACACATCATTACAGCTGCAACACTGCTGTTACTCTTCAGTTCACAGGGACCAAACGACAGACAATAAACCATCTGGGTTCAACTGGAAATGGTGAATATCAAACTATTGTCACATTGTGAGATTTAAGTTTTTCCATGTGTATGGGTGTCACGAATTCCTCACGGATTTTCTGCGAATAATTTCTTCTTTCTACAACGTTTCGGCAGCAACCTCCGCTGCCGTCATCAGGTGAGCTGTAGTATCGAATCTGCAACTGCGACGACACAACATACATTTTTCTTGGCAATTTTAAAGGAACAGGTAAGAGATAAATGAAACGACATTTGTCGACAAATATTGTTGCTTTGCATTTGTTGAGCTAAGAAAAACATAAAAGTATTCGATATTGTAAAAACATCGATGTTTTTAAGTGATGCATCGAAAAACATTGATACAGGGTTTCGATGTTTTATATCATATAAAAACATCGATGTATTTTCTAAGTGGACACCCCTACGCTAATCTCAGCTTGAACCCAACCCGAAGTTTGGGAGGACACTCCCGAAGGTGGGATTCTCAGCCTGTATTAGAGGCTGGGTGGCCAGTTACTTTCCTCCTTACATAACCAAGCACGGTAAAAATTACCAACATTTTAACGTTAAATGAGAACCACATAAGCTCTCTGGCGTGCCTCAGTTGAAGGTTGTTGAGACAGATATTCGAAACGGTGACCTTTCGATCTTTATTCTGACTCCTTAACCACTGACCCACCAGGCCAAAATGAAGTAAAAGAAATGAATAAACTAATTTCATTGTGTATTCGTTTCTGATAATTTGAACTGTAAAATTTATATTAGTATAATCCTTCAGAGTTAATTTGCTGGTTGTTATTCATTTTGGTTTTTGTTAACATCTAAGGCATTTGTAAAAATCAGACAACTCGATCCAGAAACCGACTTTACACATTTCTGTGATCGGCATTTCTTTCATTACAAACATTACTTTTTACTTAATTTAATTTATTTTATTTTGTCATATCTCGCGCGATAAAGGAATACCGTATTGGTACCAGATGTTTGCATTATCAGACGGAGTTCTCACTGGACGAAAGACCCATCAGGGAATAGTCCTAAATTATTACCATTAACAGAATCTTTAAATTTTTTAGTAAAATCAGGGTAATTAAACCTACTAGTGGGATGCCCGATGTAACTTGTAATTTTTGAAGCCTTCATCCTCTGCAAAGGAACAATGTTGCTTGGTTCAAAATATTTATTCCTTGTTCGTCTAAAAGTTTCAAAAACGTTTTAAAAAATATGTGCATCGAATCTCAATTTCATACTGCAGTTTGTGTATCATTATGTTTAATTCTTTAAAAACTAGAGTTGCTTTTGACATTTTCAGTCGTAAGTAATTTTTCCCTTGTAACGATTTATGGTAAATATTATTCAATCGAGGTTCAATTAATGCAGGACACTCTGCATATAATGACGACGTAACCTAGCGCCTTTTCCCTTGTTGAAGAGTCGTTAACTGCTATACATCATTTCCACAGTATTTTCTTTAGGAAACCATTTATAATAAATAAGTTTCCTCACGTGTCCCTCTCAAATTACAACAATAGTGCGTGTTTTTTACTGATTAAATTCTAAGGTCTAAATATTCTGTTATCTGTGGATGTATAGGGTGTGATGTGGATCACCAAATGGTTGGGGATGCAGCTTATTTCATAAAAACAATATCAATCAGGTTCAACAAAAGAAATACCAAGGTTTTTGTCGCTAGGAATGATAATGAAAATTTTTTCAAAATCTGTTTCTAATGCAGTTTTCAGGGTTGAAGGTTAGAGTTCAACATATGAAGAAATTTCATCAGACGTAGTGTTAAAACTTATTCCTAGCAGAACAGTTTACTACTGCTGAACCATTAAAATCTACAACGACTTAAATGACATCAAATCATCGTATTGCATTATTGAGTGGGAGATTCCGAAGGAGTTTTCGACCACTAAGTGACATAGTTTTCGATTCGTAGCGCAATGCGTCTCTTATCGTGGCTAAATATCCTAATACGGTGATCCTATTGCGTGTTTAGGACCTACAGTTTAACGTGAAATCCGAACCGTGGAAGGGTTCTGGCGTAGCTGTGCCCAGAGGAGAAAGTCGGATTAAGGGCCTTTTAAAATACCAGCCTAAAACGGAATTGGAACCAAGGACCATTCGATCTTCAGTAAGACGGCTTAACCATTGAGCCATCAGGCGGACCAACAACGACTTGAAAGTTAAGTGATATGTTTCAGTTTTTTTCCCCATATATGCAGCAAACGTACTTAAGTAAGAAACCAGCGTAACACTGGCATCACGGTAGCTGCCTATTCACGTAGGCGACCCCTGAAAGGGGACTGAGACGTACACGCAGCAAGAAGTTGTCTTTTGTCAGGTTTGTCTTCTTTGTTTCTTAGTTATACACATTCATAGAGTACGCTGGAACTATTTAGCTGGCTCAATGATTTTTCGCCTTCCTGTAATTCCAAAATCACTTCGTGTACCCGCTGTGTTGCTTCTTTCGCTCTTCTGATCACTTTACGCCAGTTCCGCTTCTAAATTTCACCACACATCTGGGCTTATTTAGTGAGTTTCTGGAAACTGTGCGATTTATTGTGAGACCTCCCCGATGTTAAACTCACTAAGTTCCCCCCCCCCTTATTTTCTCCTGTCATTGTTAGGTTTAAAATTATTTAAATAGTATTGTCGTTATCTTTGAATATTTCCTGTTTAGGCAGTGATCCAGTCAGCTGAGTTTCTGCAGCCGTAGCAGCAGTAGCCGACTTTTGTGTGTGATTTGAACTGTGCTAGTTTTTGTCGTTATCTTTAAATATTTCCTGTTTAGGTAGTGATTCAGTCAGTAGAGCTGTCGCAGCCGTAGCAGAAGTAGCCGACTTTTGTGTGTGATTTGAATTGTGCTAGTTTCTGTCGTTATCTTTGAATATTACTTGTTTAGGTAGTGATGCAGTCAGTTGAGATACCACAGCCGTAGCAGCAGTAGCTTACGTTTTGAATTTTGCTTGTTTTTGTTGTTATTTTTTAATATTTCCTGTTTAGGTAGTAATCCAGTCAGTTGAGCTTCCCAGTAGTCGAGCGCAGCAGTCAGGCTCAGCAGCCGTTAGCAGTAGACGCTGACTTTCGTGTTTAATGTTAAAGTGTGCTAGATAGCCTTTGTTTTTATCTTTGTTTTTCATGTCTAGGCAGTAACTCAGCAGTCGAGCTCACCAGCCGTCAGCAGCAGACGCCGACTTTCATGTTTAATTTTAAAGTGTGCCAGATAGATTTTGTTTTTATCTTTGATTTTCCTGTGTAGATAGTAAATCAGCAGTCGAGTTTTAGCAGCCGTTAGCAGCAGTTGCCGAATTTTGTGTTTCATATGCAGTTCCGTTTTTGTCTGTTTCAGGTGACATGTCTTGTACAAAGTGTTCCGGTAGGCGTCTGGCTCTCGAGGAGATTCTTAATACTATGGCATCTCTTCAAGCGCAGGTATGGAGCAACCTGGACGGGAAGCGACAGTGCATCGAAGAAATTCCGCAGCCAACTGTAGTAGAACCGGCAAGTTTGGATTTTCAGGTACCACTTGCAGAAAACGTCTGGCATCATGTGGATCGGAGAAAGATGTCGAGATTCCCAATTAGCCGACGGGAAAATGATATCTTGCCACTAAGTAATGCGTTTTCCGTCTTGCAGGAGGCTGAAGAATCAAGCGCGAATGGCCCAGAAGCGCAGCAGGGAAGATTTGCTCGCAGACACCAAGCCTTGCCAGGAAAAGGTTTACTGGTCATTGGTAGCTCCAACGTGCGACGACTGGAGAAACCGCTATGGGAACTAGCCACGAAGAACGGTGCAGACCCCCATACCAACGATCATTCCGTTTCTCTTTCAGGAGCAACCGTCCCACGTGTCATGGAGGCCTTTCCAAAAGCGATTAGGGAATCGAACTGCCATCAGTTAAGAGTAGCTGCGGACGTCGGTACTAATGACTCGGGTCGTGTTTCATTTCCAGATATAGTTAAATCCATGGACAAGTTGGGCCGAAATAAGTATGAAGCCACCCGGGAAAATTCAGTTTCATTGCAGTTCTCAATTTTTGGGGAGGACGTGTGGTGGAAGACCTTTAATTTGAATTGTAGTTTACAGGAACTGTGTCGCAGAAACAACTGGGGCTTCGTTGACCTTCGACCGATGATATCTGCCAGTTGGGACGCATTTGACAGGGCGGTCGTCCACTACACACCGAGAATGGCGACCAAGGTGGCTGCTAAAATATGGAACCATCTTGATATGAATTATTTTTTAGGAACACCATGAGGCCCAAGGAACCGTCAGTACAACGAAGACGATGTGCCGATAACCAAGAAGCTGGTCCTGGTAGTGATGGCGCGAATAATTTTAATATTATAGCTAGAAATAATTCACCCGTTTCCCGTCAGAATGCGAATATGAAAAATGCTATTTTAGTCTCCACAAATAACAATACGAAGCATCTAAGTATAATGGTCCTAAATTGTAGGAGTATTACTTGGAAAGTAACGGATTTTCAAGCCTCAGTTGCGAATAATGATGTCGAAATAATACTAGGAACCGAGAGCTTGTTGACGCCAGAGGTAGAATCTAACGAAGTATTTGGCCCTCATTTCAATGTTTTTCGAAAGGACAGAACTGTCTTAATAGGCGGGGGTGTGTTCGTGGCCGTAAACAAAACTGATAATTGCTCTGTCGTAACTGAAACGAAAAATGTTTGCGAGTTAATATGGGTCAAGGTAAAAATTTAAATTTCATAATCGGGTCATTTTATCGACCTCCGGATTCTGATTTGGCTATCGCGTAATACTTCAGAGAGTCGCTTAATAATATTTACAAAAAATTTCAGGGACATGTATTGATCGTGGGTGGTGACTTTAACCTACCGACGGTTAAGTGGGACACATACACGTTCGGTTTGGGTGGAAGAGATAGGTTAATAACCGAAACGTTCGTAGAATCATTTGCAGAAGAATTCTTGAACAGATGGTCGAAGAGCCAACGCGGTGCTACAAAGATTCCTCCTCCATTCTGGATCTTTTTCTAATTAGCAATCCTGATATTGTAGATACAGTTTATATAGAAGACGGTATAAGTGATCACAAGGCGGTTGTAGTAACGTCAAAAACTAGTCTGAATTTGAGGCATGACAAAGAGAAACTCGTATATTACTTCGATAAGGCAAACGATGCGGGTGTGGTTATTCACTTTGTGAAAAATTTTGTAACGTACACGCTAAGTACAAATGTTGAAGAACTTTGGTTTAATTTAAAAGAACTAATATGGACTGGTTTAAATCAGTTTGTTCCTAAGAACTGTATTAAGGTCAGTATGAACTTCCCTTGGTTCACAGTCTGTAGCGAGCTCTCGGAGCAACAACTTCCTGGTAGTTTACGTTTCCTGGTGAAGTTATAACCGAAGCTAGCTAAACGGTCGCGGTAAACAAGTAGTGTGTGTGTGGTAGACGTAGTAGTTTACCAAGAAATACAATCTACTGTGTTCTAGGTGAAAATAATCGATTGGTAATCGTGCTCATCTAACATACTAGTCCGTGTGACCATCACCCACAATGTTCGGTGGGATGTACGGCGAAGGTGGAACTTGTGGCCTTCAGGACCACACATCAGAACTTGAAAACCATAGTGGCACGCCAACCGGGTCGGTAATTGCAGCCGCGTTGAACACAGTCAGCAACCAACAAACTGATGAAGCCATTCCAACCGAGACTGTGAATTATCAGTACAGTGTGGTACCAGACGATCCCATGCTTGGTAGCCAAAGCATAAGTAACAAGCCTGCTAAACGCCAGGTACCAACAGAAGAAGATGTAAGAAAATCAACCCATGCAGCAGAGAAAGTCGCACGGCTCTCAGCGATACATTCAGCAGCTCAGCAGCCGATGTCTACTGTCAACACGACACCAACAACGTCAGCAACTCCAGTAGCACCAGTAGTACCAGCAACAACAGCAACACAAGCGGCAACTGCACCCTCCATTTCCGGCAGCAGTCTACAGGACGCGCAGCAGAATACATCAAGCTACAGGTACGACGCAAGCGATAACGGCCCATTTATAGTTTTTGTAGAGGGGAAGGAGAAGAACATAGGCCGGTTACATCCAATGGTTATAGGAAAACTACTACGTGAGCAAGGTATCCTAAGATCAAATCATCTCTTGAACATCACGAGTTCTGGTCGTAATAGAATAAAAATTGAAACAAACAGTAGTGCGGCGGCAAATAGCCTCGTAACATCGGAAGTCTTCGCTAGAAACAATATGGTGGCTTACATCCCAAAGTTCATGGTACACAAACAGGGTGTAATTAGGAACGTGGACATCTCCCTGAGTTACATAGAAATACTCTCAGTGATAGAATGTGAGGCCCAAGTAGTAGGTATCCGACGGTTCAATAAAAAAGTTGTAAAACAAGGTAAACAGGAACTTACACCACTTCCCGTATGTGTATTAACATTTAAATCTCAGCTGCTGCCTAAATTTGTCTACATCCACGGGGTTCGCTGTAATGTTGAGGTTTATATCCCATCAGTTACCCAGTGTTACAAATGCTTGCGTTTCGGTCATGGGAGCAATCAGTGCCTAAGCCAAACGCGTTGTGGTTTTTGTGCATCCGATCATAGCATTGAGTCATGTCCTAAAACGTCCCAACCTAAGTGTGCTCTGTGCTCTGGCCAACACTTAGCCACAGATCGACTGTGTCCCGTATATCAGAAGACGAGAGCCATAAAGCAATATATGGCGTTGAATAATGTCAGCTATAGCGAGGCCACAGCTATACATGAGAATAGACCCTACGCTCAAGCTGCAGCCAACATCAACTTGCAGTAAAATAGTCCAACTGAATTTCCGCCTCTGCCGGTCATGCACTCTTTTCCTGTCAACAACTACCAACAACCAACCTACCAGCTAGCCTCATTTGATAACAGGCCATACACAAGGGCGGTAGCAACCCCTCCACAGATTGTCTCCCAATCTCCGGTAATGTCTAGACAACAGAACATGTCGCTGTTCCCCATGAGGACAACCCCGCAGAATAATCAGTCCAAGCCACTGCATGCGACAAACCCAGTCCCACTCAGACGAGACAACATGGTACCTCCGGGAATTAATTCAAAAGTCGTCCGACCTCAACAGATCACGACACATAGCAATACAAATAACTGGAAAGATTACCAGCAATATCACATTCCTAGCCAAAGACCAACGGTGCCCTTACAGAGTAATTTAACCAGCACCGTCAATAACATGGAGGATCCTCCAGCCACATCAGACAGGCATCGCTTAATAGAAATAATGCTTAATTTCATTACCATGCTGCTACAGCAGATACAATCTGGAGGAGGGACACTCCCAATCGACGCAATAAGGGATAATATTAGTAGGATTATAGAATCCACAAGCAACCTGCACGGTACAGAGGAAGAAAGAGTGTTAACCTCTCAGGATAATGGAGAAGATTTTGCAGTGGAACGCACGGTCTATTAGGTCCAACAAGGAAAGCCTTATGCAGTTTTTGCAAGAAAATGCCATCCCCATCTGCACTGTGACGGAAACATGGCTAAAACCCGAGGAGAGATTCACATTTCCAGGCTATAATATTATTCGCCACGACCGAGAGGACGGGTTCGGTGGCGTAGCCATCCTAGTACATTCCAATACACACTTCACCAAAGTCTCATTGGATTTACGAGGAATCAATATAGAATGTTGTGCAATTGAAACCTCTTTCAGGGGCCAGCGTTGTACAGTTCTTGTCATGTACAAGTCTCCTGGTATACCGCTATCCAAAGAAGATCTTCAATACATTTTCAGACAGATTAATAATCCGTTAATTGTCACCGGAGATCTAAACGCCCACCACCCAATATGGGGCTGCTCTGCAGAAGATAGACTGGGTAGGGATATAGTACAATTAATGGAAGACAGTAATTTAATACTACTTAATGACGGGTCACCAACAAGGATCAGCAGACCAACAGAATCTCCTTCCGCTGTGGATATCACCCTTACGTCACCAAACATCGCCTTGGGCACAGACTGGTCTGTAATTCAACATCCCCTTGGCTCAGACCACTTGCCACTATTGCTGTCCTTCCCAACCTCAAAACAACAGCAACCGATGAAATATCCAAACTATAAATGGAATATAAGAAAAGCAAACTGGCAGTGGTATAGAGAAGCAGCAACACAAGAATTTGCAGATTTTGAAATGAGCGGTGATGTAGAGAGGGACTATCACAACTTTGTAGAAAAATTGAAAACGCGGCTTCTTTCGCCATTCCAGTTACGCGCCCCTTCACTACACGGAAACATACAAACACCGTGTGGTGGGATGAAGATTGTCAGCAGATGCTGGAAGAAAGAAAGGAAGCATTACGCAAATATCGGAGGTCGGCAACAGATAGTAACTTCCTCGCCCTAAATAAGATCCAAGCAAAAGCCAAACGTCTTTTCAAAGAAAAAAAGAGAATGGCCTGGAAAGAATTATGCTCCACTCTAAATAAAGACATGCCCCTAAGAAGACTATGGAGGAAAATTAGAACATTTAAAAGATCTCAGCAGACATCCGAACCCGAGGTAGAACCAACGGAAGCCGTTCTGGAAGAAATCCTAATGTCGTTAGCGCCTCCATGGGTGGAGCGGTCTGTTTCACCATGGGACAACAACGATAACAGCCAATGCAAATTTCTTATGCAACCATTCGTCGTTGAAGAACTTAACCGGGCATTATCTGGAGGTAAAGGAACAGCCCCCGGTCCAGATAACATTGCCTATCCAATGCTTGGCAATCTCCCTCTCACTCCCAAACTGTTGCTCTTAGAGATACTTAATCAAGTCTGGTTAAAGAGCATAGAAATAACAGAAATGAAGACAGCAAGAATAGTTGCCGTAAAGAAACCATCCTTGAGTCCCGACAAACCAACATCCTATAGACCAATCACATTACTATCGTGTGTGTACAAATGTCTAGAAAAACTGATTAAATCACGGCTTGAATGGTGGTTTGAAAATCACTCGCTCCTACCACGTCTTCAGTTGGGGTTCAGGAAAGGCACAGGAACTACAGAAACACTCGCCCATTTGCTGGTTGACACTCAGCTATCTCTTAGTAGAAACAAATACATGGTTGCGGTGTTCATGGACTTAAAAAACGCGTATGACAACGTTGTATTGCCGATACTAGTGAAGAAGATGATAAAAATCGGGGTTCCCCGAAGATTCGTGACGCAATTGTACACAATGCTGCGGAATAGGTGGCTAATTGTCAAGAAAAATGGAAAAATTTTGGGCCCTCGATGTGTCAATAAAGGTCTGCCCAAGGTTCGATCCTGGCCCCGTTTCTGTTCAATATTTACACGGCTGACTTGCATCTGATAACCCAAGGAGAAGCTACACTATTACAGTATGCAGACGACCTTTGCATTTATACCGAAGCGGACTCAATCGAGAAGTGTATAAGAAGGTTAAGCAGGACACTACAAAGACTACAAAGCTGGTTTTGAACAATGGTATGGAGATATCCACTCACAAAACAGCTGCCTGCATCTTTACTAGACACAGAATACCTACCATGACGAGCATACAAATAGGCCCATATACTTGCCCAGTTAAGCCCCACGTCAAGTACCTTGGCTTAATTATTGACAATAAATTGAAATGGTCGGCCCATATAAGGAACATACTTACCAAATGTGAAGCATCATACAATGTAATACGAGCCACAACAGGAGTATGGTGGGGCACCGAACCCCCAGTTGCAATACACCTCTACAGGGCGCTCGTGCGACCCATCCTAGACTACGGGTGTATCTTTTTTGGATCGGCGTCAGACAACACGCTATCCAAACTCAATAGACTACAATATAAAATTCTGCGTTCCTGTCTTGGGGCCATGGGTTCGACTCCTACTAACTCTTTGCTGGTAGAAGCTAAGGAGCCGCCATTGCACCTTAGAAGGCAATACCTCGCAACGAAAGCACTTCTGAAGTGGTCGCAATTCTTAGAAAGCGAATTGACTGAGAAAATCTCTCAGCTGATGCTGCACTGCGTCACTAGCAGATACTGGTTCAACAGGACGATGCCATGCATAGTAGCAGCCTATATCGACGTACAACCACTACAGAAGCAAATCACTAAGTCATGGCATATAGGATGTTACACCACAAACTATAATAATCTTATAAAAGAATTAAACATACAGTTAGACCTCTGCCAACAACGAAACTCACATGCTATCACTACAAAATTGGCACAGCTCAGAGTGCAGTGGGGAGAACCTTTAACATATTACACTGATGGATCTAAGTTCGCAGACGCGGTAGGATGTGCATTCGTTGAAACATTCACAAACAGGTGCGGGAAATACAAGCTACCTCAGTCCGCAAGCATACTGACAGCGGAACTAACGGCGATCTTAGAAGCCTTACGGAATGCCAGCCACTCCGAACGTAAACCAGTTGTTATCCTCTCCGACTCAATGTCGGCAATGCAGCTCCTACAGCACCACACAACTACCACCCATCCAAATCCTGTGGCCCTCGAAATTATAAACTGGATATCCATACTAGAGAAAAGGGGCCAGCCAGTCACCATGGCGTGGATTAAAGCACATTGTGGGGTAGTGGGAAACGAAACAGCAGATGCGCTTGCCAAGGAAGCAGCCTATAATGGTGAGGTGAAACACCTTGATGTTCCCTACTCCGATCACTTTAGTTATTTCAAAAACAAACTGACGACTGTTTGGGAGGTAGACTGGAAGACAGAAGCGCAGACAAAAGGTAGATTTTACAAATCCGTACAACAATATATTCCTACCAAACCGTGGTTTGAAAATAGCAAATTTCCCAAAAAATTAATTACAACGATCTTCCGCCTGAGAACAAATCACGGGCGCTGGCGTCAACACCTCCATCGCCTGAACCTAGTTGATAACCCGACCTGTGACTGTGACAGCAATCAAGATGAAACCCCAGATCACATATTTTTTGGCTGCTGCAAATATACTGTGGCTAGCGACACCCTCATAAGTGCCTTGGTAAGGGAGGGACAGCAATTGCCTACATCAACACCAACCCTACTAGCCTCAAATAACATAAAAGTATACCGGCTTTTGTACAACTTTGTCGCCAGTAACAACATAACGGTCTAACAAAACCAAACTATGGTAAAAGACGGAAATACCCATATTCCATCAAAACCTGATGATCAAGTCAATTCGTTCCTACACATGTAAATGTTGGTTCACAAGTAAATACCGAACCTAAATAAGCATATAATTAAACATGTAAATAATTAAATGGTTAAATACGTAAAGGTGTAAATAGTTAAATGTAGAAATACAAATGTATGTGACATGGGTGTATGTATACCTAAATATGTATATACTGAAATATGCAAATATTTAAATATATTGATAGGTAAATATGCAAATATAAACGTATGTGACAAGATTGTATGACTAATTCAAATGTATATAGCTAAATAGGCAAATTGTAAAATATGTATATAGATAAAGATGAAAATACCCAAAATGTAAACAAAATGTACGCAGCTTGGCTGCATGGCTACTTGCCAAATGCCATAAATAAATAAATAAATAACTTCCCTTGGTTCAATAAGGAAGTGAAACGTTTGCTTAGGAGGCCAAGGCGTTCACATGCCACGGTGAAGAAATCGTGCTAAATAATTCCAGTTGCGAGAGGAAGTGCGTAAGGAAATGTGCGATGCGTTTAAAGAATTCCAAGCCAGCAATTTATCCGAAGATCTAATTACTAACCCAAAAAAGTTCTGGTCGTATATCAAAGTAATAAGAGGCTCTTGTAAGGTTATGCCGTCGGTGATTAAGGAAAATGGTGAATTAGCAGAAACAAGCGTAGAGAAAGCAGAAATTTTTTAATAATATATTTTAAAAAGCTTTCACGATAGAAAACTCAAATGAGATTCCGATATTTAACAATCGTAACGACAAAATTATCAATGATCTCGTTCTTGATCTCTAGGGAATAACTAAACTGCTTATGGATGTAAAAACCAATAAGGCTCCCGGTCCAGACGGTATTCCTACAAGATTGTACCCAAAGTACCCAAAGGAAATTGCACCGTATTTGATGAAATTATATACCGTATCCTTGGATCAAGGAAAAATACCAGCCGAATGGAAGACCGCTATCGTAAGTCCAGTGTTTAAAAATGGGAATGTTAATGATCCTCAGAATTATAGTCCGATTTCGTTAACTTCAATATTTTGCAGGATTTTACAACATATCATCTATTCAAATGTCATGCGGTTCTTGGATGAAGGTTAGCTTTTAAACCGAAATCAATATGGATTCAGAAAAGGCCGATGCTGCGAAACACAAATTGCACTTCTAATTCACGACTTGTGCCGAATTATAGATGAGCAATCCCAGGTTGATTTAGTTCTATTAGATTTTAAAAAAGCTTTCGGCACTGTGCCTCACACTAGGTTAATTAGGAAACTTCGTGGTTACGGCATATCTAGACAAATATGCTACTGAGTTGCAGACTTTCTGAAGAGCAGAACACAGTGTGTAGTTTTCGACGGTGTGCGTTCATCACGTACCGGAGTGAGGTCCGGGGTCCCCCAGGGAAGCGTGATAGGGCCTCTGTTGTTTGTCATATACATTAATGATTTATGCGACATAATAGGGGTGATGAAAAGATTATTTGCCGATGATGCTATTATTTATCGTGAAATCAAAACCCAGGACGACTGCGCTTTTGTTACAAGACGATATTATGAAAATAATTGCGTGGTGCAAAGTTTGGCAGTTGGAGTTAAACGCTGAAAAGTGCTAAGTCATGCGTGTAAGTAAAAAGGTGACACCAACTAACTATGAATATACAGTTAATGGTACTGTCCTTAGAACGGTAGATTCCGCTAAATACCTAGGGTTAACAATTCGTAATAATTTGTAGTGGAATGAGCATATCGAGAATGTAATGGGGAAAGAAAATCGAATGCTTTTTTTTTCTTGGTCGTAATTTAAAACAATAAACTCCGGAAGTTAAATCGATTGTATACAAGTCACTAGTACGTCCTCACTTAGAATATTGTTGTTCTGTATGGGGTCCCCATCAAAAGGGGTTAATGGAGGCATTAGAGAATGTCCAAAGAAGATCCGCCAGATTCGTGACAGGTATGTATAGTTGGAGGGAAAGCGTAAGTGCGATGTTGAAGGAGTTAGGTTGGGAAGACCTGGAACACCGAAGGCTGTGCTCTCGACGGAAGCTAATTGAAAAATTCACGACTGACGTATTTCGGAATGACATCCAGCAAATATTGTGACCAGCAACATTCATATCTCGGAATGACCGCGAAGGTAAGATAAGAGAAATCAGGGCCAGAACTGATTCATTTCTGTACTCATTTTTCCCACGAGTGATTAGGGAATGGAATAGAAAGGATTTATCGGGCGAGTATACTTAAAATCCGACAATAGTAGCTTTCGATAAAGCACTCCGACCATCCTGATCTGTGTTTTCCATGTTTTTCCCGGATCACTCCAGGCGAATGCTGGGATGGTTCCTCACAATAGCCCATGGGCGCCTCCTGCCATATCCCGCATATGCCTTCCAAACCATCACCCTTTTCGATAGGTGCAATGCACCCTCCGCCACACACATTTACTGAATCGCGGAGTAATAATAATATTAATAATAGAGTACCAGTATATTACAAAATCAAAATGGTAGTACAGAATATGCAAAAATTCTCGATAAATAAATTCTTGTAAGGAATTTGACACTCTGAACTAGAGCACGAATAAAGCTTGGTCCCACATTCTTTTTTTTCCTTTCGTAAAACGGTATATCTAAAGTGTGAAAGGAGACTTTCCCGATGTTATTTTTATTTATATTCAAAACTAAATAGTTGAATGATAGAATTTTTTGTTTTTAGTGTATTAACCAGACGTTATCATTTTTTGTTCAGCCTAATATAAAATGAAGCAAGAAGTGTAGGGGATTTTAGAACTATTCCACTTATCTAGTGATACAAAACGTTTACGAATGAAGAGGTACAATGCATATATATTTTTTGAAAATTTAGAGAAAAATATAATTTATTTCTATAATCATTTTTGATTAAAAATTAACATTTTGATAATATTTAACGAAATGCCTGGAACTGAATACGTGCTGGGCGATGACCTTACCACTCAGCTATTCCTGCCGTAATGTAGTATCTAAGCAGAGCTAATTTCATTATATTACATTTTGTGTTGGATAGTAGAACATGACGTCCTACCACTTTGATATTTTACTCTTATGGTAAAGCAATAGACCTTAAAAAATATATATTTTTTTCAAATTAATTCCCCCAGTGTGGTTACCTCTACTTCTTAGTTCAGAATATCTTATACTTTATCCTACCAGTATAGAATTCCCATTTTTATTCACCATCTGGTTTCGTTTCCATATTTGTCGGTAGATATCGGATTACAATGTCAGGCCGTAAGCTTTATCGCACTAATTCAGATTTATGTGTCAGCCGTAGTTGTTGTCAAATAGTACGTGCCCATAAAAAGATATATGTTTCTGTATCCTGCGTCCAGTCTCTTACCTAACCAGACATATTCAGTGAGGATACACACAAAGGGAAAAAGAAGCTTCCACTACAAGCATATCATTTGTCATTACGAAAATGTAGACTTATTTTATATGTGTATATTCTATTTCAATAAATTTGTGGTGAACCCTAAAATTATTAGGTGTCATGAATTTAATTTTCATCTTTGCAGTATTGTATTGTAAATAGAGGTTTGATTTACTGAAGAATATAATATTTGAGTTTTAATCAGCTAAATGTAACGTTTTCATCACGGTTAAGAACAGTGCGTTATTTTTTCATGTACATATTGAATAATAAGATACTAGAAGTAGTATTTTTGTTACAGTCATCCAGAAATTACTATGCCACCAACACTAAAACCGATGCAATAATAGAAGATATTCTGTGACAGATTAATGGGATTCGGGCTCATACAAGCTACAAAGTCAACGCAATTTTTAATCGGAATTAATTGGTATTGGAAAACATAATTACTCATTAAAACCTCTTCTTTACTGCATCCTCATCTAAACTACCCTATACATAATTTCATATAAACATGTTTCATCTTATTATTTGGTGAACTTTTACTATCTTTTTTCGATTACTGTTTTCTATTAAGTGTTCATGCCGTTTTTCTCTACGTTCTGTATTTTAGTTTCCGTTTAATAGTACTCTACTTTTCTTCTATGTATTCTATTCTTCAAATGAATAAAGGTACGTTCAGCGAAATCAAAATATCGTACCTTTTTCTCTGCAGTAAAATCTTCATCAGAAATAGACTTTCCATCATGGTTGTCAGTATTCTCAAATGTTAAAAGTTTCCTTACCTGCAATAATACTGCAATAATACTGGCAGAACAGAAACTTTGTGGTAGTTTAAGGTCATATAGAGGTTAAATTTATTTTTTCAAGTAAAATGGTGTTAAAAAAACTAATTTATTCAAGTTAGAAAACACAATCCTATTTCAGAGTCTGTTAATATGACATTTCACTAGACGCCTTAGCAAAATAATTATGGGTATCAATTGATTAAAAGTTTTTGGAAAATTAGTATTCGTTTTCTTCTAATGGTCATATTTACGCATTACTAGCTTGAACCCGTGGCCTCTCCCATGTTAACACACGTGTGTGGGTAAATTTTCTTTTAAAAATCTAACTGTCTCCAAGCAGGAACTAAACCAATGCAGGGCACACAGACTGGTATCTGAAAGAAGGAAAGTGCTAAAATAATATTGTGTAAGAAGTTTTCTCCTCCTACTTACTTTCTAATCTCGGGAATTTCTCGATACCTGTGAAAGGTTTTGATTAAGATTTACCGGGTACTTTTAATTCTGAGACTCAAATTCTGTGCCATACCCGGAACAAAAACGTACGTGGTTGGAGCCTCTCCACGGTAACATTCCAGGGATATGTAACTAATGTGGTTTGTCGTTGCCTCCCCCAAAGTTAATTCGTTCCTAAGTATTACTGTAAGTTTGGATGACTGCGATGGTGCGTTTGTTAAGTGTGTAGTGTTATTTGCTTTGTGGAAGTGAAATTAAAGAAGGCAAAGGATAGAGTATTTTACTTGATGATTCAGGCGTAATTTTCCACAAGACACCAAACAGTCCACCTAGTTTTAATTCCTCACCACACGAATGAAACTCTGTTAAAAGATTGGTAGCATTCTCTTGAAACACAGTATGGTGAGGTTTGGGGTTTAATCCAGGATCTTGATACACAATCTGGTGTTTAAGAATCATGAACCACACCTCTCCATCCATGCTGACCAACTCCGGAAGATGAAAATTTATCTAACCACGTTGGTTCCAACCGGCTGAGCCCAAGTCATGCACTGGAAAACACCATGGTGGCTTAACGGCCTTAACCAACGGGGCAGAATTTTAAAGTTTTATATATCAAGAATATGAATTAATAAAAATTTATACTTTCACAGTTAGAGCTATTACCTTTTGCATGTACGAATATGTCTCCATGACCATAGGATTCCACCTGTCAATTTTAAATCTTGTAAATTTCAATGTTTACTTATCAAAATATATAGCATTACTATCTCTTCCATTTCTTGTTTATCAATGTTGTCACTCTAGCAAATCCTCTATTTAATTGTTGCACTCCACTATATGTCATGGCACATTATTTTTTTTTAAAAAAAGTGACATGAAAACATTTCATTTTGAAAAACCTAGTATTTAAAAATTACGCAAAGGATGCGAACAGGCAAAGACTTTTGAAAGAGAAAGATTGGAAGGATAATTTATTAGCCAACATTACACCTTCACGACTGCAAGAAGGGTTCCTGATTTGTTAGTAGACGAAACGGAGAAAAAGGGCATGACGAGTGGACTTAAAGAGCATACTGCTTGTAGATGGTGTGACTTGAGCCAAAATAAAATTGTTTCGTATGAAATACATTACGGCGGATAATTTAAGACCGTATTCAGATTGATAAAAGTATATTTTGAAAAGCTGTGGAGCTTTGAAAGAGAAAATGTCAAAGTATTATGTAGATAAGATAAAACAAAACCAGCGGAGATCAGGTAGAACTAAAGCAAACATCACTGGCAATGCAAAGAGGCGTAGGTTTTACCGGTTTAGCATGTATTCTGAGAGTTATAAAGCAATGTGGGGCCAGTTGTCCCAGACGCCCATGAGCGTCAAACCTGTATATGCATTCATTGTACAACGCTGGTTTTTTGAATGAACTGAGCCAAATAATATCATTTCATTACGTATACACTACGGTGGACAATTTAAGATAGTTTCAAGATCGATACAAGAAAATATCGAAACAACGTGATTACTTGAAAGTGGAAATTTCCAGAATCTAAGTCCCTAATTGTGAACAATCTGACAAAATCGGACAGTATGTCTTGGCAGGAAACTGCAGTGCCTCTGTTAGCTCAGCCCATCGTACAATCCCTTTGGCGGGTATTCAAATCAGTGCCATCTGTATTTCAGATAATTCATTTCCTTAAGTCAATGCGTGGAACAAAATTGGAAGACTCCGCCCACTAAGAATTGTTATTGGCGGGGTATACCGATGTTGTCGAATTGTGCACTATTAGGGACTTTAACACCAACTCGGCGGGACCACCAGTGCAGGAGAAGGAGTTACGGCAGTAAACCCTGCTCCCAAGAAGGCGAACTGCTCAGATGGACATAGTGAAAATACAGACCACCAGTTCGCCTATTTTACTTCTGTAAACCTACCACAAAACACATGTTCTAGAAGTTTAGTATCTATTAGTAATTTGTCGTGTGTACCTAGGTAGGTAGGTAGTAACTCAGCAGTCGAGCTCAGCAGCAGACGCCGAATTTTGTGTTTAATTTTAAATTGTGCTAGATAGCTTTGGTTTTTATCTTTGAATTTCCTGTTTCGGTAGTGACTCAGCAGTCTAGCTCAGCAGTCCAGCTCCGCAATCGTTAGCAGAAGACGCCGACTTTCGTGTTTAATTTTAAAGTGTGCTAGATATCTTTGGGGTTTATCTTTGATTTTCCTGTTTAGGTAGTGACTCAGCAGTCGTTAGCATCAAACGCCGACTTTCGTGTTTAATTTTTAAGTGTGCTAGATAGCATTAGTTTTTATCTTTGATTTTCCTGTGTTGGTAGTGACTCAGCAGTCGAGCTCAGCAGCCGTTAGCAGCAGACGCCGACTTTCGTGTTTAATTTTAAAGTGTGCTAGATAGATTTGGTTTTTATCTTTGATATTCCTGTTTAGGTAGTGACTCAGCTGTCGAGCTCAGCAGTCGTTAGCACCAGAAGCCAACTTTCATGTTTAATTTAAAGTGTTAGATAGCTTTGGTTTTTATCTTTGATTTTCCTGTTTAGGCAGTGACACAGCAGTCGAGCTCAGTAGTCGACGTCAGCAGGCGTTAGCAGCAGACGCCAACTTTTGTGTTTGATTTAAAGTGTGCTAGATAGCTTTTTTTTATCTTTGATGTCCCTGTGTAGTTAGTAAAACAGCAGTAGAGCTTCAGCAACCGTTAGTTGCAGTCGCCGATTTTTGTGTTTCACTTGTAGATCCGTTTTTGTCTGTTTCAGGTGACATGGCTTGTGCAAAGTGTACCGGTAGGCATCTGGCTCTCAAAGAGATTCTTAATACTACGGCATTTATTCAAACGCAGGTATTCACCATCCTAGACGAGGAGCGGCAGTGCGTTGAAGAAATTCCGCAGCCAACTGTAGTAGAACCATCAAGTCTGGATTTGCAGATACCAGTTGCAGAAAACGTCTGGCATCGTGTGGCTCGGAGAAAGGTGTCGAAATTCCTAGTTAGCCGACGGGAAAATGATATCTTTCCACTAAGTGTTACAGGAGGCTGAAGATTCATGTGCGAATGGCCCAGAAGCGCAGCAGGGAAGATTTACTCACAGAATCTGAGCCTTGTCCTGCCTGGTGACTGGCAGCTCCAACGTGCGAAGTCTGGAGAAAGCTACGTAAAGTAGCCACGAAGAACGGTTCAGACCGTCTTACTAACGTTCATTCCGTTTCTCTTTCAGGATCAACCGTACCACGTGTTATGGAGGCCATTTCAAAAGCGATTAGGGAATCAAACTGCCGTCAGTTAAGAGTAGCTGTGGACGTCGGTACTAATGACTCGTGTCGTGTTTCATTTCCAGGTATAGTTAAATCCATGGACAAGTTGGGCTGAAAGGCGTATGAAGCCGCGCTAGAAAATTCGGATTCATTGCAGTTTTAAATTTTTAGTGTAGTGTCGTGCCACGCATCGATTGTGGGCAGGCCGTGGGGTGGAAGATCTTTAATTTGAATTATAATTTGCAGGAGTTGTGTCGCAGAAACAACTGGGGCTTCGTCAACCTTCGACCGTTGATATCTGCCAGCTGGGACGCATTTGACAGGTCGGGCGTCCACTACACACCGAGAATGGCGACCAAGTTGACTGCAAAGAAATGGAACCGTCTTGATATGAATTATTTTTTAGGAACACCGTGAGGCCCGAGGAACCGTCAGTTCAAAGAAGAGGATGTGCCGATAACCTAGAAGCTGGTCCTGGTAGTGATGGCACGAATAATTTTAATATTACAGCTCGAAATACTTCACCCGTTTCTTGTCAGAATGCGAATATGAAAAATACGATTTTAGACTCCACAAATAACAATACGAAGCATCTAAGGATAATGGTCCTAAATTGTAAGAGTATTAGAGGGAAAGTAACAGATTTTCAGCCTCAGTTGCGACTAATGTTGTCGAAATAATACTAGGAACCGAGAGCTGGTTGACGCAAGAGGTTGAATCTAGCGAATTATTTGGCCCTCATTTCAATGGTTTTTCGGAAGGACAGAACTGTCTCAATGGGCGGGGTTGTGTTCGTGGTCGTAAACAAAACTGATAATTGCTCTGTCGTAACTGAAACGAAAAATGTTTACGAGTTAATATGGGTCAAGGTAAAAATTGGCAAAACATTTATAAGTTCATAATCTGGTCATTTTATCGACCTCCGGATTCTTATTTGGCTATCGCGGAATACTTCAGACAGTCGCTTAATAATATTTACAAAAAATTTCATGGACATATATTGACCGTCGGTGGTGACTTTAAACTACCGTCGGTTAAGTGGGACACATACACGTTCAGTTTGGGTGAAAGAGATAGGTTAGTAACAGAAACGTTCGTAGAATCATTTGCAGAAAGATGTCTTGAACAGATCGTCGAAGAGCCAACGCGGTGCTACAAAGATTCCTCGTCCATTCTAGATCTTTTTCTAATTAGCAGTCCTGATATTGTAGATACAGTTTGTGTAGAAGACGGTATATGTGATCAAAAGGTGGTTGTGGTAATCTTATAATCAAGTCTGAATTTGAAGCATGACAAAGAGAAACTCGTATATTGCTTCGATAAGGCAAACGATGCGGGTATGGTTGATCACTTTGCGAAAAATTTTGAAACGTACAACTAAAAACAAATATTGAGGAAGTTTGGTTTAATTTTTTAAAAAAAATGGACCGGTTTAAATCAGTTTGTTCCTAAGGCCTCGTATCCACTTGAGCACGCTCAGGTGAATGAGCTGCTCAGTGAAGTGAGCCGCTCAAGTGTGGACGCCTGAGCACGGTCTCAACGAACGACAGCGGGCGAGTCGATCGGTTGTCCGTAGTTTGGAATGCTCAAAGGCGAGCCAGTGTTTGTTCGGCGCTCAGTGTGGACGGTATTTGGC
Source organism: Vandiemenella viatica (assembly GCA_031002005.1). Taxonomy (NCBI): domain Eukaryota; kingdom Metazoa; phylum Arthropoda; class Insecta; order Orthoptera; family Morabidae; genus Vandiemenella; species Vandiemenella viatica. The sequence goes on along the minus strand of CM061921.1, from coordinate 46,657,998 downwards.
GTCCTACAATAAGCGCGAGCACGTAGGACAATGAAACTTGCTTAACTCTAATTGATGCGTATGAATCAAAGAGGGTGTTATGGGATAGCTCCACTATTATAATAATCGAACTAAAAAATAAGGTGCATGGCATGAAATCAGCGAGATATTAAGCTTTAGTATTGATGATGTAAAGAAAAAAATAATAAGCCAGCTAGGGTCATTTAGGCGAGAACGATCAAAACAGAAGAGTACTTATATAACGGGAAGTGGTATGCTGTTTTGAATAGTATTTCTCACGGCTGAACGGATTTTGATTGTATTTGGTGTTACGGAATTCAGATCCTAAGTGCCTAAAATCATATTGATTTTGTGCCATGCAGTATAATTGTTTTACCAATTTTTATTAACAACTTGAAGTCAATGCCATTATTTAAAAAAAAAATATATAAAAATAAACATTAAATCTATATTTGTAAACATAAATTAAAAATAGGCACCTGCCTTCATATAATTTTGGAGTGACTCAATAGTGCCATCACAGAACACCCCTACTAAACGGATGATGCTTTGTTTATATACTTTGAACATATACTGCAGGCATGTGTAGGGACTTCCTGAGGCTAGGAATCTTAAAGTTATTATAAATTTTATCTTCTGGTGGGATCGCCTAACGCATAGGCGTATTATCGTGCATTTTAGTATGATGTCCAACTAATGACAGCAAATGTTCGAAATCGATCTCGTAAAGTTTTGAAATAGCTCATTGTCTCCTTCTAAAGTCAATTCGCGAATTAAATTATTAAGATAATTTCTTCGCTGACGATGACTTTCTCTAATCCACCAACTTGGTAATTTTTTTCTCTGTTTTGACATCGTGTGGATAATAATAAAGGCCGCAGCTACGCGTGACGACACGTCAATAGCCGAGCGTTTTCTGAGCACCGAAACCAGGCTCGTTCGACCAAAATTTCCTTTTCCTTGAGCGCGCTCATTTGCCTGAGTGTGGAAGTGGATACGAGGCTTAAGAAGTGTATTAAGGTCAGTAACAACTTCCTTTGGTTCCTTAGGGAAGTGAAACGTTTGCTCAAGAGGCAAAGGCGTTTACAGGTCACGGTGAAGAAATCGGAGGACTAATCTAATCGCGCTAAATTAGTCCAGTTGCGAGAGGAAATTCGTAAGGCAATACACGATGCGTTTAAAGAATTCCAAACCAGGAATTTATCCGAAGATCTGATTACTAATCCAAATAAGTTCTGGTCGTATATCAAAGTAATAAGAGGCTCTCGTAAGGTTGTGCCGTCGCTGATTATGGAAAATGGTGAATTATCAGAAACAAGCGTAGAGAAAGCAGAAATTTTGAATAATAAATTTAAAAAAGCTTTCACGATAGAAAACTCAGAGGAGATTCCCATATTTAACAATCGTAACGACAAAATTATGAATAATCTCGTTCTTGATGTCGAGGGAGTAACTAAACTGCTTTTGAATGTAAAAACCAATAAGGCTCCAGGACCAGACGGTATTCCTACAAGATTCTACTCAAGGTACGCTAAGGAAAATGCACCGTATTTGATTAAATTATATATCGTCTCCTTGGATCAAGGAAAAATATCAGCCTAATGGAAGACCGCTATCCTAAGTCCAGTGTTTAAAAATGGGAATGTTAATGATCCTCAGAATTATTGTTCGATTTCGTTAAATTCAATATTTTGCAGGATTTTAGAACATATCATCTATTCAAATGTCATGCGGTTCTTGGATGAGGATGAGCTTTTAAACCCAAATCAACATGGATTCAGAAAAGGCCGAAACTGCTAAACACAACTTGCACTTCTAATTCACGACTTGTGTCGAATTATAGATGAGCAATCCCAGGTTGATTTAGTTCTTTTAGATGTTAAAAAAGCTTTCAACACTGTGCCTCACACTAGGTTTCTTAGGAAACTTCGAGGTTACGGCATATTTAGACAAATATGCGACTGAGTTGCAGACTTTCTGAAGAGCAGAACACAACGTGTAGTTTCGACGCTTAGCGTTTATCTCGTACTGAAGGGAGGTCCGGGGTACCACAGGGAAGCGTCTCTGTTGTTTCTCATATACATTAATGATATACTATGTGACATAATAGGGGTGATGAAAAGATTATTTGCCAATGATGCTATTATTTATCGTAAAATCAAAACCCAGGACGACTGCGCTTTGTTACAAGACGATATTATGAAAATATTTGTGTGGTGTAAAGATTGCCAGAAGGAGTTAAATGCTACAAAGTGCCATGTCATACGTGTAAGTAAAAAGGTGACACCAGTTAACTATGAATATACAATTAATGGCACTGTCCTTAAAACGGTAGATTCCGCTAAATACCTAGGGGTAACAATTCATAATAGTTTGACGTGTAATGAGCATATCGAGAATGTAATGGGGAAAACAAATCGTATGCTCCGATTTCTAGGTTGTAATTTAAATCAATGCACTCCGGAAGTAAAATCGATTGTATACCAGTCACTAGTACGTCCTCACTTAGAATATTGTTGTTCTGCATGGGGTCCCCATCAAAAGGGGTTAATGGAGGCATTAGAGAAGGTCCAAAGAAGAGCCGCCCGATTCGTGACAGGTATATATAGTTGGATGGAAAGCGTAAGTGCGATGTTGAAGGAGTTGGGTTGGGAAGACCTGGAACACCGAAGGCACTGCTCTCGACGGTAGCTAATTGAAAAATTCACGACTGACGTATTTCGGAATGACATCCAGCAAATATTGCGACCAGCAACATTCATATCTCGGAATGACCGCGAAGGTAAGATAAGAGAATTCAGGGCCAGAACCGATTCATTTCTGTACTCATTTTTCCCAAGAGCGATTAGGGAATGGAATAGAAAAGATTTACCGGGCGAATAAGCTTAAAATCCGACAGGAGTAGCTTTCGATAAAGCACTCCGGCCATTCTGATCTAGGTTTTCCCGGAGCGATAGCGATAGCTGGGATGGTTCCTCGCAATAGCCCATGGGCACCTCCTGCCATATCCCATGTATCCCTTCCAAACTATCACCCTTTTGGATAGGTGCAATGCATCCTCCGCCACACACTTCTAGTCAAACGCGGAGTAATAATAATAATAAAATATAAAATCGTTGGGAACAAAGTGCCGAGTAGTCATTTTCTTATCTACTTAAACAAAATGTTACAAATATTCCTATTGTTCTTCATAGCAAAGAATAAATGGTGACTTGCAGCTTTCATTTATAATACAAAGCGATACTCTACTTAGATTTCTTGCTCCAGTTTTCGTTTATGGAAACTGTGCAGCTGTTAAGAAAATAATACATTTTAGATCAGGATCCAGCAGAATCTTTCTAACATACACAGATTTGTGGGAATATGTCTGCTATATGTTATAAACTGAATAGTTGAATACCATTTAATGGATATATTTCTCAAATCTGAAAATATATCCACTACTAAAGCCGGTCCACTAACAGGAAGCAAAATCTTCTAGTAATTTAACTATTGGTCTTCTTCACACGCAATTCCTTTTGTGACCAGAAATACATTATAATAATTGAGACTAATGTTTAAATTGTACTTTTTTGTTTTGTTTTGTTTTTGGTAACTGTACACTAATAAATTACAGGGGCTAATCTCGACTATCCCCTTCGTTCTAACACGCGTACTGTGGTGTTCCACTTTATCATTTAGCAATCATTCATGGTAAAAATATATATACCAAATAATGAAAATGTATTAAAGTTGTATCGGTATATTTAATGTATTTCAGAAGGTGTAATTGTAATGTAACTGAAGATACAGGTTCCAAAATAGTAAAATGCCTGTCTGTATGTACTACCATGCTCATATGTATCCGAACGATATGAATAGCTCTGCGCTAAATATTCCCTGTAGCTTATTCAACCAATTGAGTACAATATACTTTAGGAGGTATAGTTGGGTGACTATCCCAAATTGACACTGATCCAACTCCAAGAATACTTACTTTTTTCAGGTGATTCGTTTTACAAACTAAAACGATGGTTATATTACGGTACTAAAAATATTTCGCAGACATTGAATGCACGTCGTTTCACATTTCTAAAACATACGACGGTCTCAATACACAGCATAAAAGATAACACACTTACCCAAATACACTCCTGGAAATTGAAATAAGAACACCGTGAATTCATTGTCCCAGGAATGGGAAACTTTACATACACATTCCTGGGGTCAGATACAACACATGATCACACAGACAGAACTATAGGCACATAGACACAGGCAACAGAGCATGCACAATGTCGGCACTAGTACTGTGTATATCCTCCTTTCGCAACAATGCAGGCTGCAATTCTCCCATGGAGACGATCGTAGAGATGCTGGATGTAGTCCTGTGGAACGGCATGCCAAGCCATTTCCACCTGGCGCCTCAGCTGGACCAGCGTTCGTGCTGGACGTGCAGACCGCGTGAGACGACGTTTCATCCAGTCCCAAACATGCTCAATGGGGGACAGATCCGGAGATCTCGCTGGCCAGGGTAGTTGACTTACACCTTCTAGAGCACGTTGGGTGGCACGGGATACATGTGGACGTGCATTGTCCTGTTGGAACAGCATGTTCCCTTGCCGGTCTAGGAATGGTAGGACGATGGGTTCGATGACGGTTTGAATGTACCGTGCACTGTTCAGTGTGCTCTCGACGATCACCAGAGGTGTACGGCCAGTGTAGGAGATCGGTCCCCACACCATGATGCCGGGTGTTGGCCCTGTGTGCCTCGGTCGTATGCAGTCCTGATTGTGGCGCTCACCTGCACGGCGCCAAACACGCATACGACCATCATTGGCACCAAGGCAGAAGCGACTGTCATCACTGAAGACGACACGTCTCCATTCGTCCCTCCATACACGCCTGTCGCGACACCATTGGAGGCGGGCTGCACGATGTTGTGGCGTGAGCGGAAGATGACCTAACGGTGCGCGGGACCGTAGCCCAGCTTCATGGAGACGGTTGCGAATGGTCCTCTCTGATACCCCAGGAGCAACAGTGTCCCTAATTTGCCGGGAAGTGGCGGTGCGGTCCCCTACGGCACTGCGTACGATGCGACGGTCTTGGCGTGCGTCCGTGCGTCGCTGCTGTCCGGACCCAGGTCGACGGGCACGTGCACCTTCCGCCGACCACTGGCGACAACATCGATGTACTGTGGAGACGTCGCGCCCCACATGTTGAGTAATTCGGCGGTACGTCCACCCGGCCTCCCGCATGCCCACTATACGCCCTCGCTCAAAGTCCGTCAACTGCACATACAATTCACGTACACGCTGTCGCGGCATGCTACCAGTGTTAAAGACTGAGATGGAGCTCCGTATGCCACGGCAAACTGGCTTACAATGACTGCAGCGGTGCCCAACCGCTGCACAGCTAGCGCCCTTCGACGGCCAACACTGCTGTTCCTGGTGTGTCCGCTGTGCCGTGCGTTTGATCATTGCTTGTACAGCCCTCTCGTAGTGTCCGGAGCTAGTATGGTGGGTCTTACACACCGGCGTCAATGTGTTCTTATTTCAATTTCCAGGAGTGTAGTAATTTCTAACAGGTGATTTCTAACAGTATAGAATAACAATAAATACAAGAAAAAATCATTGTTTGCAGTGTATTACGGACTATTACAGTTTGCGAAAGTGATACGAAGATATCTAAATTAATGACATAACATTGCCGGTAAGACATTTTTAGCGCCATTGACTTTTAGCACGACTGCTTGTTCTAACGCGCGCTTCTTTTGGTTTCTCAACTAAAATCTATTTTTTGGGAACTCATAGCTTGAAAAATAAAAAAGAATTGTTAAAAAGCTGCTGTCAGTCACTTCAGAATGCATCAACGCAATCTGCAACGTCAAAAAATATAGAAGTAGTAACTAAATTAAATTTAGCATCACAAAAATTATTTTCACTCACCATTAATAGCATCAACTGCTTGAAGCAAACGGAACATACTTGATTTTCTTGGTTTTTAAAAAAAAAAAAAAAAAAACCAACAACAACATTGTTATTTGAAGAAGGATTTAAACGTAGGCTGTAATGTTGTGCCCAGCTCATTTCAGGCAGTTGCTACATGTAAAGAACCGATAGTGGTGGTGTAACGGTTAGCGTTCTGGCCTCGCATTCGGGAGACCGGCTGTTCGAATTCCCGTCCGGGCATCCAGATTTGCGTTTTCCATGGTTTTCCCAAATCACTCCAGGCTTCCTTCAAAAGGCAATGGCCGAATTCCTTCCCATTCCTTGCCCCCCATCCTTTCCCGTTTCTAAATACCTCGCTGTTAACAGATGTTAAGCCGGCAAAAAAAAAAAAAAAAAAAAAAAAAATGCAGGTAAAGGGTTTGAGTCCTGTGCGAAAAATACGATATGCATTTAGCATAAAAGTCATTTATTTTAAATGGGGTCAAACGGTTCTAATTAGGTGTTTCGTAGTTACTGCAAGATTTGAATTAACAACCAAACAAAACCAATCAAAGCGCTTGCTAAAAGAAAACGACGTTATTGATTCATTTGGCAAAGTGTGCGTTATTCAAGGCATGGAACTACATTTGCGAACCGACATCTCATCCTTTCTTTACGATGAGCACTGCCATCAGAATTCGTATTTGTTCTGTGATGGAATACATAAAATTAATGAAAATTGTACTTAATAGAAATTTAGAAATCGTTACTGAAAATATAACCGCAGAATTGGAATGCTTTAGTGAGAAAATAAGTTTCCCATCCAATTTTTCGATTCAGAAACGCTATTTGATTTTTTCTTTTTCTATTAGCAGCTCTTAAATCTGAAGTCTGGTGCTATTTTTATACTGATCCTCTCATGTACTGAAGAAAATTGAAGCAAAAAATAAAAAGCAAATCTTATCAGTTTCCTGGTCATCAATTGTGTAAATTTTCATCTTTTTGTAAAAATCAGTTAATTTAAATTTTTTATATCAGTGATTTTAATAATCTCTAGCAGTGTTTTTTTTTTTTTTTTCAAGAAATTGAAAGTAGTACGTCTGAACGTGGACGCAAATATTTCGCTCATGTGTGAACAAGAGTCAAATCTTTAAATACATACTGTATTAATCAAAAGATAAATGAGTCTTACGTCTCGTTCTACTTGAGCAATGAGCTCAAATGAGCTGCTAAATTACTGTAGGTTGATGTTTTCATAAAAGGCAGTAAAATAAGATATTTGGAAGGATATAATTTTTTATGATATGCTGAAATTTAATCAATAACGTCTTTCAGTAAAGATTTAATCGAAATAGTTTTTGTCTGATGTGTTAATTTTTATCTGTTGTTTATCACAGAATTTACTTTTTTTTAAATATCAACAAAGGGTATGGTGGAATGGTTCGAAAACGAAAGAAAAAATTATCCACCCCGCACAGTTTTGACCCAGCGACCGCACCGTCAGTAGTCGAGAATCTTCACCACTAGTCCGTACTGGTTGCTCTTCGGTCTTTTTCATCCAGTGGCTAAACAAACCAACCTATATGGAACTTCCTGTCAGTGGACATCACTGAACCTGGCCGGCCTCGAAATACTTGTTTTCAATTTAAAATCCTTATGACCGCTTCCATATCATCTATAAATTAAGATTTCAACGATTCGGGACTTCGCTATCCGTTGGTCCGACGGAGTTATGGATCATACTAAGAACAAGCACAAGTAAAGAAATCATCCGAAAAAAAAATAAGCAAAGACGTTTCTGTGGCGTATGGCCAGTAAATCTGAAAAAATGTAACACCCTATATAATGTTCGCTACTTTGACTACGTTTAATGATAAAGATTGCACACATCGAAAAATAAGTCACTACCTCACATTATTCGAAGCAGGTGCTATACCGATACTCCTACTTATAGTAGTAATTTTAAGACTATTTGAGAAACAGCACTTAGAAATGTCACTAGTGCTTTAATATTGAAACAACTCAATGCATAATTTTATGATCATAGCTAGGGTGTTATACTTCGTTTGGATTGAAGGTTGTTTGTATCGTAATGTTTACACATTGGATTTATTCCGTTAAGTGATTTCTTAGCTCATTCACATTCGCCTGTCCGACTGGAATAGCGATTTCGTCGACAATGTAGAGAGTTAAGAATCTTCAACCTTCCAGAATTTTGATTTCGTAGTTTGTTTTTATTATAATTACAAGGTCTGTCTGTTTCATTGTCCAAATAATTTTCGATTCACTTTTAATAAAATGAATGTGATGACACAGGTGATAAATAAAGAGAACATATTTATTTATTTATTTGCTTATAGCTTTTCATCTTGTAATTTGGAGTTCATTATAGGCGCCAAACGACTGGTGGTAAGGAACGGAAATTAATTTGGCCTTTTGAAGGAAATACGCCGGCAATAGCATGGAGTGATTTCAGGAAATCATGGAAAACTGAAATATGATGGCAGGTTCGGAATTCGAATCCATGTCTTCCCGAATGTGGGATCAGAGCGTTACCGTTCATCTAACACGTTTTTAACGAAAATGATTCTGTATTAGTTTCGGTGGAATCAATGTTCGCATTCACAAGAAATGTGCATTACGAAGAATCTTTTACTTACATTTATTAGGCCATTTAACTCTTTTATGTATAGCTTTAAAAACGCAGTCTGTAAATGGAGTTATAATAGTAAAAATTTGCTCAAATTTTCACTTTTTCGTTAGTTATTCGTAATGTCGTGTCGGCAATAGGTGAGCTATTCACGTAAGTGACGCTAATTTTTCTTAACAACTTGCTGTCTCATTATGAAAGCTGTTAATGATGCCTGGAATGGTCCTGTTAATTTAAAATCTATTTGCAAGAGGGTGTGTGAAACGCATTTTGTACTAGCGGAGTCTCTAACTCAAGTTCTTCTTTTTTAAAAAAACGTGAACAGAATTTTTGCCTTGATTATCGTTCAGATTCAGTATATAAGATGTGGATATCAGCATGTGTCAATTAAGTGTTTAATGATATTTTTTTCAGTTCGTGTATTATTGCCTCGTTTTACTTACTCTGAAACGTTGGTAATATACTTTACCATATTTCATGATGTCAAAAAGGACATTCAGCATAATAGAACTACAAAGGAGGTTAGTGTTCCGATAAGCTTCTTTTTTAAAAAAAGTATATTTCAGTATCTTTTAAATATTGTTCTTTAAGCTGGTGTCGCCTCGTGGTTCAATCAGTCAAGAAAATAGAACACGTAATTTATTTTTCTGCGTTTTACGTTGTTCTTACAATTTATTGACGATGGATTGACTTACATAGTACCAAAAACGAAATGTAGAGTCCAGAGGTGAAAGAATATATCTGCAACACGTCTGCCACTTGCTGTGTCCGCTACAGGAATCCGCACAGAATGTGTCGCAAGACCTTACGAGCTACATACGATGATAGAACTATTGACAACAGTGTAAAGTCACTCTGTCCTCACTCTTCCTTATTGGCAGACATGTTTCGGACTTTTAATTTCTACCATCTGTGATGAATTTACGAGGTTAAAAGCTAAGAAAAAATATTCGTTAGCAATATTCGACTTTTGAACATTTTTCAAGAAATTAGGTAATCGTAGTATCAATGTTTAAATAAAAGAAAGGCAGTTTTCACAAGTTTTCATCCATTAAGCATTAACCCCTTATCTTTGTAACTTGTAGTTGGTAAAGGAATGCAACTGAGAGCAGTAAGGCAATGTCAATTTCATCTATATCCACGATACAATGGCTTTTGCGGCAGATTTTCAAGGTTTTAAGAAAAATTCATTTTGAGACCATTTTAATGTAGCTTAAGAGGGATGTTTCAAGAATTATTATAAAGATAAATATATATCTGAAAATATACCTCATGGAAGAAATTAAGAGAAGAAAAGTTTTCTGTCCTAGCACCTGTTCGAAATATTTTATCTTTTATGCTGTGTATTGAGACCGTCGTATGTTTTAGAAATGTGAAACGGCGTGCATTCAATGCCTGCGAAACATTTTTAATAGCGTAATATAACCATCGTTTTAGTTTGTAAAACGAATCACCCGAAAAAAGTAAGTATTCTTGGAGTTAGATCAGTGTCACCCAACTATACCACCTAAGTACTCTCTTCGTAGCTGTGTATAATTGGTTGCATAAGCTACAGGAGAAAATTCAGCGCACAGCGATTCAGATCGTTCGGATACAAATGAGCATGGTAGTACATCCCCGATCCAGTGTCGTGCAGCCAAACTGGCGGGTGATTTTATTTATTTATTTTTGAATAGGGTTTTATGACATGTTGACGTATAGGTCCGTAGAGGATTGGGAATTCGGCTACAACAATTCTAAGGAACCAAACCGAAATGTGGACATCTATACCGGAAATCGAATTAACATCGCTAGCGATGGAATTTAACACTGAAATGTCTTCCGTGTTTGGTGCAAGTAATAATTTGCTGATGAATTATTCATAATTAATATGAATGTTATTATTGGGTTCATATTCTTGGCCTCACCAATCTTACAGGTTATCGTGAATTCATAACTTTAAAAATTAAAAAACTAAAGGTTTATTTATTGCAAGCAATTAGGTGTTAAGAGGACATAAATTATGGTATTTAAAGGACACAATAAATCTTTCGTAAGTGGCTGGAAAAGAGCGATAGAGAGCTGGTGTTTCGTTACTGAACGCGTTGTTTTCGTGTCTGATCTTTAACGCATGATGTATTGAAGAAGCGATACACTGTTAAGCGACGTATTGTGTAAGTGTGTTCTTAAATAACATTCTGGGCTCACGTATACTTAGAAGAAACCTCTCCCAAAGGTTTTCCTTCGCCACAAAAATAACTTTCTCTATTTGTAACATGTGTTTCGCTACACACAGTAATCCGCTTGTCTTTCTTTCACATCTGAATACACCGCGTGTCCAGCATTCAGTGGGGAAGTCAGATTCTCACGCCACTGAACCACGGAGGATTTTCTTTTCTTTACTGCTCAGCCTTAAAGACTTGGTTCCACAAAAAGCATTTTTCTAAAGGCCTTAAGCTATAAACAATTGTCTTTGGCAGGTGTATCCGTTACAGCACTTTCACTGTACACAACCTTGCTGAGGATCACTGTTATTCCTCCGATAGTTCAATATTGCTACAAATCTTCTCACCCAGCATTATAATTTGAAATTTCCCATCTAGAATATGTCAGGGCTAAGAATGTCGTAATTATACCCGTCAACCAAATTTATTCTTACGAGTGGCAATTAATGTAGCGTCTCAGCTCTTGACACATCGACACTGAATTACGTCACCTGGAAGTTTACTGAAAGTAAATGGTTTAATGTATGGTTTAGAAAATAGTATCAAATTTATGTTTTCGCGAAGACTATTTTTCCGCTTCACATAAACATATGTTTATTAGTAATTATAGATTATAGATGTTTACGTTTGTGGACATAAAAGATGTTACGAGACATGTGTATTTTATGATAGTTGTTAAGATTCACAGTAGCTCCTTAGGTCTTACGCCAATGATGATCTTTATTGTTAGAATCTTTCATTTGTATACTTTAATAAAGCCTGAATTGTTTTATCAAAAAAATTGTATGAAGATACTCAACACAAATACGAACAATGAAATAGGTTATAAAGATATGACACTCGAATAAAAATGTAGCCAAACAGTTTAGTACCTAAGGTATATAATTCATTTAGATTTTAATTAACATGTTAGTCAAAAAATTTAAAAGTTTCTTCTTCGTAACTAACTGGATTTTTCAATTAATCGTATTGGCAATTGCTTTATTGGCAAAGAAGTCAATCAACAAATCTGTAGCTTTTGAAGTGAGAGAGAAACAAGGAAGAACAGATTTAGGATTTAATTCCACTTGCAGTGTACAATGAAAGTTAATGGAGCAACAAATATTTCGGAAAAACTGATTTTATACTAATTTGAGAGGCAGAGAGTAAAAATTGTAAGAATTTACAGTCTACTTGTGAGCTTATTTGAACGCAATGTCTGTGTAGCGATTCGTTTTGTGTTTCTGGCCACGGGGTTTGTGGATTTTAAACAAAATGGCTCTTCACATTTTTTTCCTTATGGTTTTACGCCTCATTGACGTAGGGGTTATTAGAAGTGGGAAAGAATTGGGTGCAAATAACGGGAAGGAATTTATCCATGGCTTCTTTCGAAGGAACCATCCCGGCATTCGCACGGAGTGATGCGGGGAAACCACGGAAAACTCAACTCTGGATGGCCAGTCAGGGATTCGAACCCACGTCCTCCCGTATCGGAGGTCAGACCATTACCACTCACCCACAATGCTCGGTAACGTCATGAGTATATCGCTTCTGAGACCAACTTCAAAAATTTCTTTTCAGTCAATGGTGAAACATATTTCAGATCATAGTGTTTCCCCTTCATAAACATGATTCTGGTTGAACCATTCAGTGTTCCGTACTTTTTTTTTTTTTTTTCGCCTCGTCGGCGTTGCGGACATTGGAGTCGGGAATAAACGGGATAGAACTTGACAAGAGCATTTGAAGGTACCATCCTGTTATCGACAAGGAGAGATTTCTAGAAACCATGGGAAATTTTTTTTTTATTTTTTTTTTTTTTTGTAACTGCTTTACGTCTCTTTTTAATATCGAGGTCTTTAGAGACGGGAAAGGATGGGGGGCAAGGATGGGGGCAAGAAATGGGAAGGAATTCGGCCATGGCCTTTTGAAGGAAGCATCCCGGCATTTGCCTGGAGTGATTTGGGAAACCATGGAAAACCCAAATCTGGATGCCCGGACGGGGATTCGAACCGCCGTCCTCCCGAATGCGAGGCGAGAACGCTAACCGTTACACCGCCCCGCTCGGTACCATGGTAAAGAGATCTGCATGGCCGAACGGGGATTTATACTGTACGTGCATCACGCTGAAACTAATAGATTTTACCTGAACTACACACAGCGATAGCTTATGTCGTTGGTCAGTATATGGAATGCTTTTTCTCCAGTTACGTTTCAAATTCCAGATGATGCAGAGCCAAAAACGGTAAATTTATAACTTTTTTCCTTATTGTCTGAGCATCACTCAGATACTAACTATTGGGTTAAAACGTAAGTAGTAACAGTTTATGTTACCGGTTATGATAACATATACTTTTTATTCTGATTAGAACATACTTCCACATGACATACATCACCGACCGTGAATTTTAAATTTTTGTCTATCTGTAAGCGCTTCTCACAAAAACTAAAGAACGAGTTTCAACGCAATTAAGAATAGTGATAACTTATGCTATCATTTAACACACGGAATAATTTTTTTTCTTGGTTAATACCATATTTCTACCATGATACATAGGCCAAAATCATAACCTTTTTTGGAATTTTTGTTTAGCTATTTAATACTGACTTGCGGAACTGTCTCGCAGTCGAAATGTCTAACACTAATATTCCTATATATCCTTTGAAATTCTCTTAGGAATTTTAGTATTCGTACACACGCCAGTCAGCACCACTTCAAATATTGCTCCAGAGAATCCCTGTGACCAGTAATGATGCGTGTCGGGGGGTCATCAATAAACATTAGCTTTTCCAATTAGTGGTAGTTTAATGGCGAGACAGAAAGAAATGATGAACTCAAACATGATTAAAACGTTGAATACAGTATAAATTCAGAATGGAAATAATAGGACTGCTCTTCTGCTTTTACCAACCCAGCTACAATTTTTTTGACAATTTCTATACGAATAAATAGCACACATCTCAAATTATCATATATTCCTGAAATATTCATAACATATTGCTATAATCGCAATAGCATCATCTAATAACAATATATATTAGGTAGATAATATTCTTAACCTAGAGAATAATTGAATTATTTTTCTTGAGTGTAGTATCATAATTTGTTTTAAATTAATTGGAAACACATTCTTGTTACAGACAAATGATTTTGCTTACACCAAAAACGTTGAAAGAATTTGAAGTTAAAATTTGTAGAGGGAAAATGTAGGTGGGTGCAGGAAGAGGGGAAGATGGGTGTTTACGGAAATTCCCACCGGAACGTGTGCTCCATTACAATTTAAATTAAATTCATTTAAATTAAATTCATTTAAATTAAAAAAAAAATATGTTTACAGATATGCTGTAAGGAAAAAAAAATGGCCGTTTGATGATCGATATGTTATCATGCGACAGTACTTTAACACTTGAGCAACAATCTTCCAGATTTTGATACCCGCGTCACAAACTGTACTACGTATTTCCTAATATTTTGCAAATACTAGTTTCCCTGAAATATCAGAAATTATCATCATTTATATAGAACAATCAACCTACACCCCATGCTTCATTATGAAACTCACTGCACAGAATTTACTAGTTTCTGGTCTCTCTGGTGGTTGCCTGTCAGTACTCGCGCCCAGTTTATTTACTGTCTCAAAAACTATAATATCATCCTTTTCGGAATCTGCAACACCATTTTCATTTGGATTAACTAAAAATCTTAATTTTTTTGAATTAATATTATTACGATTTTTAGTAACATAAGAACCTAATGTTTTTTTAATAGTAATGTACGAGGGTCGTTCAATAAGTAATGCAACAAATTTATTTTCTGAAACAGGGGTTGTTTTATTCAGCATTCAATTACACTATGTTATTTCCCAATCTTTTAGTTTCACAACACTATTTTTCAACAAAATCTCCATTCAATGATATGGCTTTACTCCACCTTTAAATGAGGGCCTGTATGCCTGCACGGTACCATTCCACTGGTCGATGTCGGAGCCAATGTCGTACTGCATCAATAACTTCTTCATCATCCGCGTAATGCGTTCCATGGATTGCGTCCTTCATTGGGCCAAACATATAGAAATCCGACGGTGCGAGATCGGGGCTGTAGGGTGGATGAGGAAGAACAGTCCACTGAAGTTTTGTGACCTCCTCTCGGGTGCGAAGACTTGTGTGAGGTCTTGCGTTGTCATGGAGAAGTTTGTTCTGATTCTGTGCCTACGAACACGCTGAAGCCGTTTCTTCAATTTTCGAAGAGTAGCACAATACACCTCACAGTAGATCGTTTGACAATGGGGAAGGACATCGACCAGAATAACCCCTCCATTGTCCCGGAAGACTGTAGCCATGACTTTAACGGCTGGGAGTATAGCTTTAAACCTTTTCTTGGTAGGGGAGTGGGTGTGGCGCCACTCCATTGATTGCCGTTTTGTTTCGGATTCGAAGTGATGAACCCACGTTTCATCAATGTTTGACAAGAAATTGTCACCCACAGCCTCATGACGAGCAAGCAGTTCCGCACAGATGGTTCTCCTTTCTTCTTTATGGCCTTTGGTTAGACATCGAGGGACCCAGCGGGAACAAACCTTTGAATATACCAAATGGTGAACAATTGTGACAGCACTACTAACAGAGATGCCAAGTTTAACACTGAGTTGTTTGATAGTGATCCGTCGATCGTCTCGAATGAGAGTCTTCGCACTCTCTGATATTGCAGGTGTCACAGCTGTGCACGGCCTGCCAGCACGCGGAAGATCAGACAGTACTGCTATACGTTGCGGCGATGATGACACACGCTTTGCCCAACGACTCACCGTGCTTATGTCCACTGCCACATCACCGTAGACATTCTGCAAGCGCCTATGAATATCTGTGATGCGCTGGTTTTCCGCCAAAAGAAACTCAATCACTCCCCATTGTTTGGAACGCACATCCGTTACAGACGCCATTTTAACAGCTCCGTATAGCGCTGTCACCTGTCGGGTGTCAATGAAACTATACGAGACGAAGCGGGAATGTTTGAAAATGTTCCATAAAACATTTCCGGTTTTTTAAACCAAAATTGGCTGAGAAAAAATATGTGTTTCATTACTTATTGAACGACCCTCGTATTTTCAGTTTTATTTCCCGCAACTCACATTTACTGCTGTGTTTCATGTGCAAACTGCGTATTTGCGTAATGTATCAATGCTAACATCAGCAGATAGTCACATAGCAATACAATCTTTGGCTATAGTTGTGCAAACAAAAACTCCTCGAAAACTTTGGTCGTATTAGGGTCGCATTATGACAATATTTTGTGTTGTACAGCTTTCGTCATGATTTTTAACCGTTGTCCACGGTATTAGCAAACGTAAGATCCTTTACATAAACATTATATAAATTGTGCTCAGCAATTAGAATTTCTTTTTATGGCTTTACGCCTCTTCGACGTCGAGGACATTAGAGGTGGGAAAGGATGGGAAACAAGGAATGGGTAAGAATTCGGCAATGGCCTTTTGTAGGAAGCATCCCGGCATTCACCTTGAGTTATTTGGGAAACAATTGAAAACCCAATTCGGGATGCCCGGATTGGGATTCGAACCGGCGTCCACCCGAGTGCGAGGCCAGAGCGTTATTAGAATTTCACCAACATCTTAGCTCGATGTGTTACTTGTAACAATACAGTTATCTTCTCATTCAGTTACTCGTTGCTTTAATTCTTGAATTACATTTTAAGATGCTTTTTATTTCTTCCAAGTAACTCTCACCGCATTATTATTACAATAATTAACAGTTCCAACACACAGACTATTAATTCATTACGTTTTGTAGTTCCACACTCGATATAAGAACAGCAAATTCAATGTTTTTGATAACTATTTTTGGTACATTTTCCCTTAATTTTTATCCATACTACTTTCTTCCTTTGGAGACTTGGATGCAATAAAATTATTTACTAATATTAAAATTAAAAAAAAATCATTTCAAGGAAAGGAAAATTCCAATGAAAAATCGTCCTAAGTAACGGATTTTCAGAACAGGTTAACGTATCTAAACAAGTTGGATACAATGTAACAAATTTAGAAAAAAAGACATACATTTGAAAACACTATATTTCAACAGGGCACCGAGTACAATTAACCGAGTCTTTCATCTGAATAAAATTTTAAGGCACACCAGAATTAAGGCATATAAAGTTACGCCAATAGCAATTCTTAACGATAGCTCAGAAGCCTGAACAAGATTATGGATGACTCACTGTGGTAGACATGAAGTTCTAGAGAAGAACTGCAGGACATATACTTCTCCTGATGTCAGGAATAAAACAGTAACTGATGAATTAAAAGTAACTCCAGAGATTGGACATATTTAGCAGTATAGTAAAAAGTATTTCATAATGAGTAAAGAATGGTCAAAACTGGAATATCGCTGATAGTATTCCATTACATCTGCAAAGGAAAATGAAAGACTGAAAAACAAAAATGGAAGACACCTCAACACTAGAAAGGAAGATGATGATGATGATATTTTGCTTTAAAGCTTGGTTACTACTTTCTGATTCATCCTTAAGTATTTCGATTTCAACCGTTTTTAATACCGAGCCATCTGGTAATTCAACACTAATTTCTGATTGTTTAAAATTTCAACATACTGCCCTACCTGCACCCACTTTAGTAAAACTATTTGTTACGAAATTTTTCTTGTCTCGTTCAATAATCTTTGAATTAATTCCGTTTCTGTTATCATCTATCGTGTTTCAACCCCAAATTTACCTCTAGCCCTAGCTAATATACGCTCCGTCTCGATTTTAGTACTAGTAACCGAATCATCTAAATTATAACAGTATTTAAGCTCATTAAGTATCTTAAAAAGTTGTTTAACGTTCTCAAACTTATTATGCAGCGTATTCGGTTCCTAATTGTTCGTATTTTTTAAAATAACTCAAATAGCATCCTTAGGTTTCTAAAAACTTACATGTTATGGGAAGTGGTTTTAATTTGTTCATTTACAACAATCGTGCCAGGTTTTCTTTACTGTATGTCAGTCTATCAACAGAACGTACACTGCAACAGCCGCAGAAAATCTATTAATTCTGTATCCTGTGTTCGAATATTACTGTAAAGTATCCGATATAGTTGAATGTAAAAAGCTACATAACTTAGTTAGATGGCATTTAAAGCCGACGAATAGTTGCTAGAATTTTGTATTTAATATTTTTGTGCGTGTGAGTAATTACAGTTACAACAGAGAAAAAACAAAAATATAAGTATCTACTATATTTCCATTTCATACGTACAATTAAAAATATTTCAGATTTATTTCAAACCATGTGTTTATAAAGCCTGTTAGTCATCGAAATTTAATTAGCAAGTGTTATTAAAAACAATAAAAGTTTTACAAAACACATTTTTCTGCAGCTACGAACAAATTCCATTTAGATTACAGCTCTTTAGTAAAATGAAAAAATTAAATGAAAGCAATAAGTATCAGTGTTAAAATGTGCGTCTAAAAAAAAAAAAAAAAAAAAAAAAAAAAAAAAAAAAAAAAAAAAAAAAAAAAATACTTCAGTGGCAGCAATTGTGGCAGATAGGTTTTTTTCCCTTAAAAATGTAGCCCGACCAGCATCCTCAGAAATTTTACATAATATTTTACTTACATAAATCATATTAAAGGTGTACAATAAATCACATAACATATACTGGATGATATCATCAACAGTAATACAGGAAACCGATCTATCATTTGCAAAATAAAGTAATACCAGCTTACCAAAACGCAACTAACTGTAAGGGACCAGTCGAACAATACAAAAAACCTATCAGAAGCATTTTTTCTTTACGGTCAAGTGGATTTTCCATATTTACAGGTGTATTATATCACAAAACAATCATTGTGTCTCTATTTATAGGTCATAATGAGGAACAATAAAATATTTTTGGTTAATTCCATTAATCATGGTGCAGTACATAGTAAGTACAATTACTGAGAGTCGTCATATTGTAACTAAATTGTAACACCTTGATACAAGAAATAGATACACCTACCTAAAGTGAAATTATCACAAACGTTTTAAATTTCTTGCAATTTATATCAATACTTTCCATTTTATCCAGCATGGTCTTTTCCTTTTTTTACGTTCAACGTCCATCTAGGTATACTGAAGAGCCAAAGAAACTGGTACACCTGCCTAACATCGTGTAGGGCAGAAGTGCCACAACACGACGTGGCATGGACTCGATTAAAGTGTGAAGTAGTGCTGGAGGGAATTGACACCTTGCATCCTGCAGGGCTGTCCATAAATCCGTAAGAGAAATAGGGGGTAGAGATCTCTTCTGAACGACACGTTGCAAGGTATCCCAGATATGGTCAATGATATTCAAGTCTGCGGAGTTTGGTGGCAAGCGGAGGTGTTTAAACTCATAAGAGTGTTCCTGGAGCCACTCTGTAGAAACTCAGGACGTGTGGGGTGCCGCATTGTCCTGGTGTAATTGCTCAAGTCCGTTGGGATGCGCAATGGATATGAATGGGTGCAGTTGATCACCTATCAGAGACGTTTCAACGTTTCCCATGTCACTCCAACTGCACACGTCCTACACCATTACAGAGGGTCCACCAGCTTGAACAGTCCCCTGCTGACGTGCAGGGTCCGTGTATTTATGAGGTTGTCTCCATACCTGTACACGTCCATCCAGTCGATACAGTTGGAAACGTGAATGGTCAGACCAGGTAACATGTTTCCATTCATCAACAGACCAATGTTGGTGTTGACGGGCGAAGTTGAAGTGTAAAGTTTTTGTGTCGTGCACTCAGCAAGGGTACACGAGTGGGCCTTCGGCTCCGAAAGCCCATATCGATGATGATCGTTGAATGGTTCGCACACTGACACTTGTTGATGACCCAGCATTGAAATCCGCAGCTATTTGCGGAAGGGTGGCACTTCTGTCACGTTGAACGATTCAGTCGTCGTTGGTCCCGTTCTTGCAGGATCTTTTTCCGGCCTCAGATATGTCGGAGATTTGATGTTTTACCGGATTCCCGATATTCACGGTGCATTCGTGAAATGGTCGTACGGGAAAATCTCCACCTTATCGCTGCCTCGGAGATGTTGTGTCCCATCTCTCGTGAGATGACTATAGCACCACGTTCAAACTCACTTAAATCGTGAAAACCTGCCATTATAGCAGCAGTAACCGATCTGACGCCAGCGCCAGACACATGTTGTATTACATAGGTGTTGCCGACCGCAGGGCCGTACTCTGAGTGTTCACATATCTCTGTGTTTACATACACATGCATATACCAGGTTCTTTGGCTCTTCAGTGTAGAACAACTACAGCAACTAGCTATTAGTTAGAGAGGTAACATTCTCAGACGAACGATTATTTATATTAAAAAAAAATCATTTACGGATTGTAAGTCAAGACAAACTCCGAACTAATTTGAAATGTAGAAGGCAGTGCTGCAGCGAAAGTTGAGCAGGATTAAAAAAAAAAAATGAAACTCTGTTGAATATAGCAAAAAGTGTTCTGTTCTAGAGTTGACTGCTGAATTTGCATGTAAGGGGAAGCTACTTATTCCACTAACGAATAGTGGCGGAAGTAAACGGATGATTTTTAGACACAGATAGTGTGTATGTGTTATAAAATTGTCTTGAATATATTAAAGATGAAATGGTAGTCACACAGAGTGATCTGGTAGCTCAGTGGTTAAGCCCTCCGACTGAAGATCGGAAATTCCCTGGTTCGAATTCCGTTCTCGGTTTGGATTGTCAAAGCCCCTTAACCCGATCATCTATTACTATTACTATTACTCTGCGATTCACTAAAAGTGTGTGGCAAAGGGTGCGTTTCACCTATCCGAAAGGTTAATAGTTTGGAAGGGATATACGAGATATGGTAGGAGGCACCCATGGGCTAGTGTGAGGAACCATCCCAGCATTCGCGTGGAATGATCTGGGGAAACCATGGAAAACCCAGATCAGGTTGGCCGGAGAGCTTTATCGAAAGCTACTCCTGTCGGATTTTAAGTTGACTCGCCCGATAAATCCTTTCTATTCCATTCCCCAATCGCTTGAGGAAAAAATGAATAAACAAAAGAATCGGTTCGGGCCCTGATTTCTCTTATCTTATTTTCACGGTCATTCCGAGATACGAATGTTGCTGGTAGCAATTTTTCTTTGCTGTCATTCTGAAATATGTCAGTCGTGAATTTTTCAATTAGCTTCCGCCGAGAGCAACGCCTTCGGTGTTCCAGGTCGTCCCAACCTAACTCCTTCAGCATCGCAGTTACGCTTTCCCTCCAACTATATATACCTGTCACGAATCGGGCGGCCCTTCTCTGGACCCTCTCTAATGCCTCCATTAACCACTTTTGATGGGGACCCCATACGGAACAACAATATTCCAAGTGAGGACGCACTAGTGACTTATATGCAATTGATTTAGCTTCAGGAGTGCATTGTTTTAAATTACGACCTAGAAATCGGAGCATACGATTTGCTTTCCCAATTACATTGTCGATATGTTCATTCCACGACAAATTATTACGAATTGTTATCCCTAGGTATTTAGCGTAATCCACAGTTCTAACGACAGTACCATTAATTGTATATTCAGAGCTAAATGGTGTCACCTTTTTACTTATACGCATGACTTGGCACTTTTTAGCGTTTAACTCCAACTGCCAGTCTTTACACCACGCAATTATTTTCATAATATCGTCTTGTAACAAAGCGCAGTCATCCTGGGTTTCGATTTAACGATAAAAAATAGCATCATTGGCAAATAATCTTTTCATCCCCCTTATTGTGTCACTCAAACCATTAATGTAAATGAGAAACAACAGAGGCCCTATCACGCTTCCCTGGGGAACCCCGGACCTCACCTCGGTAAATGATGAGCTCTCACCGTCGAGAACTACACACTGTGTTCTGCCCTTCAGAAAGTCTGCAACCCAGTCGCATATTTGTCTAGATATGCCGTAGCCAAGAAGTTTCCTAAGTAACCTAGTGTGGGGCACATTGTCGAAAACTTTTTTAAAATCTAATAGAACTAAATCAACCTGGGATTGCTCATTTATCATTCGGCACAAGTCGTGAATTAGAAGTGCAAGTTGTGTTTCGCAGCATCGGCCTTTTCTGAATCCATGTTGATTTGGGTTTAAAAGCTCATCTTCATCCAAAAACCGCGTGACATTTGAATAGATGATGTGTTCTAAAATCCTAAAAATTACTGATGTTAACGAGATCGGTCTATAATTTTGAGGATCATAAACATTCCCATTTTTAAACACTGGACGTACGAAGGTGGTGTTCCATTCGGCTGGTATTTTTCCTTGATCCAAGGAGGTGGTATATAAATTCATCAAATACGGTGCAATTTCCTTTGCGTACCTGGAGTAGAATCTTGTATGAATACCGTCTGGTCCGGGAACCTAATTGGTTTTTACATTCATAAGCAGTTTAGTTATTCCCTCGACATCAAGAACGAGATCATTCATAATTTTGTTGGTACGATTGGCAAATGTCGGAATCTCCTCCAAGTTTTCTGTTTTTTTTTTTTTTTAAATATTTTATTCAAGATTTCTGCTTTCTCTACACTAGTTTCGGATAATTCCCCATTTTCCTTAATCAGTGAAAGCATAACCTTACGAGAGCCTCTTAGTAATTTGACATACGACTAAAACTTTTTTGGATCAGTAATCAGATCTTCGGACAAAGTCCTGGCTTGGAATTCTTTATAGGCATTCCGCATTGCCTTACGCACTTCCGCTCGTATCATCCTCTCTGTTTTGTAATGTGAAGTACGCCAGAATGCTTCGGTGATTCGGATTCCACGTTAGGGATTAGGTCTCCTATACCCGGTGAGACTACTGGATTAGATTAGTTAGCCACGACAAGAGGCATGTTGCGCGACGAATCTAAATTTCTGTCACTTGGCAGCCAATCATTTCTTCGAGATCTCCAAGCCGTCATCACCGTACGAATATTTTTGGTAGTCACGCTCACGGGAGGGCAGTCTAAATATTCCTTGGTGTAGAGAAGAGAATTACTTATCACCTACGGGAACCACATTTTTCGTTACACGCCGTATTCCTTGCAATGTTTTTCATGAAAGTAGTAGTATTGCCGAAATCAACTGGTAAGACTGCAAAGATAAGACTAATCTTTAGCATCTGGTGAGCAATGACGTTCAGAAATGAAAGTAATCGAACCAAGAGGGGCGGAAGGCAAACGAAACTGGAGCTGATTAAGAACGCCCCAACAACTTGGTTCTTGAAATCTTTAATAATTCATCCTCAAGTGTGGAGTAACATTAGAAATACATTAGAATTGTGCACCAGAAACGGGATGAGTTATGTTAGCCTCGATTCGATTTCCCGATCAAAGACTCAGAAGAAAAACGTTTAAATTCGAGAGGACGGTGGTTTGAATCCCCGTCCGAGCAACCAAATTTGGATATTTCCTGGTTTCCCCAAATCAGTCGACACGAATTCAGGAATGCTTCCTTCAAAAGGCCATGGTCGAATTCCTTCCGGTTCCCAGTCCTGTACTGTCTGTAATGACCTCGACAATGGGTAAAGCCATAAGTAAAAAAACGTTTATAAAGACAATTAAGTTCTAAATAATTTTATCTTTTAATTTCCTGAAGGAAGATCAAAAGTATATGGCACATTTTAGTTTAAAAGTATATTTAAGCAGCAACACATTTTGTCGTTGCATTTATACTGAATTTTTAATCGGTAGAAATGTAGCGACAAAATGTGTCTCTTAAAGAAAGTGTGGTATCTATAATCAAGAGGAACTTCTGCGGTTGTTGAAGAACTAAATTGCAGATTGAACTATTGCTTTCAACCTATAGATTATGTGTAAGGAGAAAAAAAAATTAAATACCAATGTAAGAAGATCTTAGGGTCTAAAACTTATTTTACTGCTTCATGCTGACAAAAAGATTCCAGATTTACAAAACCAGCACGATGGGGCTAATCATATTTGAGGTTAAATAAGATCTCTTAGTTGATTGTGTGCTTCCAGGATCATGAGAGTTATCAAGCAATTACGATGATGGATCATAATTACTCACTATTTGTAATCCAGCCCACCTCGGAAAGTTTCATTTACCCGTACACGGGCGTTGGATGATACCGCTCAAAATTACTGGAATTTTATCATTATATTTCTTTCTGAGTTTATTGTCTACCAAGCTAATATGTAATGTGTATCAAACATTACATTTGATAATTTTTACTGTTTTATATTCATGTTATAAACTTATTCTTAATTTTAATTACGGATGTCATGGACACAGAATAATTTCATGTCATTTGATGGTTCATGCTCTGACATGTACGCACTTTCAAACAAAACAACTTCTAACCTCTAAATCTTCTAACATTTAACGTTTATTTCAATTTAATTAACGAATTTCGTATTACTTATACAAATAATATATCTCCAACTAGCGTTAAAATTAGTAAAAAATAAGTTTTATTTAAATTATGAAAATAGATAGAAAATAGATTCTTGTTTCAGTTTTCCCTTTATTCTTTCATGGTTTAATATATTTTTTCAAGTCTGCGAATACGAATGATCATTGGAAAAACGATATACACAGACGGAAAAAAAAATCCCAACACCAAGAAAAAATTATTGTAGAGTAATGAAATTTGGACAATGCATTTTTCAAGTTAACATGTTTAATTGATTAAATTTTCAAGATCACAGGTTAATTTAAGCTCAAGAAAATGCATTTCAAATGTGAAATACTGTTAAATTAATAGCCGGTGTAACCTCCAGAATTTTGAATGCAAGCCTGCAAACGTGAATGCATTGTGTCATACAGGTTTCGAATGTCACTTTGTGGTATGGAGTTCCATGCTTGTTGTACTTGTGCTGTCAATACTGGGACGGTCAGTGCTGGCTGTGGATGATGCTGGAGTTGTCGTCCAATGATATCCCATACGTGTTCAATTGGAGACAGATCTGGTGATCTCGCAGGCCAAGGTAACATGTCGACACTCTGTAGAGCACGTTGCGAGACAACAGCGGTATGAGGGCGAGCGTTATCCTGTTGAAAAACTCCCCCTTGAATGCTGTTCATGAATGGCAGCATTACAGGTTGAATTACCAGACTGACGTACAAATTTGCAGTCAGTGTGTTTGGTATAACCACAAGAGTGCTCCTGCTGTCATAGGAAATTGCTCCCCAGACCATGACTCCAGGTGTAGGTCCAGTGTGTCTAGGCCGCAGACAGTTTGGTTGCAGGCGTTCCCCTGGCCTCCTTCTGACCAACACTCGGCCATCACTGGCACCAAGGCAGAACCTGCTTTCATCAGAAAACACAACAGATCTCCACTCCGTCCTCCAATGAGCTCTGGCTTGACACCACTGGAGTCGCAAACGGCGATGGCTTGTAGTCAGTGGAATGCACGCTACAGGGCTGGAGTCATGGTCTGGGGAGCAATTTCCTATGACAGCAGGAGCACTCTTGTGGTTATACCAAACACACTGACTGCAAATTTGTACGTCAGTCTGGTAATTCAACCTGTAGTGCTGCCATTCATGAACAGCATTCAAGGGGGAGTTTTTCAACAGGATAACGCTCGCCCTCATACCGCTGTTGTCTCGCAACGTGCTCTACAGAGTGTCGACATGTTACCTTGGCCTGCGAGATCACCAGATCTGTCTCCAATTGAACACGTATGGGATATCATTGGACGACAACTCCAGCATCATCCACAGCCAGCACTGACCGTCCCAGTATTGACAGCACAAGTACAACAAGCATGGAACTCCATACCACAAAGTGACATTCGAAACCTGTATGACACAATGCATTCACGTTTGCAGGCTTGCATTCAAAATTCTGGAGGTTACACCGGCTATTAATTTAACAGTATTTCACATTTGAAATGCATTTTCTTGAGCTTAAATTAACCTGTGATCTTGAAAATTTAATCAATTAAACATGTTAACTTGACAAATGCATTGTCCAAATTTCATTACTCTACAATAATTTTTTCTTGGTGTTGGGATTTTTTTTTCCGTCTGTGTATTACTGATTAATAACATCAGATTTTATAGGTTCATAAAAATTTTCGTAATGTACTAATAACAAATATATGCAGCTTCGTGAGTATTCAGTAGAATGCTGAATTACGGTTCACCAGGTTTGAAAGCTGTCACTCTGTTATTGCGTGGAACGTTTACTGTTGTCTGTAATGCCGCGCTTCGCAATAAAACGCACGAAATTACGTTTTCGAGTCGTCGTTAGGGTTAGCCAATGCAGCGGGGTTATTGTATGTTTCGGCCACAGAAAAAATCCAGCCTCAAAAACGCAGAATCTGGGACTGGGTGGGATATTACTTCATCCCCGATCTACAGTACATCAAAAAGTGATTCTTTACAGTAATTACGGAATATTCATCACCACGTATGACCGTTTAACTTCAGCAAATGACTTCGCAACAGAGAAAAATGTTACCTAATTACTTTTTACTGTATCCAAAGCATATAACTAACCTGATACGTAATATCAAACTAATAAGTTGTCTTCAATCTTGTGTGTTGTTAGCTGCTGCAGTGATAATGTATAGTAGGAGCAAAATCCACTCTGTTAACATTTGTAATTTCACGATCCATACTACACCGTTTCAATCGTGTTTTATATAAGAATTTTAGGAGACCATTTGTGGCAATGGACCTCACTAAGGAGACGCACATCTTTGGTGCCATAGAGACAAGCAGATTTGGCGAGACACGAAAATTCACGCCATCCATACAATAGATGCAGGATACCATATTGACTTTGTAACATATTTTCTGTAGGAAGATCTGCAATACGCTCCGAACTGACAGGTGTTAGTCTACCCTACTGAGCGGGAAATCAGCCTAACATGGACGAAGTTTGCAGAGGGAGTGACTTGGCGAGGGGTCACTCATCCATACATTATCATCTGGTAGGGCAAAATCAGAGCCAGGGTGCTCTATTTCACTTCTCCAAATCTAATATTATGAAATGCCTTTATGGCTATGTCATACTTAGGGATTTTGATTTTTTTTTCTAATACTAAAGGAGGGTTCATTACTATTTAATATTTACAAGGGATCCTTTATTGAATTTGGGTTAATCCAATTTAAACCATGGGTGGGTGTTATTTTTTACGGTGGCCAACATACTGTCTAGTGGGGTTTTGATTACATATGCATAATTTATTTTGTGACCTACATTATAACTGTTGATGGACTTAATTACTAACTATTGGGTGACTTGGGCTGTTGGTGGAAAAGTGTAGGTTTTATGTTGAATTGCCTGTTTAGAGTGAGCTTTGGTCGTTTAATTTCCCTCATCTCATCGGACTCATCGGCAATTGCTGCGATGAGTGGGTAGATGGAATTTGAGCATTTGCCAAAGAAGATGATTGATTTAGCTTTTATAATTTCATCTAATATTGGGAAGCTGAGCACTCCTCTGGTTTCCCTGTTTGTCAGGTATCCAGGGCGAGGTGCAGTGCTCTGTTTTCCAGCGCCTGCAATTTTTTAACGTGACAGTCAGCCGTCATCTCCATATTTGCGACCCATACGTGAAGGTGGACAGGATGATCGCACGGCAAAGGAGTATTTTAGTATCCGTGGATAGGGCTTCACCTCTCAGCAGAGGATAGCGGTAGGCTAGGCTAGCACGTGATTTATTTTTAACTTCTGCAATGTGTCTACCCCACGTCAGCCTTTTATCTAGTCAAAGTCCCAGGTATTTGACATGGTCCATCCATTCAGTATTAACTCCTACGATTTGCATTTTGATGTCCGGTAGTTTTATTTTTATGGTGAATGGTATTGGTTGAGAGTTATTCCCGTTTATTTTAATCCTATAGAGACTACATCACTGGATCAGTTGATAGACGTGTCTTTGGACCTTACTGCATAAACTACGTGTCCATTGCTGGCAATAGTTGCAGTATCATCTGCATATAATAACTTTTGTTTTCAGTAGCGTGTGGACCATCGTTGGCGTATGTGGTGTACAATGGAGGGCCCAGACTACTGCCCTGTGGCACACCTGCTGTTATATCTCTATATGTGCTTACTGACTTTTCATGATATGCAAAGAATTTCATGTCTGTTAGATAGGAATGATGTAGCAGGTGTATAAGGTTATCTGGCCAATTGTACAGATGCAGTTTGTAGAAAAGGCCTTCATGCCACCCTGTGTCAAATGCTTTTTCTACATCTAAAAAGATCGCAACAGTACTACATCCTGCCCGCTTTTCTTTGCAGATATGCTCCACAAGCCTTGTATTTTGCTATTTTCCAGGTCTTGGGAAAATAACTTAGACTGAGGCAGGCGTTATAGATCGTTCTCAAATATCTAATGGCTTGTGGAGGCAGTTTTTTTACTTGCAGGTCGGAAGTCTTGTCATATTCAGCAGCCTTTCTGCGTTTCATGCCGCGTACTTAAGACTCCATCTTCTCTTAGTCTGTTTTTTGCACATGGTTCTGCAGTCCCATATGGATCAAGCGATTTACTACACTCAGAATATGGTCTTTGTGTGCTTCGCTTACATCGTCAGCTATTTCATTCGATTTAAAGTGATCTCTAACATCTCGGCAAGGATTTAAGCTTTCCCGGCTTGGCCGTACACAAGCCCTTGTGGTAAATATAGAGGTCAATATAGGTTGAGATGTTTTTCTGACTGACTTCGCAAGTGCCCAAATATTTATTTTGTTTATAAACATTTTTCGGGAAACAAACCGAGTAATATTGTTATTAATGCACAATATTTCGGCGACTTTATACTCCGTCGCCATCTTCAGGTGCAGTTGCAAGTCTTGAAGTCAGCCTTGAGCGTGTTGTTTGTAAACTGGCATGGCAACGACAGATGTTGTTACGTTGCCTAGCAGCATCTCAGATGTCATTAGACGCCCGCGGAACACAAAAAGTAGAGCGTTGGTGATGAGCAGCCACAATAACAGGAATCCATGCATCACTTATCTGGAATCCACAATCCCTGTTTACCAAATCAGACGCGAAGCGAATTTCAAATGCTTCTTTAATGACGCTGTCCCAGAAGCCTCTCGCATGTGTCAACACCTTAGTCGCTTCAAAATCGAAACCATATCATTCTGTCAAACTATGTTCCGCCACTGCTGATTTGTCTTTTTGCCCCAGGCGAACATGTCGGGCGTGTTCCAAACAACGTTGTTGTACACACCGTATGGTCTGACCGATGTATTTCTTTCCAAATTCACACGGGATGCTTTAAACTCCGGGTGTACGCAGGGCAAGATCATCTTTTGGAGAGCTCAAAATGTATCTCAATTTTGGTGGTGGTAGAAAAATGGTCTTAATGCCATTTCTTGCCAGGACTCTTCCGACCCTAGATGTTGTGGCGCCAGAGTACGGCAAGAAGGCTAATTTATCGTGTGGACCATTATCGTGTTTATTAGGCCTACGTTTCATTTCCCGGAATGCCAACTGTATCTGATGTTCATTGTATCCATTCTTTCTGAAGGTATCACGGAGATATTTTAACTCACTAGGAAGGCTGTCTTTATCACATATTGCCCGCGCTCTGTGGACATGAGTAGTTAGTACTCTATTGCGCTGTGCATAGTGATGATGACTGTGCGCGTTTAGGTACAGGTCTGTATGCGTTGGCTTCCTATACACCGTGTGTCCCAAAGTTCCATCAGATTTCTTTATAATCAGAATGTCCAAAAAGGGCAAGCGGCCTTCCTTTTCAACCTCCATCGTGAATTGGATGTTTTTGTTGACAGTGTTCAAGTGAAGGAGAAACTTATCTAGATTGTCTCTACCATGAGGTCAAACAACAAATGTGTCATCCACGTACCAAAAGAAGGCACTGGGCTTCATGGTGGCACTTTCCAACGCTTTCTCCTAGAAAAATTACATTCATTTATAATTTATTTTTGTACTGCTGCTAGTTTCCTTTGCCAATCTTAGTGTCGAAGTTCTTTCAGTTTCCCAATGATCTCATCTACTAGGTGGTTGACCAACGTTCTGTCAACCGGGTAAGGAGTCACTCGTGGGCTGGCAGCTATCCAGGCAGCAAGTGTTTTCGTCAAGTTGCAAAAGTCATCTTTGGAGCTGATTATAGAAAGGAGCGAAATAACTCACTTCTACATCAGTTATCAATGCTGAAAATGATTCTGCTATGGAAACATGTTGCCGTGTGCATGATATTTTGCTCAAAAGTTTATGATACAAGAGGGGCATTAAACAGCCTGCATCACTGGCATAAACAGCAGCAACATCATAACAGAACGTTAAGCGAACAATAGACCTTGAGATAATGAGCCACATGATCATACAGAAAAGTCTAATGTTCATTTCACAGTTTTTAATTGTAACTTGAGTTTAGATATACACTGATTTGCCAGAACATTATGACGACCTACCTAATTGCAGGTATCTCCGTCTTTGGCACGGATAACAGCGGCGACGCGTCTTGGCATGGAAGCAATGAGGCTTTGGTAGGTCCCTGGAGGGAGTTAGCACCACATCTGCATACACAAATCACCAAAATTTCGGGGAAGAGGGCGATGAGCTCTACCGCTAACCTCAATCACATCCCAGATGTGTTTGATAGGGCTCAGATCTGGCGAGTTGGGGGTCAGGACATCAACTGCAACACGCCACTCTGTTCCTCGATTCACTTCATCACACTCCTGGTCCTTTGAGCATTATCTTGTTGAAAAATGCCACTGTCGTCATGATGTGGTGTACGTGGTGTGAAACGAGTGTACGATACTTATTGACGAGCATGGTGCCTTGCACCAGCTGCACTGAACCCATCGACCCCCGCGTTAATGTTTCCAAGAGCATAATTGAGCCGCCGCCAGCTTGTCTCCGCCCCGCAATATAGGTGTTAAGAAGCCACTCCCATGGAAAACAACGGATTCGCATAATCCGATCAGTATGATCAAGAAGGTATCGAGCTTCAACAGACCATGCGAGGATCTGCCACTGCACCAACGTCCAGTGACGATGGTCGCGTGCCCATTTCAGTAGTAGTTACTGATGTCGTGGTGTTAACATTGGCACATGCGTTGGTCATCGGCTGCGGGGGTCCATCGTTAGTAGTTTTCGGTGCACTGTGTATTCAGACACACCTGTATTATGCCCAACATTAATGTGTGATGTTAATTTAGCCACAGTTCGCTGCCTGGTTTGTTTAACCAGTCTGCCCAGCCTACGACTTCCGACATCTGTAATGAGGGATGTCAGCCCAATCCCACTACGTTTGCACATGGTTTTACCTCGGTTTCGCCACTTGTTGAAGATACTCACCACAGCACTCCTCGAACACTAGACAAGTCGTGTAGCTTCGGAAATGATTGTGCCAAACCTCAGGGCCATAACAATCTGCCCTCGGTAAACCTCAGATCACGCGCCTTCCCCATTCTAAACACGGACATCACGCTCACTGATAATACGTGCACCGTGCGTGTTTCTGACTGGCAGTCATTCCTCGTCAGGTGACGCCTCTATCGCCTCGACAGGTTTATATCTATAGTAGATAGGTAGTCATTATATTCTGGCTAAGTTTTTTACTGTCCATGAGTTTGAACTTTTGTTTTTTTGAGGGTAACTACTTGTTTCAGTTTTAAATGATGCTAAGTGAATACTCATGTCTTACTATTAAAGTTGCTGGAATGAAACTAACCAAACGGTACTTCATTTTTAGGGCAAGACCGTTAATATCCATTGTAAATATTTGTTGTAGATAGATTTATGAGTTTTTATCAGCCAAGCTTAAAAAATTAATTCCAACAAAGTCATACTAATAAGTAAATTAAATGAATGCAACCCGAAAGGAAAGCATAGACGTTACACGCTGTTTTATGAACTACGGTCTAATAATAAAGGGATAGATTAATAATCCCAGAGAGTCGTAACGTGCAGTAGACAGTCACGAGTCCGAACAGTAACTACATCAACAGCAGCCATCTTGCTAGACGAAAAGGACCAATGGCCAGTTTTTTTATGTTATTTCTTCTAAGAGAAGCTATACGAAGAAGTTGACGACGTAAATGAGTGAAGTGCTTTTTTTTTTTTTTTTTTTTTTTTTTTGTAACTGCTTTACGTCTCTTTTTAACATCGAGGTCTTTAGAGACGGGAAAGGATGGGGGGCAAGGATGGGGGCAAGGAATGGGAAAGAATTCAGCCATGGCCTTTTGAAGGAAGCATCCCGGCATTTGCCTGGAGTGATTTGGGGAAACCATGGAAAACCCAAATCTGGATGCCCGGACGGGGATTCGAACCGTCGTCCTCCCGAATGCGAGGCGAGGAGTGAAGTGCTATGTGACTGGCTGCTAACATATAAGACAAGTTACAGTGAAATAAAAATACTTGTAGGACAAAGAGCTAATCTCCGGTTTATAAAAGCACATAAACGTTTATCTATTTTAATAAGAGACAATGAAACAAAATCATAAAAACGTAAAATTCAATATGATTTTAATGAAATAATATTATTTTAGATGCATAAAAAATGTTTTAACAGCTGTGGTAGTTAAATTATTTCTATTAGATTATTTAATAGAGTGTCATATGCTTTTAAAATTGGAGCAGTTTTTAAATGATGTATTTACAGTACATTAGCTGATATTTAATTTCAATTAATTCAATTGCGATGGAGCATACGCATAGGTTGTGATGTCCATACAATTCAAATTCTTTGAGTGCAATGTCACCACCCGTCTCATTTACCCTTCATGAACTTTAATTTTAAAACTTTCAGCGTTTTTAATTAATTAATCAGCGCTTCCCTTGACAGTATATTCAAACCCTGGCCTTCCCTAACTATAATACAGAATTTTCTCACTTCCTGCCGGGTAGTGGTTACAATCATCTTTTCCGTTCTACGAATTTCTCCTAATTCATCGACGAAGGTCCTTCTAAGCCTCGTTGCCAATATACGCCCTGTACTTTCTTAACACTCTCTTCACCTTCCTCCCGTCTTATAATGACTCCCAATTTAAATCCTTTATCACGTCAGTTACTGAATGTATTCTACAAAAATGTCCACAAACAGATCTACCTGCTCACCTTTCCACCCTCTCCTATATTCTATTCTGTATGAAAATAAGGATTTCATTCTACACCAGCATATTCCTTAAACGGTGTTATCACAATTTCCTAACCCAATTCCTTCACTTCTCTTATACATCCCATCATCATCCACTCCACTAAATGGATCGTTTACCCACCACCTTCTAAACGTATCCTGCCAAGCCGAATTTACTATCAAATGTTGTGGTAACATATTTAAACTTCAAGTCATCAACAAGAAGTTACTTTCGAACACAATCTAAAACATCCTACATTTATATTTGTATATATATATAAAGTTGTGGTCTGCTGTCATAACCGTTGTAGCGGTGGTATTGGCTACCATTTGGAAGGTGGTGGAACGCTGTTGAAATGTTCATTTTTGAACTGATTGTTATTTCAATTTAGTAATTGGTAATCCGATAGGTATTCAACGCCAACAATGCGATTGGTGCAACGGCAAACAACACAGTATTGTAACTAAATACTAAAATTAAATAATGGTTAAAGGAATAGTTAGTTGTCTCAGCTTCAACGTAATTAATTTTACTGAGTGTTAAAATTTTCGCAACCAACACATCCATACAATTAATGTCAAATATTTCTCTTAAATAAACACTGAAATCTGTAAATGCAGGTTTTAATTAGGAGAATTAAGAAAACAGCTACTTGAAAAGATGACAGTTTGTTCTTTCAAATATTCCTTTTGGCGATTTTTCCACGCAAGCACTGTCGTATGTGTTTCAGTACAGCTTAAATTAAATTCATTATTCTATACACGATGGGAAATGTTGGTAACATTTCCTCAAAGAATTATTTTATTGGCAGCAGACACATGGATTAAGTTATTAGAATAAGAGAAGTAAAACACTACTGTCAAAAGTTAATGAGTTCGTTCCAAAAATTATTTATTTACAATATTGTGCAATGTAACTAGCTATTACAACAATAGCAGCGGCTACAACGGAATAATTGACCCTTGTGGAACTTGATTATTGGCAACAAATTTGTGATTGTGAGAAATTCGAAAATAAACATTTCAACAGCGTTCAACCACCTTACAAACAGTAGTCAACACCCGTAGTACTCTAGGTGTGTTACACTGTGTAAAAATGTAACTAAAACAATTTTTTTTGGAAACAACTATATTAAGACGATTTTAAAACAGCAGAATTTCCGTCTAAAATTTAAGTTTAACAGTGAATTTCTGTGTACTATTAACAATGATTTTTTCGTGTTTTCCTGGATTTAGAATGCTGAAATATTCAGTTGCATTTTTTCGTAATCCGGAAAACATAAATCAGTAAAACTGAAATATAAGTGGCAACTCTAGTACTAAATCCACGCGATTCTATTTAAAATTCTTTTAAAAAAATCCTGGGGAACTATAATTTGATGTTGGCTACAGAATATACAATTTTATCATTAAACTTTAAAAATATCAATTGCCTAACAGTACACAGATTCAGACTGGCGCCTAAAATTAAATAATTTTTGTTTCTGTTATTTCAAGATTTCAGTTTATACTTTACCGAAATAACTGCAGGGAAGTGTCTGGATGGTTCCTTTAAGAGTTCATGGTCAAATTCCTTCCAGTTCCCTGCCCTCAAGCCTATCCTGTATGTAATGATCTCGACATCGACGAGGTGAAAATCCCAAAACAATTAAACACTTACTGCTAGATGGCCTGAGTTCCTTTTTTTCGAAGATAATGTCTGGCAGTCACAATTTAGATATATTTTTCGTGTTCCGTAGCGTAGATATCAGATGAGGCAGCAGCGCAGCAACAACTACTACTCTCGGATCATTTACTCGAATGAGGACTGCAAGCTCGAATGCAGAACAACACAGTTTCAATCGGGTCAACTGTCGGAATGAATGTCATTCCGTACTGTTGGGTTACAGTCGTAGGTCCCACCCTTATCCAACTCATTGACTTGAACTGGTGTGTCGAGGTTGAAGGGAGTTTTGTCTCATACATTGTTGCTAAGAAATTGGCAGTCCTAAGATACAGCAATTGTTATCAATCAAGTAAATCCAGCATATTTGTTAACCCTATCTGCTATCGTTACTGGAATAGGAAAAATTAATTCCATATTAATATTACCATACAGATCATGTTGTTATTAAGATGCTAAGCAACTTCCGTGTAGAGCATGATGTTCGAAACTTACGGAAAAGACGAAGCGTTACGGGTTATGTTTGTCCGCTCATCTCCACTTCAAGTAACGTTTGCAGTATTGAAACGTAGACTACAGTTGAAATATAGGATAATTTAAAATACGTCTTCAAAATTTTGAAACATTATTTAATGACAAATTTAGACCTGCATTGATGTAATGCCTCTTTATTTTTTCATCTTTTATAAACCTTCCTCTTAGGTTTTGGGTTTTCAGCTGTTCCTACACCTCAACCTAATTGTATTGTTGTTTACTGTTTTCATACTAAATCCACACTTGCACTTCGGATTGTCCGGCTAGTGTTTTTTTTCGATGGAAATATCGGAAACCATTGAGTGAATGCTTTTCTAAGTTTATGTCCTTTATGAACGAGGGAGTACTTACACACATTGTATATTTCAATGTTCAAAGCTGATTTTGCAATTAGTAAATTATGGAGAATTTCTGATTTTAAGCACCACTATTAACAGAATTTTTAGAAAAGATGCGTAAGAGATTAACTTGTTTGTTACGTTTTTTAACACGTTGACAATGCTACAGGAAATCTTTCTTTCTGTTCCTTTAGTTCCTGCTAAAAGAAAAAAAAAAAACAACAATCATTTTTTTTACTACTCACAAAATCTTTGTGCTCTAATTTTCAGCTGTTGTTTTTTACTCCTTATAATTTTTGTTGCTTCGGTAACACTTAAAGTTAACTTTGATGGTCGGATGTGGGTTTTAGTTTGTTCGCAACATATCCTCATTTGTTATGACACAATTAAATTCATGCTAACTATTATATCAGAACTTCTTACCAGTAGTAATAAGTAATTTCGATACATGCAGGTGATATTAGCTGTTTTTTTCCAAATTTCTAATTGCACGTCTGGTGTTACTGGCTTTATAGACAACAGGCTTACGATTTCTGAAATTCACCAAATTTGCGGTGTTCATTTTACTTACAGCCAAACCTTGCTGAACTCTCTACTCACCTGACATAACAGTATATCGGTAAAATTCCTGCATAATGAACCTTTACTTCCGCGAAATAAATTTTAACAGCTTGGCACAGTAACAAATGCCGATTCGTTGAGGTGATTTGGCTTGTGTCCAAATGCACTAAGTAGCCTCTTACGTCATGCCTCTCATTGTAATATAATCAGCATGCAAATTTTAATGCTACACAAAAGGAAATTGTAAAACAAATGAAAATTGTTTTAAAATTGTGTGCAAAGAAGAAAAAAACTTTTATTTGTTTTAAATATAAAAAATATTTTCCTGGATTTATATTAACGTTAAAAAATTTTCATGGACATAATTTCTTCTGTTATTAGTATTATCACACTTCTGTTGCACGTTTTCACTGGTAGATAGGTAATGGAGAGCTTCAACGAAGAACTGAACATACAATTATCAAAGAGCCGGAAAGTTTTTCTAGTATAGAGAACAATAATGGTTATTCAATGTTTAATAATGGTAAATAATTTCTTCAGGATCTTATATTAGACTATAAATAGTGATTTTCACTAAATTTTAATGAGATTTAATGTTCCGCATCTGATTCATAGCATCAACGGAATGAGCACTTGTGAAACCACCACCATTCAATATTTTCTGTAAAAATAAATCCTTAAGCTTTTTTTAGTTTTCATCAATCTTTCGACTGGTTTGATGCAATCCTCCGTCTCTTCATATACTGTGCTACATACCCTTACAACCCACGTTCTCAATTATCTGCTTCACATATTTCAATCTCTGTCTTCCTCTACAGTTCTTACCTTCGACTGTTCCCTCCACCAGCAAATTAACTAATCCAGCATGTCTCAAAATGTGACCTACCAGCCTGTATCTTCTTTCTGAAAGCTTCTTCCACAAACTTCTTTCCTCGGCCATCATTTCGAAAACTCGTTCATTTCTTACTTTGTCAGTCCATTTAATTTTCAGCATTCTTCTGTAGCACCACATTTCAAATGCTTCAATTTTCTTTCATTCCGGTATTCCTAAAGTCCATGTTTCGCTACCATAAAGTGCTGTGCTCCACACAAAGAGTATTAAAAAGTTTTTTCTAATTCATAGATCAATATTTGAAACTAAAAGGTTTATCTTTTTCATGAAGGAACTTTTTGCTAGTGCTATTCTGCTTTTAACGTCATTCCTGCTTCGGCCATCGGTTGTAATCTTGCTTCCTATTGCATCTGGTCCTATTTTAAATTAAAATGTTTTTTATGAACTCGCTTTGGGATTTGTCTGTCCGGGAGGAATTTAGTAATTCATTTTAAACAAACTACTCGCTGAGCTAGAGACATGCAATTCTGACCATTGCTCAGAACTGGATGAAAATGCATGAAAATGTGAAAAAATTGGAAAAGTTGTGCAGAAAATTTGAAAATTCGGGAAAAATCGATAGTACTCTTTTCTATGATTTGGCTATTTTTTAAAAAAAATGTTCGTAATAGTTGGAATAAGGTTTTTAGTTAATGAAAAATTGGAAAATTTGGAGGAAACTGAAAATACACTTTTCTATGGACTGATTTGGATAATTTTTCTTAAATATTCGTAATAGCACGAATAAGGTTTTTAGTTAATGAAAAATTTGAAACGTTACCAGGAAAACTGGAAAATTTGGAGGAATCGGACATTTTTCTGTGTACCGATTTGATTAATTTTTCTTAAATGATCGTAATAGCCCGAATAAGTTTTTTAGTTAAAAAAAAATTGGAAACGTTTCCTGGAAAATTGGAAAATTCGGAGAGAACTGAAATTCCTTTTTTCCTTTGTACCAATTTGGCTATTTTCTTTAAACATTCGTAATTGTCCGAATAAGGATTTTAAACACAGAAACATTGGAAAAGTAGCATGGAAAAGTCTGGAAAAAGTAACTCACTTTGAGCTTTGTCCGGGTGAAGCTAGAGACTTGAAATTGCCAATGCATGAAAATGTGAAAAGTTGTCCGGAAAGTTTGAAAATTCGGATAAAACTGAAAGTACTCTTTTCTATGGACCGATCTGACTAATCTTTTTAAATGTTCGTAGTAGTCAGAATAATGTTTTTAAACAAAGAAAAATTGCATAAGTTGCCTGGAAAATACGGAAAAAACTAACTCGCGTTGAGCTTTGCCTGTCCGGCAAGGAACAGTCGTCGTGTTGCCGCAGCGTGGTCCAAAGAGTTTAGAGAGCAGTCAGCTGTTTTATTCTGACCGAGAGTGGTGGTGTAACGGTTAGCGTTCTGGCCTCGCATTCGGGAGGACGGTGGTTCGAATCCCCGCCCGGGCATCCAGATTTGGGTTTTCCATGGTTTCCCAAATCACTCCAGGCAAATGCCGGGATGCTTCCTTCGAAAGGCCATGGCCGAATTCCTTCCCATTCCTTGTCCCCCATCATTTCCCGTCTCTAAAGACCTCGCTGTTAAGAGACGTTAAAAAAAAGTTTTATTCTGATTTCTATTTCTATGCAGTATTAAAATGAAAGAAAACCCACTGAATAAATGGTGCATGCAAGTTGCCTGGAAAATTCGGAAAAAATAACTCGCTTTTCGGCTTTGCCTGTCCGGCAAGGAATAGTCGTCGGGTTACCGCAACGTGATCCAAAGAGTATAGAGAGCAATAAGCTGTTTTATTTTGATTTTTCTATCTATGCAGTATTAAAATTAAAGAAAACCCACTGAATAGTCGGTGCAGTTATAGAATCAGTCGTTACGATATTATTTAGTGTTCAGTTAATTTTTATTTCTCCTACTCCCAAACAGATTCCTAACTCTATACAGCCTTCCTGATAGAAAAGTCTGGTATCCCGGGCCGACACCGTTACGTGCCCGGAAGAAGAGATGGAGGTGGACAACCGATAAACGGCGCTAGCAATAGGCCAACTAGTGCCACCACATAACAGGGTTTCCGCCGTGGCCAATCAGGAGCGACTTGCCTAGTATAAATACAGCCACGCCTACCCATTTAGGACAGTGCTGTGTTTACTTCTACTCAGTTTCGCTTCCGTCTCTCTGTGCATCGCCTACTGGACTCTGGCCAGCGCGCATCTCGGTTTACGTTCGGTTACTCCTTTGTACTCTATGCATAGCATATTGGACTCTGGCCATCGTGAATCTCGGTTTTCTTTCGGTTACTCATTTGGACTCTGTGCATCGCTAATTGGACTCGGATCAGTGCACGTCTCGGTCTACGTTCGGTTTCTTCCTTGGACTCTGCGCAGTTCATCTTGTACTTTGCTTCGGTTCTCGCTTGATCGTCTCCAGGCGACCGCCTATCCGCCGTGTTGACATTTCGGCCGCAGTGCGGACACTGCAAAAAGTTTCTCTTATGGTAAAGGAGACAGCCACTCAACGCAAGCGACGCGTAGAAAAGCAGAAGCAAAAGCGACTTGCAATGATTCAACAGGTATTGGAAGCAGATCGGTCTGCAAGATTAGTCAAACGTCGGAATCGAGCAACGGAAGTTCATGAACTTCAGCGTAATGTCGAACGCATTTATGATAAGGAAGGTAAGTCTCATTCAAGATTCATCAATAACTCGTTCACACACTCTTCTCGACTTGCTAGTGACGCACAACAACATGCCGATGCAAGATCAAATGAAACAGTTAATCAGCATAGCTCTTGACTGGAATCTAGTCGACTTAGATTCTCGGAATCAAAAACTAGAGAGATAAGTCGGGAACGTGAAGCAAGATTACGATGTCGACGTGAGGTTTATGCTCAACTTTCAATCAACTATAAACACTTTTTGCGACAAGTGTTGTGATATCTGCCAAAAAAAAACTGCTAACCTAATCAGGTACTAAATTATCGTTTGACTTTGCCAAAGCCATACTTGTCACCGGAAATTGTCGATAAAAATGATTTACTTGTTTGTCATAGATGCAATATGCGTTTGAAAAGCTCAAAGAGTCATGCTCCATCTCAGGCGTATTGGAAAAACTTGCTTCCAGGTGATATTCCTGCTGAAATTGCAGCATTAATTGAACCAGAACAACGTTACTTCAGCGCATCATTCCATATGTCAAAGTGATCAAATTTCCCCGTAGATTTGGTCAATACGGTTTCAAAGGACATGCAACATTATTTGCTCTCGATATTTTTGAAGTCAGTGAAAAGCTGCCTGAAATTCTTCCTCGATCGAGCACAGATGTAGGAATGGTTATATTAACTGAAACTCTGAATAACTTAAATTTATCAAGAAATTAAAACATATCGCCGGATCGTGTCTACACAGCGCTTGATTGGTTAATTGCAAATAACGCACTCTACAAGGACGTACAAATAAATCGATTTGTTCGATTAAATACGCAGGATATCATTCACGTTACTCTAGCTCAGCCGAAACAACCCGACGAACCTGATGACCAAGCTGATGATGCTCGCAACTGGCAGTGCCTATATGATTTATCGCGAATCGTAGGTGCTTCCTGGAATCAAAGTAATTAAATCTTCCGTTCTGGACATGCTGGACATCAATGTTTTGACATGGTTGTTGCAAATTTAATTCTTGCTGCCATTCTTTCTCCTAGCCAATGGGATAAATCGAAACATGATCGAAGGCGATAGATTTTACGATCAGATTGACAAGGAAACTAAAAATCAACTAGGTGCATTTCAAATTGATAATCGCGGCTATTTAGATATCAAAAAGCTTGATGTTGTAAGACATGATATCCTTATCTTCGACAATATCTTTGCTGTTGAATATAATAATTTAGATGGTGCCTTCAATGGCAGTTTATGCGAGAAGGAAAACGATGGAGTTAATTTCCTAAATCTTCGTGCTTTGATAGACTTATTGTTCGTCGAACATAATGTTGGTGTATTGATAGTTGCCGGTAGTGCATATGGTCTCATGCATTTTGATCAGTTTTATTTCACTGATTCTCATTCATGCGGACCGAAGGGGAAAAAAACTGGAGCTCAAAATGGAAAAGCATGTATCATCGAATGCGACACTCTTGACCAGTGTCTTCGTATTATCCGCCGAACTACACATTCCAATGCAGGTACACAATTTTCAATTAATGTAATCAATGTTGTCGTAAAAGAAAGAGTTGTACCAATGCAACAATATTCAGAACCACATCCATTAATACACGTCAATGGAGTTTCTATTGAGCAAAATGATCTAGAACGAGAACTAATAAATTTTTCGCAATTCGTTCCTGTGCAAACATCTGTAATAGCACTAATTGATCACGAGCAGCCAGATGTTAATGACGAATTTAAAGAAAGTAGAAACATTAACGAATTTTTTCGCAGAACTAAGGACAATATTGGGAATGTAAATCGGGAGTTAAAAGCAGAGGAATTTTCATGGTTCTCTCTCTTCCCCTATGGCAAAAATGGCTTCAACGAAAACCGCTCCATCAAAATTACTCCACTGGCTTATTTTCAGCTGCGAAATCTAAGCTCGGATACTCGTTCACAAAGAACTGCTTATTTATTTTATTATTATTATTACTCCGCGATTCACTAAAAGTGTGTGGCGGATGGTGCATTGCACCTATCGAAAAGGGTTATGGTTTGGAAGGGTTATAAGGGATATGGCAGGAGGCGCCCATGGGCTATTGTGAGGAACCATCCCCGCATTCGCGTGGAGTGATCTGGGAAAACCATGGAAAACCCAGATCAGGATGGCTGGAGTGCTTTATCGAAAGCTACTCCTGTCGGATTTTAAGTTTACTCGCCCGGTAAATCCTTTCTATTCCATTCCCTAATCGCTCGTGGGAAAAATAAGTACAGAAATGAATCGGTTCTGGCCCTGATTTCTCTTATCTTGTTTTCATGGTCATTTCGAAATATGAATGTTGCTGGTAGCAATATTTGCTGACTGTCATTCCGAAATACATCTGTCTTGAATTTTTCAATTAGCTTCCGTCGAGAGCAACGCCTTCGGTGTTCCAGGTCTTCCCAACCTAACTCCTTCAACATCGCACTTACGCTTTCCCTCCAACTATATATACCTGTCACGAATCGGGCGGCTCTTCTTTGGACCTTCTCTAAAGCCTCCATTAACCCCTTTTGATGGGGACCCCATACAGAACAACAATACTCTAAGTGAGGACGTACTAGTGACTTGTATACAATCGATTTAACTTCCTGAGTGCATTGATTTAAATTACGACCTAGAAATCGGAGCATACGATTTGCTTTTCCCATTACATTCTCGATATGCTCATTCCACGACAAATTATTACGAATTGTTAGCCCTAGGTATTTAGCGGAATTTACCGTTCTAAGGACAGTGCCATTAATCGTATATTCATAGTTAAATGGTGTCAAATTTTTACTTACACGCATGACTTGGCACTTTTTAGCGTTTAACTCCAACTGCCAATCTTTACACCACGCAATTATTTTCATAATATCGTCTTGTAATAAAGCGCAGTCATCCTGGGTTTTGATTTCGCGATAAATTATAGTATCATCGGCAAATAATCTTTTCATCCCCCCTATTATGTTGCATAGATCATTGATGTATATGAGAAACAACAGTGGCCCTAACACGCTTCCCTGGGGAACTCCAGACCCCACTTCAGTAAGTGATGAACGCTCACCGTTGAGAACTACACGCTGTGTTCTGCCCTTCAGGTAGTCTGCAACCCAGTCGCATATTTGTCTAGATATGCCGTAACCGCGAAGTTTCCTAAGTAACCTAGTGTGAGGCACAGTATCGAAAGCTTTTTTATAGTCTAATAGAACCAAATCAACCTGGGATTGCTCATCTATAATTCGGCACAAGTCGTGAATTAGAAGTGCAAGTTGTGTTTCGCAGCATCGGCCTTTTCTGAATCCATGTTGATTTGGATTTAAAAGCTCACCTACATCCAAGAAACGCATTACATTTGAATAGATGATATGTTCTAAAATCCTGCAAAATATTGAAGTTAACGAGATCGGCCTATAATTCTGAGGATCATTAACATTCCCATTTTTAAACACTGGAGTTACGATAGCGGTCTTCCATTCGGCTGGTATTTTTCCTTGATCCAGAGAGACGGTATACAATTTCATCAAATACGGTGCAATTTCCTTTGCGTATCTTGAGTAGAATCTTGTAGGAATACCGTCTGGTCCGGGAGCCTTATTGGTTTTTACATTCATAAGCAGTTTAGTTATTCCCTCAACATCAAGTGCGAGATCATTCATAATTTTGTCGGTACGATTGTTAAATATCGGTATCTCCTCTGAGTTTTCTATCGTAAAAGCCTTTTTAAATATATCATTCAAAATTTCTGCTTTCTCTACGCTTGTTTCTGATAATTCACCATTTTCTTTAATCAGCGACGGCATAACCTTACGAGAGCCTCTTATTACTTTGATATACGACCAGAACTTTTTTGGATTAG
This sequence comes from Vandiemenella viatica, assembly GCA_031002005.1. Lineage (NCBI taxonomy): Eukaryota > Metazoa > Arthropoda > Insecta > Orthoptera > Morabidae > Vandiemenella > Vandiemenella viatica. The sequence goes on along the minus strand of CM061921.1, from coordinate 46,614,711 downwards.
TAATGAGAGCTTCGGATAAATTCCTGGCTTGGAATTCTTTAAACGCATCGCGCATTGCCTTACGCACTTCCGCACGCAACTGGACTAATTTAGCACGATTAGATGAGTCCCCCGATTTTTTCACCGCGGCATGTAAACGCCTTTGCCTCCTGAGCAAACGTTTCACTTCCCTATTCAACCAAGGGAAGTTATTACTGACCTTAATACACTTCTTAGGAACAAACTGGTTTAAACCGGTCCATATTAGTTCTTTTAAATTAAACCAAAGTTCCTCAACATTTGTATTTAGCATGTACGTTTCAAAATTCTTCGCAAAGTGATCAACCATACCCGCATCGTTTGCCTTATCGAAGCAAAACACGAGTTTCCCTTTGTCATGCTTCAAACTCAGACTACAGTTTAACGTTACCACAACCGCCTTGTGATCACTTATACCGTCTTCTATACAAACTTTATCTACAATATCAGGATTGCTAATTAGAAAAAGATCCAGAATGGACGAGGAATCTTTGTCGCACCGCGTTGGCTCTTCGACCATCTGTTCAAGAGATCTTTCTGCAAATGATTCTAGGAACGTTTCGGTTATTAACCTATCTCTTCCACCCAACCTGAACGTGTATGTGTCCCACCTAACCGACGGTAGGTTAAAGTCACCACCCACGATCAATATATGTCCTTGAAATTTTTTGTAAATGTTATTAAGTGACTCTCTGAAGTATTCGGCGTTAGCCAGAACAGAATCCGGAGGTCGATAAAATGACCCGAGTATGAACTTTAAATTTTTGCCAATTTTTAACTTGACCCATATTAACTCGCAAAAATTTTCCGTTTCAGTTACGACAGAGCAATTAACGGTTTTACTTACGGCCACGAACACACCCCCACCCATTGAGACAGTTCTGTCCTTCCGAAAAACATTGAAACGAGGGCCAAATACTTCGCTAGATTCAACTTCGGGCGTCAACCAGCTCTCGGTTCCTAGTATTATATCGACATCATTAGTCGCAACTGAGGCGTGAAAATCCGCTACTTTCCCTCTAATACTCCGACAATTTAGTACCATTATCCTTAGCTGCTTCGTATTGTTATTTGTGTCTGAAATAGCATTTTTCATACTCGCACTCTGACGGTAAACGGGTGAAGTAATTGGAGCTGTAATATTAATATTATTCGCGCCATCACTACCGGGACCAGCTTCTAAGTTATCAGCACATCCTCTTCGGTGAAATGAAGGATCCTCGGGCCTCACACTGTTCCTAAAAAATAATTCATATCAAGGCGGTTCCAAATTTTAGCAGCCACCTTGGACGCCATTCTATGTGTGTAGTGTGTTGTTTTATTCGCTAGCGATGTTTGAATATCATAGAGTGCAGTAGCCAATCAATGCATGTGGCAGAACTGTACGTGGACAACACGGTATTGTTGAACATCTTCATTTAAATTTAAAGAATCTCAAAAGATCTGCATCATATTGGCGAAAAGCTCATGATGAATTAATTGCATTTATTCGTTGTCTTGGTCCTCCAACTTTGTTTCTTACTTTGAGCTGTAATGATTTGAATTGAACTGATATGCGCAAAGCTTTATTCATTGCAGGTGGCAGACTCGCTGAAGATCCTAGCCAATTCGTCGATGAAGTGCAACGTTTGATTTAGTTGTTGAGTTGAGCTGACATTTTTCACGTCTGGTTGATGCTTTCATAAAGCAGATTAAACGTAATGATTATCTTCTTGGTGGAAACATCATTGATTTCTGGCATCGAATTCAGTTTCAGAACCGTGGAAGTCCAATATTCACCTTGTTGCATGGATTTGAAACTCAAGAAGGACTTGCGTACATCGACCAACTGATCTCATGCTGCTTGCCAAGCGAAGAAGAAGATCAAGATTTAAGAAAACCAAATTCATCGCCATACGCATACATGTTATAAGAACAATTTTGATACATGTCGATTTGTATCAACATGTCAAAAAACTCGTATTGCACCATCGAGTTAAAACGTATTTATTCGAAATGGAGGTAGATTTTGCACTTTAAAACATACAACAAATGTAAAATGGGTCAATAATTATAATCAACAGATTTTCCGTTTTGGAATGATAAGATGGATATACAACCATGCGGATCAAACGAATCTATTATCCATTACATTACCAAATGTATTTCGAAGACGGAACCATCAGATGTAAATCAAAGTGTAGATCAAGCTGTCCGTCAAATTCGTCAAGATGAAACCAACATTGCAACGAAGCTCTTTCAATCATGCATGCGGATTTTGAAAGGGCGAGAAGTTTCCGCGTCCAAATGTGTTAATCGACTTTGTCACCTTCCGCTTTGTTCCAGTTCAAGAAATTGTATGTTCTTGAATACAAGAAAACCCGATCAGCGATATCGAGTGTTGAGATTTGAGGATAATCAAGCAGTTGGACATTGTTCAAACTTATTTGAGAGATATGATAATCGCCAAAGACAACAAGAACAGGGTTATGATTTTCAAAATATGTGTCTACTTGAATTTTCAATGAATTTTGAGTCATTTTATGCAAAGAGAGGGGAAAATATTGAAGAAAGCATTGATGCGGAAAATGAAGAACAACCAACAAGATACAGACTCATAAATCTAGTAAAGAACACTAAAATGGTCATAAGAAATGTTCCTGCTATTGTAGAAGATCCATTTTTTTCAAATGCAGACGAATCCAGAAAAGTATTTCTACAGTCTGCTCGTACAATATGTAACCATTTTACTCGGAAGATGACTTAATTGATTAGCATATTAAGGCACATGAGGCTTTTCTTGCTCGATAACAGCAATTGAGACATACAAATGCATACTTTGAAATACACCGTGCAAGATATAGACAACTTGAGATTGTTTTTAATCAAGCATATGCTTTCAATCTTCTTGAAACTCCTGCAGAAATTGTTGAAGCAGAATTTGAAGATGAAGTTAATGAATAGACAGTGACAAATGAACAGTTTCAGAATGTGTGTGCTGCAATGAATTTACGACAACGAGAATTATTTAACACCATAACCCACAGTATCCAGTACCAAAAGGAATGGAACGGATCGCATCAGAATATTTGTTACTGGAGGGGCTGGAGTTGGCAAAAAAAATCAAATTTAATGCACTAAAATAACAGGTCAATCGCTGTTATGGTAAGAAGACAATAAAAGTTGGTGCACTGACCAGTGTAGCTGCACGACTTGTTGGTGGAACAACACTACATAGAGTATTTAAAGTACCAGTTGAGAAAGACGGAAAATTTGAGGAAATTTGGCACATCTCTCTGGTAACTATTTGAAAGTCTTGCGAAATCAGTGGAAGGACATAGAATCTCTGTCCATCGATGAGATTTCCATGTTTCCAAACGAAATATTATGCATGATTGATTGTAGATTGCGACAATTGAAAAAGAAGGAAAGTGGACCTTTTGGTGGCATCAATACTATTGTTTTTGGGTATTTGTTTCAGTTGCCACCTATTCGAGGAACTCAGACATTTCACCAACCTGAAAGATTCATTCCGGCAACTCATTTATGGGGACTCTTCAGTCTTGTTGAGTTGACAGAGAACATGCGACAAAAAGGTGATACAACATTTGCCGATCTCTTGAATGAACTACGTGTCGGTGAGTTGAATGTCCCACATTTTGCTCTGTTAGTGGCAAATGTGCTAACAGAGGTATCTGGCGATTTTGATTTGGATAGAGCAATCCGCATATATCCAACTCGTGCACGAGTTGATGCACACAACACAGCTGTCCTTGACCGATATCTAGCCCAAGGAGTGCGAGTTTTCAGAATTCGGTCTCAGGATGTTCTGATAAATGCGACTAGGAATGCGGATAATGTTAACATAGAAAACATTGTATCATGTGATATCAACAAGACTGGAGGATTACAAAAGGAGTTAGAAATTTTCAACGGAGCGAGAGTAATGCATTCCTAGAATATAATATAGAACCAGGACAAATGTGTGCAATGGGCATTATAACTGAAATATTTTGGCCATTATTTTGCCGTGATCAGATCTACGATACTGACATTCCATCTGTTCGTATCGACTTTGGCAAAGATGGAATTCATTTATCCAAGCCAAAATCAATACAGTTTTCGGCACTTCGAAACTATGGAACAATTGAGCGAACACAACTTTGATAGCTATTAAATTACTAGTAAGATTGATGACGAAAAACATTGGGCGCATGCAACAGATAATTGATGCATTAAAAGCTCTACTAGTACATAGTATAAACTGTATCTATCGCGCATAGTGGAAGTTTGTTGCACGCATCGCGGACGATGAGGGAAATGAGGCAATATGCAATTCGGTTGCTTCGTAAATGGCATGTTCATTAGTGGGTTAAGTGGTCATTACTCAAATTTATCACGCCCATCACCCATAGCATATAGTAATCGAGGTATCGCTATCAGTAACTGTTATGCCTTTTATAACCATAACTATTTATGAAACGAAATTTTCCTTAAAAAATAGATTCTGTAATCTACTGTTTCTATGCCGGTACAGCTAAGTAGGTGTAAGCTGGTTTTGCATGCGTTATAAGTCAACTAGCTGCTGCCGTTACTCATATATTAATTAACAATATTGCATGTATATGTGGAGACATTTTCATCTTGGTGGTCGCCTTAAAAAACTGTTTGAAATCACAAAGAAGGCCTATAGAGTTTAATCCTAATGGCAGCAATTATAAAAAACACTTCTTATAAGTTACTAATAATAATGTGGATAGTTAACTTGTTTATAGTCATCTATATTGAGGATTTTAACATAATTATTATTAAGTTCGTTTCAGCATATTGAACGAAGTATGTCCTAATAATGGAAGTGGTGAAAATAACTACATACCAAGGAAAGGAAAAAAACGATTTCTGTGCATATAGTATTAAATAATAGAAAAATTGAACTGGATGAAAAAAATCTGCTTTCTAAGATTACAACAATGGTTGGTTGTTAGACATTAGTTTCAAACATCTTAAATTTGACAAAAAATGATTGAAGGTGATTGTGAGAAGAAAAAATGTTCACAAATATCTGGATTCCGAATCCCTCACATTGCTAAACCCTTCCACGTCTGATGAAAACACTAATTCATGGCACAGTTACATCTGTCAGTACATTTAACATAAATGATGAAACCGAATTTTTACTGTCTGGATGAAATAAATGTAGTGAATAGATTGGTGCTTGTGCATACACGTGTGTATACGTTTCTGATTTATGACAGTTACTTAGAAAATATTCCCAGTTATTGATGACGTTTTAAAGGAAGAGCATCACATGACCAACATAGAACCCATATATTTTAAAGCTAATTTATAATGGAACATCTACGGCTGCTTTGATTTTGGAAATGTTGTGGCAGTTATCAGAGCGGGCATACAATAGAGACACTATCATTACCCGGAGCCATAAAAAACTTCCATTAATAACTTTAAGTTCACTGCTGCCAAAATCACCACTTCGTTGCATTGAATGTACCAAAAAATCTACAAGCACCCTTTAATGCTTTGAATTTTGAGCACAGTTCTTTTGCTTTTTACGTAACCACTGGTTATGAAAGTTTATGTAAATACGCTTTGGCAATCAGCATCAGAATTATCTTTCCAGTAAAGCTTCAAAGTGATGCAAAGAGACAACAGTCATAGAAATAATATAGACAAATATGAATCCCTTCAAGTGTCATTTAGAATACCTGCCTTTAAATAAGAAGAGATGAATGTGATTACCGGGTTGTACTGCAGAGAATTCATAGTACGAGCCGTGGATCCAAGTATAAACAGTGAACGTCCAGTATCATTATAATTTATGGGTACTATGTCCGTCTGTAGATCGAACAACCTAAGAAAAGTGTTTTGGAGGTAGTGCAAGCAATAATTGATATGTCGCAAGCTTAAATTCCGTGTCCGTATGTCATTCCAGTAGAAGTACTCAAGAACTAGTAGCGTTAATAGTTTCCACTTCGTGCAAGCTCGATAAATAATGCACGCATCATGGCAGTTTATCGAACATCTGAAAGGAGAGCGAGAATTTAATCATCAATATGAGAGATGTATTGGGCAAAGTGCAAAAAAGAAAAGGCATTTTCGAAAGTGTTAAAACAACATTAGACAAAGGAAGGGATAAATCCAAACCAATGTGAAATCAGAACTAATCAGTCGCTGCCAATCGTCTCACACAGAATTCAGATCAGAAAAACGTTACTGTAATTCTCGTCAACTTATCCGAGGTATTTGGTGATCTACGATAATCTGCTCTTTTTTCTTAGCTTGAGATCAGTTGTCCCAAAAATTGGTACAAGTTAAAATATTACTCTTTTGCTTAAGGCTTCGCGCCTTCTTGATGTCGAGGTCATTAGATGCAGGAAAGTACTGGGTGCAAGAAAAGCGAAATAATTCTGTAACGGCCGTTTTACAAGAATCTGATGTAATTTCGGGAAACTATAGAAAACCGAAATCTGGATGACTGGACGGGTTTAGAACCCTCGTCCACAATAATGCCAGGCCAGATCGTTACCACTCACCCACCAGGCTCGATAGAAAAATTACTGCAAGAGCAGTTAAGTAAAAGTAAGATGAGCCGAAGCAGCCATCGACAATAGGCTGACTTATTGTTGTCTACTACGATCAAATTTTTGCCTAATATTTTTGAAAATTGTGCTGGAAGTAAGTATGATTAGGCTGCAAAGAATGCCGGAACTTCTTGAACTTATTACCTTTGCTGACCATCTATTCTTGCTAGTAGAAGGAAAATCCAGAGCTGAAATTGAGTACAAATGCTCAAAGGCTTTATATGAAGTCAGTCAACACTGCAGACAAATTAAGCTAAGATTAGTAGTTCTACACAAAACTGGTTATAAATTATTTTTCAATCGTGGAACCACACATTACTTCATACCACACTTATAAACGCGGTAATTCGGTGATAATAATCCGGTAACCCTGTGGGTTAGTTACTAAAGTCCTGTGATCGTTATGGGGCCTCCACTACCACGGCTCATTGACGCAAAAACATATCGTAGTTTTATGTCTCTGATAAAAGCAAGATGTGGCGTTGCAATATCTCCTGCCCCTGAACACTCGTGATAATGCAGCACTGCCTCGCCGGCACTTCTGGTCAAGTCCTCAATGGTAATAGTTTCCTACCCCACCAGACTTCAAACCAAGCAAATATGTTGAATGTCTCTGTGTGCAAACTGTTGTAACATAAAACGTATTGTGACGATTTCGTACTTCCCATTGCCTTTCGATTATTCAAATAAAGGTGTTTGAAAACATGCCTCCGGCCTTAAATTTCATACCTCCTGCATTTCATCGACTAGAGGGGTATGAGCGACATCAGTATATGCGTTAGTACGGACGATGCTGTTTAACCAAACTGTTGAGCTTTCATGGTGATATTCACTTATTCAAAATAAATACTGTTTGAAGATAACGTTATAATAATCATTCTATATATCCATAATAACATTAGTTACATTTTCGTATTCCCTTCGACGAGATGAAGACATTGTATGGATAAAACTGGGCTCGCATTCGAACATAAGGTGGAATGATATGCTCCTGAGAGCACCACCAGAATTATTGAAGGTGGGTTACCTGAGGTAAGGTAACAATTTAAGATGAAAGTCCTCTCATATAGTAACCTGATGCATTATCAGTGCACCCGTCAGAAAACCCACTTTTTTCGGACTCCTGCAGATTTGATTGGGTGATGCTGCTCACAGATGACTGATAACTTACACATCTTGCTGTCGGCACCAACTTCGCTTATTCGACTTCGACATGGTAAGGCGATGAATGTCACATAAACCTCACTGTCATCTCGCATCATGAGTGCATATTAATATTGCCATTTGTGTAATCGGTATTAGTTTTACCCCTACACTGATAGGTTGTTTGCGTATGTCGGTGATGGGAAATACATGTATTTCCAGAGGTGTTAACGTATTTTTTTTTATTTATTTTTTTTGGTGTGACGGCACTTATCGCCATAGAGTAGGTTATACTTGGTGACTCCTGAAATATCACAGAACATAGTGAAATCTACGCCCGCTGGGATCTGTTTCTTCTAAATCATGATACAGATAATTATAAGATTGTTGGCATACAAAACTGTTCCGTGATTTGATGCGGTGTCCTAGCAATGATATAAGATAAACATCTTTTGTTAGAAAAAGAGTTTACATTTGAAAATTTGGGGTTTCGATTGTTGAAAAATTGTCCTCTAGAGGCCTCGCTCACCTTCCATGCTGTATCTGGAAAAACGAAAAATGTCTTGTTTGTATAAAGAGTTGACGTTTGATGATTTAGAGTCACAAATGCTCCAGAATTGCCTCGTACGGCGACGCTCAATGTGGGAACAGTTCTTTAGTCAACAGCTAGTTATTCTGTGTTCCACATATCAGAAACCGTGTGCATCCTTCCACTCAATTTCACTAATCTCAACGACATCTAACTTAATTCGTCAATCTTTTACAGGTTTCTAATCTACATGCTCTACTCGTATTCAAACATGTAACATTCCACGCACCAAGCGTGGTGGTGTAACGGCTAGCGTTCTGGCCTCGCATTCGGGAGGACGGCGGTTCGAATCCCCGTCTCGGCATCCAGATTTGGGTTTTCCATGGTTTCCCCAAATCACTCCAGGTGAATGCCGGGATGCTTCCTTCAAAAGGCCATGGCCTAATTCCTTCCCATTCCTTGCCCCCCATCCTTTCCCGTCTCTAAAGACCTAGTTATTATAGGCGTGTCCGGACCAAACCGCGAAGTGACAAAACCGCGAACGGACAAAACCGCGCAGTGACAGAACCGAGAACGGACAAAACCGCGAACAGACAGAACCGCGAACGGACAAAACCGCGAACGGACAAAACAGCGAACGGACAAAACCGCTAAACGGACAAATCTACGAGTTATCCCCTCACTGTTTGATCTCTTATGCTCCAAAATATTATCCTAACGCAGTTCTCTGTTTGTCCACTTATTTTCAGCCAGCTTTATACTATTCACGGATTTAAAGAAGATGCCTCACTACCATCGATTTTCGCTTTACTTCCAAACAAAAGGGAGGAGACATATAGAAGACTTATAAGAATTTTACAAGAAATAGAGCCGCAAATTGGATCGAATTTGCAAATAATAATGCTGGATTTCAAAAGAGCTGCAATGAACGCTTTCGCAGAAGCTTTTCCTGGAGTAAAACTTACTGTATGTTTCTTCCATTTTAAACAGTGCATTTGGCGAAAAATTCAGGAAACACCGGGATTTCAAGAAAAGTTCAATGACAAAGAAGACATCACGTTTCAAACAAAGATAAAGAAACTTGCAGCAATTGCCTTTCTTCCTGTTTCAGAAGTCATCTCTGTTTATGAAGAACTCTGTGATAGGGAGTTTGCAGACGAGGAATTCTCTCCACTTTTGGATTACATTGATGATACATGGATTGGACGTATTCTTCGAGGAAATCGACGACGAGAACCACTATTTCCAATCGAAATTTGGAACCAAAACCAGAATGTTAAAAATTCGTTAGAGAGAACCAACAACTCCGTCGTAGGTTGGCACAATGCTTTTCGGTTATTACTTGGATCAAGCCATCCTACAATTTGGAAACTCATAGAAGCAGAAAAATCTGACGGAGGTTACATTGGTGCAATATGGAAGGGGAGATAGAAAAATACAGAAAATGACATATGCGAGAGTCACCAAGTCGATTTTCAATTTAGTTAGTGAATATGACTGTAGCGATGTACAGAAATTTCTTTCTGGTATAGTTCATAATTTCGATTATTAGATAGTGTGATTGTGTATTTTGTTACAATTTATATTAACTTATTAATGGTTTATTGATGTATATTTCGTATAATCCATCTATATTGTATTTTTATTTTCCATAATGTTCATGCTTTTGTGTAATTTTTTTAAATAAAAAAAATAATGGGGTGTTACGTAGATCACCTTGTCGTGGTGCACCCTAGGTAACGCTAAGAATCTACGAACTCTTGTGGTTTTATGTATTCCTGGTTTTTCGGTATTCGCGGTTTTGTCCTTTCGCGGTTTTGTCCGTTCGCTGTTTTGTCCGTTCGCGGTTTTGTCCTTCGCGGTTTTGTCCGTCCCGGTTTTGTCCGTCGCGGTTTTGCCCTAGAACCGTTATAGGAGACGTTAAACAGTTAAAAAAAAAAAAAACACACATTACACGCCCCGACTCGTAGAATGTGTCTGCCCATTCTTATGACTCCTCTCTGAGAAGTTCCAACCAGGAAAACCGACTGGGGGCATATTTTGCTTCCGAAATGTTTTACCAGATGAAAGCCATAATTTGGTATGCAATTTGAGTGAACTGTATGGCCTCGGGATACCTTTTGGGTCTTTAATGCAGTGACTTCCCGTTGCCTTCTATATCCCATTGCCGTAGATCATTTTTGATTCATCCACCTTAGGGGCCTTTTCAACCTCAAGGGTAAGAGAATGCCCCGGACCACTCGTCGCTCTTCAGCCCTACTTTCAGGAGACTTTTGGCAAGCTGTGTTTGACACTTTACCGAGAATTATTCATTCGCCAGAGCCTCGTGCTGCAAACGGACTGCACCACGAGAAGAAGAGGATGATATTTGGTTGGAAGAGGCTAATATAGTCTCTCTCAAACCCTTCCAACCCACGTCTTGTTTAAATAGTACGAACAACATTATAGGCAATGATTGCTTTGGAATTAACGCCCCGAGATGATATAGAGAATTTCTGAAGTTTCCTTGTCTTATTAAATCTGGTAAGAATGAATTTAAATGAAACAGTACAGTATAAGTTCAAAGGTTTTACTGTCTACATGATAACAGATTTGTGAGTGTCGGAATACATGACAAATCAGCCCCAATTCTGCAATCGATTTCTGCTTTACAAATTAAATGTATGTGGCGCTACAGGTTAATTAATGTGTGATCAAAATGAAACAGGTTACACAACCAGCAACGTTATTAGAGGGTTGGCTATGTTGACACGCTGACGTACTGTGCAAAAGCGGTTAAAATTCTAAATTTGAAATTCGGGATTCATGGAATCTTCTGGACTTGATATCCTTGATGTTTTAAGGACTAAGTACATGCTGTATTTCAAAGCTTAGCAGTTAAGCTGCAATTCTGATTCAGAGAAATAAATTTGAAAATTAGCAAAGACTTTAAATTAGTATACGGAAACATTTGTAATTTTTTACTGGAATACTCACCAAATACTACACGCCAATCCAAAGCGAAGAAAAGTTAGGAGCCATATACTTAAATTTATCATATTATTACTATGAAATGAAGGAATCACATATTCCTTCTCGTTCATTAACCACGTTAAAATGAAGGAATTGAAATTATTTACTGCAGATGTTGATTCCAATTAGTATACAGTTTTATGTGTTTGAAAGGATAAGCAAAAGTCGTTTCTTATTCATACAAACTATAAGTATTGGTTAAACAAAGACTTTAAATTCGTTAAAAATGTTAACTATTCACTGTAATAACTCTGTACTAAAAGGAATTCACTAGTTTCTTCATCTTATTAAAAATTGCAAAGTGACGGAGGTAAAACGTCTCACTCCAATGTTTGATTCAATTTTTTCTCTAGAAACTGGAAACACCTACGTATTATTGTGATTGTTATTAACAAATAAAATTGAAGCTACAACTCGAAATTGAAGAATTGTCATGTACATTTCCGGCAAGCATACCACAGGGTTCTATATCTTTGTGAGTTTTGTTTTTCTTCAGCTTACAAAATTTTAGAAATTTTTGATGTGTATTCCCTTCGAGTACTTTATTTACATACATAAAATAAAATTCTTAAGACCTTAACGACCTGGGAACAGAGTTTCTAGTAACCATGCATTCCTCTTCTGTCTCAATTGGACGTACAGTTTAAAATAGAATCCAGATAAACAATGCAAAGCTTTCAGAGATGAGTGGACAGGGATTCGAACCGATGACCATGAATTGTCATGGAAAAGAGGGAGGGGGTGGAATGTCATCAATATCTAAAAAAAATCTATCAGCGTATCTCATCAAAACAATTTTAGTTTAAAGTCCTTATCAGGTGTCAATATCAATTTTTTTCTGATTTTTCAGTCATTTCGTGATTAAATGAGGAGACATATTCAACAAGAACTTTTGGAGATCTTACAACCCAACAATGACAAGACTTCATACATGCAGATCAAACTGTTTGGGTAAAATGAAATTGTTCACACCTTATGAATACTGATTTAGTAACAATCCACTTCATATATATCTCCAGAACGTTCAAAATATCAATGCAAAAATTCAACAAATGAATTAGAGCCTGCGTTTGCATATCTTGATACCCGCCGTGGCAACCAGTTCAGCAGGTAATTTGCAGGCCGTATTCAATGTAAAAGACGTTTCCGCTGTTTGTGTGAAGATTCTGTTCAAGAGAAAACACTTTGTAAACAGCGTACCAAGGGAATTGATTGTGTTGATCGGCCCTTTGGTGCCAGTAGCCTGTTCGTCTTCTGTGACAATACGAAGCCATTCATCTTCTCTGCCGGCGAGCTTGAAATTGACCCGTTGTGTTTCTATAGAAACTGGCTACCTCATCCGAGCAACAGATGGCTTCCGATGCTGCACAGTAAGCATAGGCTACTTCCTTCTTCTTGATAAAGCGCAAGAACACACTTCCCTACTCTGAGGAAGAGAGACCCCTTTAAAATTAATGGCCCAATGAATGATACGTTCTAACTTCTCATCGGAGCTCTTCCAGGCGAGAGGAATACCAGTTTTTATCATGGTGTTTCAGTGTTAAAAAGAGCGGTCTTGTGGCTCAATGGTTAAGGTGTCTGACTGTATACCAAAAGGTCTCCGGTTCGAATTCTTGCCTCTGCAGCGATTTTCAAAGGACCTTAACCCTACCTTCACCTCTAGCACAGCTTGCTGTATAATGTGGAGTACGCCATTACGTTTCTGTCGTTCGGATTCCACGTTAAATATCAGCTCCCCTGTACGTTAAGGCAGCTACGACAGGGTCGGAATGCACAGCAAATGCACACCATGTCACCAGGTCATTACGACAACACGCAATTATTGTATAGTGTTAAATTCATTATTTTCAATGAGTTTTCACTTTGTTAGCTTGTTAAACCTACATATGCGACACATGATTACTAATAACATACAATGTGCTATTAGTAAAGTGGCACCAGACGAACACATAACGAAACACATTCGCCCTTAATGCAACAATTTCAAATTCATAATTTTTGAGCTTCACATCTAAGTAAAAATGATCCTGCGATAAAAAGAGACAAAATCATTGTACTAGACAAGGTTTGGGTTTAGAGGGCAGAAATTCATTTATTTTCAAGGTTGAAATAGTATGTAATTTGCTGGTGGAATGAAACATCCCCTAAAGTCATGAAATGCCATATTTATTCCTACTCATGCTGGCTGTTTTCTAAATACGAATATACAGTAACACTTGGGAAGATGCATGAACACTGCAAAAAAATATACATTTTACAGTAATAGGTCATCGTTGATGTTCCATGACAATAAGTCCAGTACATTTATTTAAAGGTTGTGTAAGTATTCTCGCAAACATTATCTTACTGGCACTTTTCGTTTTTTTCGTAATTCCATATGTCCTTTAGGATAATATTACGTAAAGGAGCATAGTGATACCATATGTCTGTTAACCAAAAAGAAATGTGGATATTAAGGCGAAAAGCATTTACCAAGTATACAACATATCACCACTTTGAAATCGTTATCAGGATGATACTTTTCATTTCTCAGTGTCCGGCATGTTGACACTTTACGACGTTCGTTTAAATTGACAGAATCCTCGAAAATATATGTGAAAGAATCTTAAAAACTGTTACTTTATTCAATTTTCTTTTGACATCGTGTTTAATTATAAAAAGAAGTTTATTACCTGCTGTAATTTAAATACAAAATTTTGAAATGGCAGAAGCGATATTTTCATATTTAAGTGTTAAAAAAAAAGCAGTGCAATAGTTTGTAGGTGTCTCATGATAATACTGTTTGTTATCATTACTAGACATGCTGAATGGGGAAAAAACACAGATAATGCCGGGTAAAACGTATCCTAAAACATAACGTTAATTTACATTTTACTGTTACAATACATATGAAGACCGGGAAAGAACATTTTGCGTCATTGCAAGTGATTTCAGAAATAAATAAAATTGTGACATTGTGAAGCATATATTCAAGAGCTATAAGCGTTCAGAAGATAGTTCTTAAACTTCTGTCGGTTGTGATTATAAGTGATATTTCACTCTGAATTAGATGTTCGTAGAGGCTCTAAAAGGGTGTTTATACAACTTTAATTCTTTAAAGGAACCGTCTTTCTAGAAAATATTATCCCATGACCTAATTCGCTTCAGAAGATATTTTTGGTTGTCACTAGACTTCCTTCCGTGATACAGTATGTTTACTTCTCGAAAATCCAGTCAGTGTGGTTTCTAGTTCTGCCGGTTATACATGGAAATAATATACTGAGACAATACTAGTAAGGCAGTGTAAGTGACTAACCGTTTCAGATCAGCTCAAAATTTTAGTTCTACAAACAACTATTTCCAATGTCCATTTTGTAAGACATTTAACCAAGCTGTCCGCGTGAAACGCATACGATCGTCATTAAGTTTTATTTGAAGAATATCTTGTACTGTATGTTTATATTGATTAACAAAAGAACTGTTAATATTGGTCAGCATGTCTAATTATACGTTAGTTTTCTATACAGATATGTGATGATAGAAATACGAGATAAATAAACATTTTATAAGGTTTTTCAGGTATTTAAGTTTACCTACTTGAATAAATACTGTGATTGTAAACTTAAACGTAAGTAAGAAATATTTAAACAAAAAAAAGACAGGTACATGGGTTATTAATAATTAATAAAATGACACCTAGAAGGTCTAGACGAGTAAATTATTCCTTCTAAATCTTTTTTCTAAATAAGATACTTATCTGCCAAAAACATTAAACATTGTCTTGATACAGTAGTAGTCTGAAATGAAATAGTATGAAACCTACTTGCAGGCATTTTGAAATAGCGCCGTTGAACCAGATAATCAGTTATACCACGAAGTCACATTGGTTACATATCACTCAGGCGCAACGGCAGCAGTTTCGTAATTGACATTCTCTATAAGATTCTTGTAGTCTCTCCATGATAATTGTAACATTCAAAAGTGCTTATTGCCTCACAGAAAACAATCTGTCACCAAACTAGTCAGTGTACATAACGAATGGTATTCAGCTCCGATAGAAGAATTTCCTGCATTCTGAAGATCCGTAAGACTCATTTCTACAATGTATGCTGTAAGTCAACGGTTCGATTGCCAATGAATTCATGGTTTTCACTGCTATTTAATATAACTTTACCCTTTGGCAAAAGTTTTCTTGTCTACATAAATTACACTGTGATTGCTGCATAGTTCAGTTTGCTTGTTAAATTGTAAGTACCACAGGAAAGGAATTGTAATTTCTAACTCTGGCACATTATCTTAGTACGAATATAACTCTACCCGGCTTATCAAATCAACCATCAGATTGTGAAATAAGCAGTTAACCATAGAAGTAAAAATACATAAACGTTATGGTCTTCACTCAAAACAACTTTTAAATTATTTAGATAGTCAATTTTCTCCACAATATTTGATGCAGAATCTGGAAAATACTTTCTGATAAGAGATTTTATTTGTCGGGCCAAATCACTTTTCTCGTTTTCACACTGAGTGCGTTGTGGCATCTAATACTTTACCAGAATATTCAGAACGGGAATAAAATTTATCTTAAACCAACAATTAAGAATGTAATCAGATGTTAAATGTGAACTAAAAATATTCTTAGAAAGTTGAAGGCAGCTCACTGCTTGTTATTAAATTCGTTATCAGATTTAGGTAGTTTTAACTGCTAACAATAGCAGATAAAACAGTTACTTGGAACGTTATTTCCAAAAGACAAATAATTGCAACGTCTATTATTTTATTGATGTTTCATCAAATGTTTCCAGGGCGCGATGTTGCTTATTTCACAACAGCTGGTCGCAATTTGCACGTCGCCACGTACTCTGAAGTATTTCGTATCCGCATAAATCATGTTCTAAAGTTGTGTAATAATGAAAGCCTTAAATATTGTAACAGGAAATTTTCTAAGTTGTCTGTTATTATATATATAGAAACGAGAAAAGATGTCGTCGAGAAACAAGTGTTAGAGATATTGACATTACCAATTACAAAAACTATTGTTTTGCTGCATAAAATTTCTGAATTAGCATGGAATTAGTATTATTATTTCATTATTATTATGTATTCTCAAGACCTTCAATCTGAATATGTGGTGTCGTTTTTTCATAATCATAATTATTTTGGTATTCAACCATCATAAACACCAACCGATATTTCCTTAACTTGTCTCAACTTACTAAGCAGATAATAAACGGACAAATCTTTATTGTATAAGAATGTCGGTGAGCGGAAAAGGATGGAGAGAAAGTTTTTACGAATAACCAGAAAAAAATGATTCATTATCACGCATTGTTAACTAGAGGATTTCTGTTGTTTTACTGGTAGAAATTCTTGCGTACGTTTGGATTTTCACGATTTATTCAGATTTGTCGGGTTATCCGTTATAGTTTGTAAAACAAAATAGTTAAAAGATTATCGCTGTTATGTCATAAAATGATGCACAACGGTTAACCACTGCGACAGTACTAAATTACTAAATAAATCGATTACTATACAGTAGAATGTAACTTCGAGAATTTTAAAATTAACCGAATCAATATTGCATTGACAATTTGACAACAACAATGAATGGAATAGTCGTTGGTTTCGGCAGAAATTAGATTATCATAATACCTTCACTTACATTTCCATCGGATGGAATAGCGTTCCCGTTTGTAACATCAGTGGAATACTAATTAGGGTGGTAATTTGTGTGACGAAAATTAATAATAATTAATAGAATGATAATGGAAAAAGAACAAAGAGAAATGCAACTTAATAAAGCAATTTTTGAATATTGAGAGAGAGGAGTAAGGTAATATACTAATGTGAAATATTAGTGAAGACATTTTCTCAAAGAGAAGCTAGTTCGGCAGCCATTATGGGTTTGGGCAGGCCGGTGACATCAGCCGCCAGTCAGGTAGGCGCCTGGACGCAGTTGCGGCCAACCAACCATAGGAAATGAAAACTTGTCCTTATTAGGATATAGGTAGATTTACCTCTCTGGGTTTTGTGTGGCGGGGTCCATAAGCCAGAGGTGTTATGCTGAGCATCCTCAGGATTGATTGTTTGTCGGGGTTGGTAGCTCTGTCTAGACCCAAACTAAACTGTAATCCGATCTATTGGCTGGCCTTATGAATACCGTTAGGCGTGCGTTATAAAAGGACTAACACACACGTAATCGCTCTCAATGTTTGTAGTCCCATCTCAGTGTTTGCAGTACCATCGCAGTGTGCGATCTCTTCTACATGTGTTAATTTGGTTATTCAGTGGCGAAGCCACGTCATGACAATCATCTTGCCATTCTGCCTATCAGATAAGTACGATACTCCTCTCTCCTTACAGTAAACTGTCTCTTACATTTGTGCAGTGATACAATAATATGTATGTTGTTGTAAAGAGGAGGTTTAAAATTAATGAACTAATCAGATTCTGAGGAATCAGATAGTAAATCCTTGAAGTTTCATTGGTGAAGTGTTGTGCTAAGAGTTTAAGAGTTAACAAATGTTGAACTCTATTCTTATAATTAAATTTTATTGCAATTCTTCCCGATTTACCCTCCTTGATATTTCTTGAATGTATATGGGTATAGAATGGACAATCTTTGGAAGCAAGAAGTCCGATAATAGTAACAAAGGCACCAAGGAATAAACGGGAGGTAACAGAAAAAGTTGATTTAAAGTCCAACCAAGTAAGTAAACAAGGACGGCAGCATAGTAAATAGAGAGGAGGGGAGGTTACATGGTGCACAAATATTTTGTGCTGTCGCTTACTATCCATAGTTCCTCAGCTTCAACTTCAGAGGTTAGGTAACAAAGACTATTTGCTTGAAGTCTTCTCTGATGGTCGTACGGTTTTATATGTTTTCCTTCCATGAGGAATTTAACTTGCGAGCGGCAAAGGCTAGAAAGCACACATTCTGCTTTCATAACTGCAAATTACTAATTGGGCACAGTGGCTGGTTTGCCCGTTTTGTGTTATTTGAAATGTTACGAGCACTCTTTAAATATCAAACGTGCTGTAATTAATGTAAGTCTCTCTGTGGTTCTCAGGCTCGCAATGAGAGAGTCAGAAATGTATCTAACGGAATTTAATTATTTTAAGTAGGGTCACTCTCGTATAGTAAGAAATAACACTGTGAATCTGTATAACTAGATATGCCATATTTTGTGAATAGAAATACTTTTCGTGTATTCCAAATTTGGTCTAGTTAGGAATAGCTGGAATTCAACATCACTGCTCAGCGTTTTTTGTTAGCAAGATCGATAATGCGCTTGGTTACAAAATCAAATGTGTAGGGTTAATCCTTAAATACGTATTATCATATTATATTAACTAAAGTAATAAAAAAGCAGAATTATTACTTTTTCCGATTAAATGATTACAGACAAGATAGTTAATTACAATTTTAAATAAATGCAAATTTTGAAAAAAAAGTTTCGTATTCAATAGTTTGTGCAATTGATTCTCAGTGAAACATCTGTGCGCAAAACTTTCAGTGTTAATTTCGTGTGTGATTTCTACATTCGTTCACTTATATACAATTTATACCCATGTCCTTAGATCGGAGTAATAATATTATAATCAATTTTACAATATTTTGCCGCACCTCACAGGACAAAAATGGTTCCAAATTTAGATATAACTGTGCAAACGGAGAAAGAAGTTATATCAGTTTGAAAGTTTTTATATTTTTACATATATCAACCGGGGATGGAACCAGTGCTTTGGTAACCAAATACCATATTAAACGCACGGATAATCAACACTTCCGCAATATTCTATATTAAAACTGTTACTGACTTGAGCAAAACTTTCTGTTCGAAAAAAACTCTTAATCTCCGAAAATACGACGTATCAAGTTATACGGTTTCACAAACATCCTATTTCAGTGTTGGATAGTGACTCTGCTTAAAACTATTAAAATCTGTTAAAAAAATGTCTGAAAATCTTCTTGTCAGTCAATTAACAAATTCTAACAACACAGACCAAATAATAATAAAATAAAAAAAAAAAAACAAACAACACAGACTTAACGCCTGCTGGTTATACAACTGCGTAGCTGACTGCTCTGTGCTCATGGGCTATCTGTAGCTCCATTCAATTTCGACTGCGGTACTGGAACAACCAACATCTATAGTTTTAAGCCGGGAATGGAAACTAAGTCTTCGCGACCAGATAGTTTTATAAATGGAGTAGGGGAGACTTACATTTGAGTACAAGTACAGTTGTACATGAACCTACAGAGCTGATATAACGTCATTGTGTGTGCTCTAAGATGATGATAACATGAATGCATTGTGGCTACCATGCCACTAATCACAACAGAACTGGTAATGTCTCTAATTTTATTTGAATACTGAACTCATGCTTTTCTGTCATTTGGAAATGGAAACTCCCCAGCAGTTATCATAAACGAGATGAGGAGTCAATGTTCTACCTATCGTTTTACGAGCTAGTTTTAACTTGCAATTTAAAGTCATATGCTTGTGTTATTCCGATGAACGCTCATGTTTCATAGTTATTATTTAGAATAGTACTTTGTAATTCTGTTCTAATAATGCTTGCTACTGTCATAATTAAAAATATCAGTAGATACCAAGCAAATTCTAGTTTCAGATAGCATCGGAATGTAACATTCATTAATCTTGTCGCAGTGGAAAGTTATCTTAGGACATTTTTTAAATCCGTTCTAATTGGCTCATCTAAAGTTACGAGAAAGGATCGTAAGGTTGAGTACCGCAGTGTACAATCATATAGTCCATGTTTTTATGTTAACATTTCGATACTATTTAATGGCGCCAGGTACTAAATGCAATGAAACTGTTGATTCATATTTTTGCTAACTTAAGTGAGCCTTGATGCTAAATTAAACTCACATTTCCCTCGAAGTTATCCCTTCAAACGTCCCTGAGAAATATTTTTAACATTGTTTCGAATACATTAGTTTCCGATATTTTAATGGTTCTGGTGTAGGATTTGTAATTTGAAATTATTGAATTCACCTCTCATGTCAGCTCCAGGAGGATCGAGTCCATTAACTTTTTTTCTTGCTGTACGCCTTGTCAATATTGAGGTCATTAGTGGCGGGATAGGATTGGAGTAAGGAATTTGGTGATGAAGGAACCATCCTGGCGAGTCCATCCGATCCGTTTTACAAGTTCCTCGGAATGTTTGATGGCCATTGATATTTCCCGTGACAATACGTGGATGAAATAGTTGTTTAAATAGAGAAAACGATTGCAGTTATGAAATGTTTTCGTTGTGGCTCTGAATGGAACGGGTGCTGTTAGATGGATACTAAACACGGTTTCCGTAGGTTTTAGTGTGTGGTTGTCAATTGCACAGTCATGTAATTTCAACAAATTTTTAAAAGTAAAGTTTTGTATCACTTAGAAGCCGCCGCCTCAAAGCTGTATAACACTATAGCAGTTGGCTAACATGAAGTAAGTGTATAAAGTTTGTTAGAAAGTTACTTGATGTAACCATTGTAATTAGCGACTATACATTATCTAGGAGGGTTTCAATCAGTAATGCCACTAACGGGCTTTCTGGGTTAGGTGTTTGGGGCGCACTCTCTGCTAACTGATGAGCATCGTAATACAGACTGATGGCGGGCAGGGCTGTGGTTGGCTGAATGCTGCTGCCGTTGTTGATGCTTGCGTCCACTGTGCACCGACCTACTGTTCACCCTTCTCGGGGGTTTCAAACTGGAAGCGAGACCAGTGTTGCTTTTTGGTGATCCAAGTGACTGGCATCTAAAGCATTAGTCTCAAATAGGCAGCTTCTCATTTGGGAGGTACTTCAAGTGGCATAGGTGAGTTATTCAAGACGATGTAACTGGCTACTAAAGCCGAGTTTCCCGACGTATTCCATTAAGAATTAAAGATACGCCAGTTCTCTTCGATTAGTCTCTGTGTGTGGTACACATTTACCCACCGTAATATCAGTTTTGCTACAGCAAAACAGTAGCATTCAGTTATGTGAATATTTGAAGCTTACAGAAGATGACGTTCGTAATAGGTGCAATTCGCATAAGCCAATTTCTCAAACAATTGATCACTTACTTATTGTCAGGACCAACCTTTGCACTGCAGAGCAAGTGTCTGGATTTTATATAATTTGACTAGTATTACCAGAAGAATGTTACTTCTGCAGTGTTTCGGAGCATGTAAACCACTGAGTGATAAATGGACTAAATTTTCTGCAAATTTCTTGATCTGTAATACTTCCTCATAGTGTATGACCCTTACTTTTAAAACTCACAAACGAGAGCAATAAAACCCATTCTATGGTGTGTGTTTTAGAAAATGACAAGAGCTGCAATGTTCTGCAACTATACTATTTCTCTGTTTTTAAATATTCTAAGAAGATACTGTCTGATCATCGGGATTACTTGATGTTTTCATGCAGAGATAGTTTACGCTGAGAAAGCCTAATTGACGCTGAAAGCTGATCTATGACACTATATTCACGTTCTGCAAAATCGATCAACAGACCATTACACTTTGGTTGAAAAATATCTGTAGGTCGAAATAAGTTGTACTGATTCTAAGTGCATAATTAAACCCTGTTCACAATTCTTTGCAGTCACAGAATAACAGTCCTCTCTTCGACTCCAAAATGTTAAAAAAAAACAGACACACACACTATTTCAGTCATAAGACCGTCTTAAACATTTCCAAGCACATTTCAGTGATAGGACACTAAAGTTGTTCCACGATGAACGCAAACGTTACGAAATTGCTAACCCAAGTTGCAGTAACATTTTGGCAATGAAAACAGTGAAATGGAAAAGTGTGGTATTGCTTATTATTTTATCGTTTCATACTTACTTCTTACTTCTATAGTCCGGTGCCATTATTATAATTATGATGCGTGTTCTAAAGAGGTGGATAATTTTGAAGGATAATACCTATATTATCATTAATTTGGCATGATAACTTACGATCACAAAGCATTGTTTATTTGAAACACAAATGCGATATTTTATTTTCCCATAGTGAAATAATACATTTAATTGTGTTAAAAATATCATAAAAATGGTTTACATTGGCAATTACTGAATGTTTACAAAAATGCGTAGTTAAGTAACTGTCCATCTAGCTGTTTGCAGAGCGTATACCAGTATATTTTATGTGGTAATAGGCTCAAATGAGAACACACATATTGTCCCTTAAAAGCAGCTTCTACGAAATTACTCTTATATGAAGGCTTCACCAGAAGTAGCTTCTTCCTTTAATTGCATCATATACACAACTTCGACATCTGTGCAGCTCCGTCATGAGCCATCAGCTAAGAATATTCTATGATACCCATAATCTGCATACACCTTCCAAGAATCCCCAAGTCTGACGTTGTAGTACCTATTACCAAGTGTATGCCAGAAACGCGGCCCGAATTCTGAAAATTAAATGAAGAATCTTTTTTCATTTACTCAAAATAAACTGATTTCCTCTCCCACATGTCAGAGGAAGAATTTTACAGCAGGATATATATCCAGGCAAATTCCTACAAAATGCGAGCCAATCAGCTCAAGCGATTCAACGTCTTGTGTCATGGCCCTCATTTTTTGTTAATGGTAGAAATATTTTATTGTCAGAATCTCACCGGCATGTCAATTGTCAACATAGTATAGGCCATATAGCTGTTTCTTTCATTTTGAAGTAGTCGCGCGCCGCTCTATATACTGGGGAACTTCGGCGTCTGGTAATCAGGAGTAATACAATTGGATTAATCTCCCTTTCCAACAATGAACAGACATTGTTGCACCTTCCTAGGCCAAAAAGTAACATAAGAAAGTAAATCTCCTGTTTTTAAGCTACCAAAGTCACCTATAACGATTTTTGTCAATGGTTATATTTAATGTTCAGGCTGCTCTTTCCTCTCGTGGCACTTAGTGACTATTAAATAAATGTCCCCTTACAACATGCATTGGGTGTGTAAATAATGAAAACCTATGCATGTGATTTTTATTACACGCTTTATATTAACTTGACCTGTATGTTTGTATGTATGAATGTAATAGAATCCTTCAGTTCGATTTTTACCAACTTCCAGACGTCCGAATTATTTGAAATTTTGCTCAAGAATCAATGATAATATAATAATTTTATATCCATGTTCTGATATTATCATTACTTTGGCAGTAATAGAAGGAAAATACTGGAATGTAATGGAATCATGCACTTTAAATTTAACCCACTTTCAGATGTCTGAAATATTTGAAATGTTATACACTTTTTAAGAACCGATTAAAAAAAACAATAATTTAATACTTATGACCTGGTATTACGATGAATTTGGTCGTAACAACAGAAAAGTGGTTTAACCGTGATATGACGGATGTGGCTGATTTTCACCAACTAAGCAGCACCCTGGTGGCTCAGTTTGTTAAAGCGCCGGACTGGCGAACAGACATTCCCCGGTTTGAATTCTGGCAGTAATTTTACGGACCTTTGAAGTGTGGCAAACCCTTTCATTCTTTACGTGATGTACGGCGGGACACTCCATGGTGGGGTTTCCACGTTAACCCTGTACCCGGTTAGACCTATACCCGATGGGATAGCCGGGTTAGGCAAGTGCAGACGCGACATGAGTGGGCATGCGCGGTGATTCGAAAAACCTACTTGGTGGCCGAACTGTTCGGAGATTCCTGGCCAAAAATGCCATACCTACTTAATTTAATTACCCATTTTGCATATTAAGAACTGTTAAAAATACAATAATTTCACAGCAATGTCCTGGTATCTCATTGCTTTGACAATAACAACAGGAAAGTAGTTTTACTGCACAACCTTCTGCACATACGCACTTAACAATAATTTCATGCAAGAAGCTACGATAGTGTCTGCCGTCACCTATTGTGATGTTAAGCAGTGAGTATTCACTACATCGTTTTTGAGTTAAACTTCAAGTCTTACGGCTACGCCTGAATATGGCTACGGAGTTTTATGTCGCCGAAATATTGCATATAAATAATAATATTACTCGGTTTGTTTCCCGAGAAATATTCATAAATAAACAACTTCGAGAAAAACTGAGTTCATTTATAAGAAAATTATAGTTTAAAAAAACTAAAAGCACGATTTTTTTTAGCAAAGTGAACTAAAAAAATTAAAAATAATCTTTAATACAAATATTTTGTTTAAGAGCGATAGGACGCCCCATAACTCAGTATAAATCAATTTTTTGAATAAGCTTAAAATAAAAATTAAGTAACTGATTGAAAAATTAACTTTCATGTAAAAAAAGTATGAGGTTCTCTCTTCTTCCTTTTCACAATGACTCTACTATTACAAACAGCCAGCGGTAAAATGTTTAAGACAAATGATATCTAGAACCCAAAGCTTTATTTCATTATACTTAATTTTTCAATCAGTGGCTTTATGTTATGAACAATATTTTGAAGGTGAACTATTCTGGTACGTCTATATCACCTCATAAAACACAATAAGGTGGCAATTGCTTGTCACGCACGCTCTATTAACTTTGTAACTATTACAAGAGTGGCCGATTTTACATTTTATTGTGTAGAATAATCATATCTACGAACGCCTGATGCTGTTTTTAGTGCAGTTAACACACTATGGTCCGTCTAAAAGATCGCAACTAACCAATGCTATTGGAAGTATGTTAGGTATTAGTAATTTGTAACTTATTGGAACGGCATTAGTCAGAGTATGACTAAATAAATAAATAAACCCAGTATCACAGTTACTTAAATCGCTCCACATTGTTAAATTCCTTATTTGTAGGAATGAAACTTACTGCACTTAAGAATAAAAAGAAGGGATAAAAGAATATCCTTTGGAACAGCAATCTGAAACAATAGTTTCACTTGAATGCTAAATTTTTCGTGTCATATTGCCAACTTCTTTTTTTTTTTAGGACGATCATCCATCTATTGTTAACAATGATTTTTGATGCAAATATTAAAAAAGCATTGTTAAAATTGCATCGTTTTTAGAATACCTACACTCACGGTGACTCGAAGCATGTTCTGGTATATACCTTGACGATTGATACTGCACTGTCATTCATTATATCTAACGTGGAGCAAGGTCATCTGAGTTTTCAAAAACAAAATCTACCAATGAAACAAATGTCAAGTGGTGACGTCACCAACGCGAACCAGTGTCGAAACTATAGAGTTTTGCTGGCATTGCAGGGGTGTTGACACAGTTGTAGGATACCAGGTGTAGGCCGATTGGCCAGTCGGTGAGCAAAGAATGAGGCCCATAAAACGAATGGTTTGGGGTAGATTATGTGTATCGCAAGCTGCAATGAGATTTTTTGCATTGTGCACGCCAGTTAAAGACCGTGCCATTCAGCTGCGGAAACTAACGACGGCCTCTGGCGTGCTTGTTAGCGTCGAATCGGTGATCCGATAAAAACTTCTCGTACAGCCTTACGCGTAACATACCGCGTAGCAGCAAAAGCGGATAAACTGGTATAACATTCGGTGGACTTAAGATGAACACGAATGTTCACCCTTACTTAACGTCAGTTGTAAGTAACCTACACCTCATTTTGGATACAGAAAAATGTTCACAATATATAGAAAACAATCAAATACTAAATTAAAAAAAAAAAAAAAGCTAGTGTAATCGTGAAATAACGAATGCTTTTCCGGTGTATCGACTGTATAAAACCTTCTCGAGATTTCCTATGGGAGGCCCGAGAACGTTTTATATATTACTCTAAGGTATCAGTAATACAAAGATGTTATGTAATGTTTGAAAAATGGTAGTAAAATTACCACCTCTCGTCAATGTCAAATTAAAAATGTGAAGTAAATCGTTTCGTCACTTCAGATAATTAAATTCAACGCGTTAAAACATCTATTACTTACAACTTTTCTACACAAAGAAGTTTATACCTTGACGATTAGTACTGCACTGTTATTCAGTATCTGTAACGTGGAGCAAGGCCTATTATCTTAAGTCTGTTCTCACATGCAGTGGTATCCTTTTGTTGATTACATTAATTATGAGCCGGTAAAACCAATTCTCTTCTTTTTTAAAATCATAATATTAAATTCAATGGTTAATTGTTTCAATTGTGGTATTTACATTAATGCCGTCTTGGATCGCGAAACTGGTGGGATGCAAAAAAATTTAAATCTGGCATCTTGAAATATTGTCGCACATCAAGGGGATCAGGCCGTGAAGAAGGAAAGACTGTTATAGTGTAGTGGTTACGTTAAGAGACTGTGGGACTAAAGGTTGTGGGTTCCAATCCAACAAATCCTATGAAATTTTGATTTCTTAACTTTGCGTAAACTGTTCTGGAATGTTCTTGTTGTAACTAGTATTAATGTTCTAGACCAGTGTTTCCCAACGTGGGGCCCACGCCCCACAGGGGGGCAATTTGGTTTTTTTAGGGGGACAATTTAGAAATTGACTTGATACGATTTTACCGCTTTCTCTTCGGGTTATTTAAATGCAATGCTAGGTACAAAATATAGCAGAAAAACAAATTCTTAAAACAGTGCTGTAAATAATTATTAGGTATAGTTTCGTTTGATGTTAGGAAATATATCATCTGGATGATTTGAGTCGTCAGCTTGACCTTTTTGGGATTCACCGCATAATGTGCCGCCTGTCTCGGGCTAAAAAAATGTGAAGTTGCTGATAAAGCCTTACTTATTATTGTCAATCATTTGAACATTCTATCCAATGATTTAAAAGAAAGATTTTCTGATTTAAAACAAATTGATTTCCTAATATGGATGATGCAGCCAACATTAGTGGATTTGTCAGATATATCAGATGTTCAGTATCAAGAAGAACTTTCAGAATTGCAAAATGACGAGTCAGTTAAAACTTTATTTAATATAAAAGGTGCAATGGCATGGCTTTGTGAAGAAATTAAAATCAAATACCCAAATGCAACAGAATGTGCAAGAAAACTTCTATTACCTTTTCCATCTTCATATTTAGCCGAATCTGGATTTAGTGCAGTAAACGATTTACTGATAAAAAAAGACTGGATATAACACAACGTGGAGACTTGAGATTAAAGCTTACTAAATTGGAGCCCAATATAAAATCTTTATGTAACAAGCATCAAGCGCAAGGATCACACTAAATTGCATTAATAAATCTTAATTAAAAATCTTTTGAATTTGAATTTTAGTATTTCATTATATGTTTTTTAATTTTACTTACTCTGTTTTATGACAATATTAAATTTTCTTTCAAAAACCATCCTATATGAGTTTCTTTAATAACAAATAATTTTTTTATTAAAAATTATGTATGGGGGGCAAAAAAAAAAAAATAATGTTAAAAGTGGGACATGACCAAAAAAAGGTTGGGAATCACTGTTCTAGACTGTTCTTCATTACTATACTAGCTGACCCGGTCACGCGTTGCTGTGACTCAGTAGTTACAGTACGTTGGATCAATGTTATTCTAAACTACCTAATGTAGTCAAATTAATATTCACTAATAAAGACAAAAGCGTTTTAGTCG
The DNA here is from genome assembly GCA_031002005.1 of Vandiemenella viatica. Taxonomy (NCBI): domain Eukaryota; kingdom Metazoa; phylum Arthropoda; class Insecta; order Orthoptera; family Morabidae; genus Vandiemenella; species Vandiemenella viatica. The sequence continues at coordinate 46,586,956 of CM061921.1, read as the reverse complement.
GTTAGAAAATTCAAAAGTAATTGGTAAAGTGTTTCGGATAGTTTAAATTAACGACAATTTTTAATTACATTTTATTACAAATTGCTTAATTGAAAATATATAATAAAAATGATATTTATAAAAATAAATAATTTTTTACTTATTTATAAATTGAAATTTCAGTTTTATAAATGAGGTAGATGAAGTTGTTTCTTAAACATTTTTAACTATTATTTTCATTATTTTAAATTATTACAATTTATAATTTTAATTTATCTAAGCACTAATTGGTGTACAATATTTTTGGTTAGCCGTCTTTTGCTAATACAAATAGATTTGATGGTTTCCCCACACGTGAACAGGCGACATACACCTGCCCATGGGAGAAACACGTATTTTCCAAATCCAAGTAACAAACGAACATTTTTTGGCCTTGAGACTTATTTATTGTCATAGCGAAAGCCAAACGAATCGAAAATTGGAGAATTTTAAATGGTATTGGAGATTCTGACGTATCATTGGAATACGTGTCAACATGACGATTTCTCCTTTAAACTTTCCAGTCAAAATAGTTGCTTCCAGAACATTTCCGGTGATCCTTTGGATGACCAAACGTGTACCGTTGCATAATCAAGGTGGATTCAAAGTCCGAAGTAGATTAATCGGTGAAAGAATCTTTAACCGAACATTGTGTGTTGGAATTCCTGGTATATCCGAGGAATTTAAAAACTCAGTTGGAAAATTTACGGCTTCATTTTCATCTACAATAGTGTCCATTGATTTAAAAGACATCAGATCACCTGGCAACAACTGTTGTACCTGGAAGTTAATTTCGTTGACAACAGCATTTTTTGCTGCCAAAATAGCATGATTACTGAGCCAATTATGATCTGAGTAAATATTTGATATATCTGGATACACGCTCTCAATTAGTTCATTTTTTGAGTGAACAAAAGTGCAGAATTTGTCTGGCAATTTGATGTATTGTGTATTTCGATGCAGTTCTATTTCACCGTTTCCGATATCAAGCAGTTGCTTACAAAATACTTGTGCCGATGGATCATTTTGCAATTGTACTCGCATGTTCATGGTCAATCGAAGAGTTCGGACATTCCGCCATAAAAACGATTGTTTTAAACTTGCGTTAATCTCATCGGCAAAAGTAGAGGGAGGAATCACTGATAATCTCTGTAGGAAGTCACCAGACAGTACTATCGAGTTTATCGTAGCCTTTCAAATCTTGCATAGTTCTATGAAATGCTTCGAGCGAATGTTTATGAGCCATAGTACACTCATCCCAAATTATAATTGAACTCTTTTGCAACCCTGCAGCCATTCCGCTTTTTTTTTTTAATGTTACACATTGCGTTTGGTTTGTTATGAATGTCTAGTGACAGCTTAAATACTGAATGTGCAGTTCTTCCATCATCTAACAAAGTGGCCGCAATGCCTGACGATGCAATTGCCAATGCAATTTTCTGTTGCGACCGTACCTTCGCAAGGATCAACGATATTAAAAATGTCTTACCGGTTCCACCTGATGCGTCCAAGAAAAAAATAAACAGCCTTGTTCAGCATCAACAGTCAGCAAAATCCAATTATTTCTTTTTTTTTGTTTTTGTTTTGCTGTCAGTAATGGCTCATTATTGGCAATAATTGTAGCTAAGTCCACATTGTTATACTGTTGTTCTCGTTGCAGATCACTGTTAACTAAGTCGGTGGCCGGGCGATCAGGTGATGGCATACCATAGTGATTAAATGATAAATTTGAAATTAAAATACATAAATCTTCGATTAACACTAATGCTTCATTATACATCTCTGGTGTGAAATCTAGATTTGGGCACAGGTTTGTTTGCCTAACTCGGTGTGGTATGTCTTCAGTCATATTGTTTTTATATTTTTCCCACAAAATCGTTGACTGTGTTGGATAACATATTGTCAAAATAATTGCAAACAGTTGACGAATGCTATTCGGCGTGGATGTCAACGCTGCATCAGCAAGTGTCAGGTTCCAGTGATTGTTGTCCACCAGCAACTGGAACTCGCGACATGCATCTTGATATGTATTGAACACTCGACCATTAACTGTTCGTAAATTTTCGAAAGAAGTTGGTCCTGGAACATTCACCAACAACAAACGCAAAAAGAAGCATTCACGTTGTTTCGGATGTACTGTGTAGAGTCATCCTAATGTCTTGGCATTGAAAATGCCTGCGATCAAAGGATGTGGTTCTCCTTGTGTACGTGGCTCCCATTTTTTACCTAATTTGTTCCATATAAAATAGCGTGGAATATTGATATATAATAATGTTTTGCGAATTGGCCGGCTCAAGTGCTCTTTTTAGAATATTTTGTTCAGTGAAATATACACGTTGACCATTTTCAAGATGTATTGCAAGATCCTGGATAGAAGGGACTCTTTCATATATGGGAAATCTAAAAATATGCTATATAGCTACGTTGCTACTGATGTATCTACTTATCTGGTATCCTGCTATTTCGTCATTTTTTTTTAAAAAAATTTACTTTAAATACGGCCAAATCACTGCCTTTATTAACGTATTTGCAAATGTACTTAATGGGTTTTACAGAAATGCAAAAGTCGACATTAATATGAGCCTTATACGTTTTTGAAAGCAATGGTGAGCATAGTACCACCCACAGATTGTCAATTTCAACTTGATTTCTAGAATTTGTCATTCGCATCGTAAATGTGTGGCCACCATTCTCAGCGTTTCTGCGGCGATACAACGGATAACCGTCGATATCCGTAATAGTATCTTTTCTATATTGCTTTGGGAAAAGCTAAGTACATTTTCCATCTTCCATGCATGGCGATGTCATGTTAAAAGCACCGCACGGTCCGTGGATCATGTGACTGGTAACAATATCAAACAATTCTTGATCAATTACCTGGTCCAGAATTTCGGCTGAAAATATTTGATCAAATTCTTCTGGACGGATTTTAACTTCAAGCCAAATCAAAATGTGAGAATGAGGCAAACCTCGCTTTTGCCTCTCAATCGAATACAGATAGCAACTTCTATTACAGAAAACCGAATGTTTTACGATTAAATCAATCAATGATTTTAATTTTTGTTTGAACACAAGTGCCGTGATATCATGATGATGCATTGATTGTTGGCCTGGTAACAGCAAAGTTTGTATTTCCCCCCTATTCGGATTACATGTAAATGTAGTAAAAATATCTGGACGACCACAATGACGTACGTAAGTCATCGCATCTCGTATATATTCCTGCATGTTCCGTGGACTGCAGATGTTTCTTGAAGGTAAAATAAATGCATTACCGATATCATTGGTATTTAAATTTTCATCTGTTTTGTTGATAATGGCATCTAGTAAGTGGATCCATTCCTCAGATCGTAATTTTGTCTGGTTGTATTGAATAAATCAGAAACGTTCGTTTTCAATCTTAGCGTAGATATCCACGACGTATTGATGGTACAGTTGACGATATCCAAGTATATAGTTATGCTGATTATGTCTAATCATCAGTCGGTGGGCGTAGTACTTTATTGAAGTAATTTTTTTACTTTTTTCATTACCTGAAAAGATAAGAATTTAAATAGTAAAAACATTAGAAGAATAAGAAATGAATATAGTGGGCCCGCGATAATCCGGCTTCTGTTCGGAATGCCGCGGCTCCACTGTATTAATAAAATAAGGAATTAAATAGTTGAATATTAAATTTACCAGTAACTGGATCATAGTGCTTAATGTTGATGTGATTCATCCTGCCCTTGCCAGAATATAAGTGGATACCGGAGTGATCATACGAACGGTGTAGTTCCGAAATTATACAAACAGTGCTATCTCGACGTGTCATTTTAATGGCTGTATTGTCAACTGGATCACCAACTATAATAACTGCAACTTCATCTACAGTTAGCTCGTTGAACCTGCCAGCGTGTTCTCCTGATGGTAATTTGTAAGCTTTGATGACAATTTGATAGTTGTCATATTTTAATTGTGGCGACACGCTTTTAAACAATTGAATTAGTTGATTATTATTTTCCAAAAAAATTTCCAACAATACCACAATTGCTCTCTCTTCTGTTTGTTCGATGAAATTATACTGGCACCGAATTATCACGTGTTCATCACAACTTCCCATAAAATAGATTTGGAGAAACTTCGGGACATCATTAGGCATCGGAATCAAAAACCTAATCTTATGGTACACCTGGCCTTGTATTTTGAATGTAGTTTCAAAATGACGTCCATCAGATGTGAGATCTCAAATTTTGGTTGCTCCAAAAGACGTCATCTGGAAGCAGGAATTGAATTTGCGAGTCTTGCGCAGAGACAATTTCGAATCGTTTGATTCGCCAGCAAGAAGTGATTGCAAAGGTTCTGGCGAAGTGGGTGTGGTAATAATACAACTTTTCCTGATGCACAACACATGCCGGCTGCTTCATTGCGGAATTTCAACGCCTGGCAGTATTGGCATACTTTGTCCATTGCACCGACTGCAATTTTAGAATGTGCAGAGTAATCAATTGTCTGGTGCATATACGAACGCAAGACGAACAAATGATACACGTGTTAATGCACGGCTGATTTGCTGTATTTCTCGTTCTCTTTCTCTAAATGTAGCGATGTGCTGTTCTCGTGCCGCTCTTGTTCTCGATATATTCTATCGCAGACGTTCATCATGCTGTTCTTGAGATTCTTGCATACGACGCTCTGCTGTCCTAATTCCTTGATCTTCCTTACTTGCCGCGATTTGTTCTGCTGATTGATGAGCCCTGTCAACACGTTTGCGTCGTGCCTCTCTGCTGCTACACGAATTGTTGAGGTTAGATTTTTTTGGCGGCATTTCACTGAAATTTATAATTACAACAATTAAAATAAAAATAGTTGAATTACAACAAAAATTGCATTTCTAAAAGCTTTAAAATCAGACACTATAATACAGTGCTGAAACCGGAATGCCTCTATGCAAGTAAATGCCTGATATTAAATAATAATTATTATAATTCCGTTTGGTCGTAATGACCTGATGACAGGGCTTCTGTCAACTGCGCATTCCATCTTTGTCGTCGCCGCCTTAACCTAAACCAGAAACTTTGCCAGGTACAATAGATTTGCAGTTTTACATGGAATCCCGACCACGGAAGCGTTCTGGCGAACTTCACATTACACAGCAAGTTGTGTCAGAGGTGAAAATCGGGATTCGAACTGGGGACCTGACAATTTCGCCTTAACCACTGAGCCACCAGACCGCACGCTATTAAATTAGAAATTGGATAAGGTTGAACTATTGGAATGGAGAATTAAAAGGAACATTTTGGGTCCATTGAAAATTACAGTACAATGGAAGATAAGAAGTAATGAGTAAATATATCACAAAATTGATAAAATAACAGAATCAGTCAGAAAAAAGGAGAATTATATTTTTTCGACACATCTATTGCATGGATGACACCAGGCTACCAAAAAAGATATTAAAATATTATTTGGGATTCAAGAGGTTAAGAAAGATTTGAAACGAAATAAAATCAGTGAACAGTATGGAAAGAAAATATTTTTGATAGCAGATTTCGAATACGGCAGGATTCCATTGTAGAGAGGAGAAGAAAACGGGTGCAAAATGGTACGAAGAGAGAAAGAGAAAACACATTGCAATAATGAAGGAATACTAGAAAGGAAGAATAGAAATTGACACGTGGTCCCTAGCTGGTCATAACGAAAAGAAGAAGAAAAATGAGAAGCAAGCAAGAAATACTTACTCGTTTTTTAATTTATCATAACGTTTACCTCAATGTTATATTCATGTGTGTAATTACTTTGTCATTAAATATAATAACATACAAAAGATACACAACACAATTATAAAATTGATGCTACACGAAACATTCACGAAACTGAGTAAGGTCATACATAAACACATATGACGTGGAGTAGACTGTAATATAAATAAATCGAAACACAACGTCATCTACTGGATGGTTACCCAACCTAGATAACCAAGTGTTGTGTCGATAAATTAATACATCGGCATCTGTTAGAAACGTATGGAACTAATAATAATAATTTCGTGTGGTCGTAATGAGCTGGTGACAGGGTTTCCATTGGCTGCCCATTTGACCCCTTAGCCGGAGGTGAAGGCCGTGTTAAGTGCGTATATAAGTTCCCGCCGGGACAGGGATTCGAACCAGGGACCTTCGCATTCAGACGGCTTAGTCACCGAGCTACCAGAACGCTCAAACTTACGACACTTACAAATAATTACAAACAACTGTCCTGTGACAAACATTGAACGAACATTTAATTCGCAATAATAAATATTAAGGTCAATAATGGAGATAAAATCTATCCTATCTTTTAAGTTGGACCAAATTACACACAGTAAGCCAAATTTCATCAAAATCAGTTAAGTAGTTTCGGTGTTCATCTCTGACAAACATTGTGACGCGAGAGTTTTATATGTGCTCCTGTAATGTACGAACTGTTTAATAAAGCTTCGTTGCGTTAAAGTAAGTGTGTTCATCAACGACCCCGCTACGCCCAAGGACCCTGATTGTGGTTTACTACGTGACAATATTAAGATTTCAAGAAAATCTGCTTACAATCATAAATTACCCTGAACAATATAGGACTTAAAACTGAGAAAGAATAATAATTCAGAATCTACCTAAAATTATGATGGGCGTATCAAGAACAGAGAAGTATCAGTTAATAAGTGGTCAAGGCTAACATTTTGTATAATGACACCGCAATTTAACTTATGTGCAGATCAAGCGCTTTAGGGTGTGAAATAAATATTTCAGCGTGGTAGAAATTTCAAAGAGATAGAGCAGTTTACTACACTTTGCTAATGACATTATCTTTATGCAGGGTGATTGTTGAGATAAAGAAAACTTAATGGACTGGGTAAATAGAATATGTCAGAGAATTCAGATAAGTCAGAAGTAAAATGATTGAAAGTCCACTATCCTCGAACACCCGTAATATCAGATTAGATTTATAAACTCTTGACATACAGAGAGAGAAAGAAGTCTTCTATAATCAGACATTGATTTCAGGACCAAACAGAATTACCTAACTATACTTGTGACACACAACTTTATTGAGCTATAGATTTCATTACAGAAGATACTAGAAAGAGTAAAAACAGAAGCTTAAAAAATTAAAACTAAAACAATTTACGAAAGGAGCACGTCGTAAGGCTGACTGCGGAGGAGATGAAGATCTGTGGAAGATTCGGAAAAAAGGGTGTCATACACTGATCAGTAGCAGAATCGCGATTCTTGTACTCGGAAACACTTCTGGAAACACCAGAATTATACTCTTCCCTCAGATCTGCCACAGATCACCCCATATCCTGCTTTACAGAGCGGGCAAGCCTCTGGCCTCCACGTTTTCTGATGTGGCGTGGGCGCCTACCACATTGTCGTCTACTCGTGGTTTCACCGTCCTTCAAACACTTTCCATAAATGCTCACTATATTAGCACGCGAACGGCCGACCAGCCTCTCCGTCTCCAGGATGCTCGTTCCCAGCTACCGCACCCACAACCCACTGGCCCGTAATTTAAGGAAATTCCGTGACCTGTGCATAGAAATCTGGTGTCAAATACCTCTGGAAGTCTACCAAGGACTTGTAAAATCAATGCTACGCCGAATTGCAACTGTATTGCGTTCGAAAGGTGGACCAATATGCTAGAAAGTAGGTGGTCAAAGTGTTTTGGCTGATCAGTGTATAAAGGTGATAAGAAAGTTCAAGTAATTTGTAGGATAAGGAACTGTAGGTGCTAATAAAATTAATCTGTAACCTAAAAAAAAAAAAACAAAAAAAAAAATCAAACTTTTTTGTGAAATCATACCTTTCAAACAGAGGACTACTCAGCGTTATGATTTCTGCCAATGTAATACTAGCTAATATGGATTATCAAGTCTGAATCTTTTAAAACGTTGGATGTGTTTTTTCTGCTGAAAAGATATTTTGACTGATATTCCAATTACATTTTGCGGTTCTCACTTCGTAACAGTATTTCCTTAAGTCTATAAATGCGAAGCTGTTCAAGTGCTGTGAATGGCAGTTAGTTGTAAGAATACTGACAAAGGGAAGATTCAATTAAAAAAAAAAAAAAAAAAATTGCTCATGATAAGTTTAGTTATTTTGAAACATAATTTAGATAACATAATCTTAAAATATATCAACTTTTGAAGTTTATCTTACGTTAAACTACCACATGTGATAGTTTAACGAATAAAAGACGAAATCTTTCTGTAAAAGTTCGTAGTTAATAAACGAATTCAGTTTGATTTGTAAAAAATCTGCCGAAGTGACTTGGAACGGTCCACTTTAAAAGCGATTATTTTGGTACCATAATGATTTAAAATTTACGTTTAGCGTTTGGCATTCTGGATTTTAATTGCGGATACCAACTTCAAAGGAAACTAAATTCATTTGAATTCGAATGGGAGCTCGAGTGTAATTATTGGTATGTGGGTTGTAAATTCTGTTTTTCGTCTAAACGATTTGGTTCAAACCGTAGCCTCGAACACGTTATGAATTGATGGATGCTTAGCCTCAGAATTTACTACAGGTAAAATGCATAAAGTATAGGTTACGAATCAGGGTTATAGAGGTTTCTACGTTCGTTGGCAGCTTATGACCTGAAATTTCTGACGTTAGAAACTCTGCTCGAAGTGAAACTTCAACAATGCTCTTTACCAGTATTTCACCATTAAATTTTATAACTGCATCATTCTTCCGTGCTATTGGAGGATTCTTCTTTCGCGAGTACACATCTTCCATTGTCTTCCGTATTGTAAGAACCATTGTAATGGAGGTAATTTAGATTTGAAAGAACAGAAGTATTTTTGTGAGAGAGTGATTTTACACTTATTTTCGACGTAGATGTTGCTGAAGTGTATTTTAACATAAGTTATATGGCAGTTGTCATCGGCAGGTCTTCCCTCATAACTAATATAGAGATATGAAACTTTTGAATTACCAAGGACTCATTCCCCTGAACTATTATGTGTAACAGATAAAAATGCGTCTCAGGTATGTGGTTTGATGAATTTAACCTGAATGACGTTGGAGCAAAATTTCTGTTATTCTTTCCAAATTATCAGAGGATATCATAAAACTAGCGATTGTATGCCAAGTGCAATCTTTTCTATGCAAAAGCATGTCCTGATTTCCAAATTCGTCTTCAGCGAATAATATTTATTGCTTGATTGTACCAGTTCCTATGCATTTCCTGATATATGCGATGGGGTAGAGTTGTTTTATATTCTATTTGAATTCTGTTATATGTAAAAGTGGTGGGGGGCCTCTCCGGCCGGTCATCGGGCCCCCCTTTTGTCTGCAGGCCCGTGCTACATTTGCCCCGCTTACCTTCCCCCTCCCGTAACGCCGGCACTACCTCAGACTCGTATTTGTTGACAGGGAATGGCGTCTGAGGGACTGCAGTGGGAAATGTCTGACTTGTAGCAACATTGTTCAAGCCCAGCAACGACAGGGAGCTTGCCACGCTCGATCACATACCGGAGTGCCCCCAGCGAAGTTTAGACGTCGATGTGTGCAGAACAAGACCTGTAGAGTGGAAATGTGAACGGCGAACTTGGCACTTAACGTGAAAAAAAACCAGACACACCTCTGCGATTGACGCCAGCAGAATTGATCCATCCCGCAGCAAATAGTTTTAGCGGAAGTACCGAGCTATTTTAGCTTTGGTGTTGAGCACCCTCTGCCACCCACAATTTTGTGAATTGTAGAGTATATATGTAGATGTAGATGTAGATTTTGTGTGGTAAGAGATAAGAGAAAAACGACTTATAGGAAACACAGTTTAGCAGGGTAGTAAAACCTTCATGTCTGAGCCACTGAAGAATTAAGAGTTCTTCAAGCGGAGAGCCCTAGCGTGTGCAACTACGAGTCATATTCCAGTACTGGAGTTAGTGCAATTTACAAGGTCCAAGAGCTTAAAAACGCAATAGCTGTGTCCACTCTGCAGGAGATCGACTTGAATTGCTAATGACGTCATAACGTTGGCTTATTCTTCGGCGAAGAAGACTTATATGAACGTGTAAGAATCGTTCATGTTTCTGCGTCTGGTTGTGAACAACTGGGGGCCGGAGGAGGTTCCAACACAGAAGACATAAGATAAAATTACGATAAATATAGCGTAATGAGTGAAAGATCTGATTACGTGGGGTTAACTACAAGAACTACCCCCGTAACTCTCCTGAGATAAGAGAAATTTCACTCAATATTTGACGAATGATATTGAGGTTCTGTCGGAGTCATTATTCTTTTTAATAATATAATGTGGTTGTGATTTGCAAGACAAGATAGTAAATCAATTAATGAGATAAATAAAATACCGAACGGTAACACTCCGGACTCACATTCTGGAGGACGCGTGTTCTAATTCCCGTCCGGCTAGTCAGATTACAGTTTTCCATGGTTTCCCAAGATCACTCCAGGCTAATGCTGGGATAGTTTCTTCAAAAAGGCAGTTGCCCCCGGTACTTTCCCGCCTCTAATGATATCGACGTTGACGAGATGTAAGAACATGAGCATAATAAAGTAAATAAAACAATCAGTTTTATATCAACTAAGCGGATGAATTACTACCACAAATTTAAGAGTATGTCATTTGTTTCCATAAATATCTGAAATTAACGTTTGAGATGTAACCTTTATTTATGTGATAGATTTTACAGTTAAAACGAAACGAAAGGTTTTATTAACTGAAATGCAGTTAAGTTTAAACAAATCTCAATACATTTGAATTGTCTCAAAGAAGTATCTTCTTGATTTCTATAGAATAGGGCGTTTAAGGGCTGTTTTTTTACTGCGGACAATCATGGATTGACGTATTACTAACTTGTAAAAGTTCACGACTAAGCGCCAATCAGTTCTCTGAAACGGTATACAACCGCATGCGCATTGCGTAGGTCATTCTCCACGTTATGGGAATCTTTACACCGGCTTTGCGTATCAAAATTTCGGACGATGAAGTCATTTCGCCTATCTGTCTGCTAATATGTTAGCCACGCGATAGAATGAGACGCAATAATCATGAATTCCTCTGAGATGTAACAGCTGGGCTAGGGTTTCGGTTGAAGACAAGTCACAGCCAATAATGACTTCATGCAGGAAGAGTAATCAGCTTCTATTAGCTCACGTGTAAGGCTGAAAACATTCTCGAGCAGAGATCAAAGTTGCGATAAGGCCGGCCCTTATAGCGTAGGGGCTAGCAAGCTGGCCTCTCGTTGCCAGGGCCCACGGTTCGAGTCCGGGGGTTATAATTAAGTGTTGTGTCTGTCCAGTGCTATCCATACTGGAGAGTAAATGTAACGACCATGATAGAGTACACACATACTTGAAGAGACAAAGATACTCTTGTAGCTGGCTGACATGGCCAAAGCCATTAAAAAAAAAAATAATAATAATAATTAGCGATAAGTGCGAAGAGCAAAGATGTGCGGCCAGCAAAGAGTTGCATACACATACCGGGAAATCACGCAGTGAGTTCATTACATCCAAAAACTGCTTCTTAAGTACTTTCCATAGATGAATTTACTGTTATTAGAAAATTCTTCTTTAAAAATTTAGTATTTAATTAAAAATAGAAACTACAAAAATAGTAGTGTTCTCATTATAAATCAAAGTAGGCGTCTACATAGTGAAATTGATTATTTATTCCAGCAACTAGGTGAACATCCCGGGAAGTTCCATTCTTATTTTAGAATGAGTATACCAACATTTGAGAAAATACGGAAGAGATTGGTGAAGATTTTGGGAAATTGCAATGTCGACCGTATCTGTCGTACAGAGTGCCTAGCAGTTACTTTAAGGTACTTTTCGCTGTTTTCACTCTTTCATCTAATGGACTCAATTCGTATAAACATTCATCTAGATACTGTTTTGCTGTGAACCTTGCGCTTTTGTCAGAGAAGAAGCCGATCCACTGCTAAAGAGTCTGTTAAAACCAAACAACAGAAGAAATTTTGACACTGATAAAGAATATCTTAGTATGAGAGGTGGGTTATTTAATTTTCATTCTTCACAATTAATGCCAAGTTTTAAATTCTTTCGAAACATGTATAAAACAACTGAAGACCTTACAAAGTTGTGAGGAGCTTCTGTCTTTTACATATCATAAATGACTTGGAAGGAAATGAATCTGCTGTGGATCATCCAATTTTGAAAACATTGAAGAACGAGAGAAAATAATAGGCCAACACACAACCAGTTTTGTTAGGGAAACATACAAGATAATTATATGGAACAATAACATGTGACCTTTAAAATAATAAAATCCTATGTACATAAAATGCTAAAATACCCGAATTAAATAAAAGAATAAAGTTTTAATATTTGTTGTCTCATCCCATAGATTACCTAAGATAAAATGATTGTGATGTTAAGAAACACAAATAATAAATTGGTCTCCAATAATTTTTGGCATAGGGGAACCACGACCAGATCAGCGATGAGAGCTTATAGGATATCGGCGAAATCAAACATGTTTGAACACTCGCTTTGCTTCGTTATAACCTCTCCGCTTTACAAGCTAGTATGTGAGTCACCGCAACAATCCATTCCTTTGTTTTCTCTGCTTTGCTCTTCGCTCTCATCGTTGCTTTGCTCTCTGCTCCAGTATGTTTTCATCCTAACAGAAAGTAAACGTTTGTCAAGAAGCACATAATTTACATTGGTGAATGAATGAAAATGCCCAACTATTTAAATGGTTTTCTCGGTGACCTGAGAAGTACACAAATCCCAAGAAACGTGTTCCGAGGCAACTTCGTTTGCTCACTTATCAAAAGGACACTGACGTATCATCTCCGATGTCTGTGGTAATTTGTCCCATGGCAGACTTTGTCAGGTTTTAGAGCGTTGAAAGCACTTCCTCACACCCCGCAACCAGCTCTGATGATTTTACGATAGGTCTCCAGCGGACACGGATAAGAATGCTCTGTCATCGCTTTCTAAGCGATCAGCATCTCGTCTTCCTCGTTTAGCGCAGACTGTGTCGGATCACAACTAAATGTCCGAGATAGATTTTGTTGCCCACGTCGTAAATTCTTGGTTCCGTGAACTGTCCTCCCTGCTGATTGTCCATCATAAATAATTGTCACTCCCTGGCATTCTATCGCGACTGCTGCCTCCACCTCACAGTTTTCATCTGGCGAAGTGAAAAACTAAAAGTGCAAATGTTGTAACTGCCCACTAAGCACTGTGCCATCAATATTAAGGACAAGAACGCGTATTGCGTGAAAGTGTAATTGAAAATAAAGTCTACAACTGTCTTTGGGATAAGAAAGGAGTTCAATTTCACAATGATTTTGTCTTAGCTAAGCCACAGGATGAAGTCAACACGTATTAAATCTTTCTTCTTTTATTTACTTGGGGTATTTGAACATTTTATGCACATAGGATTTTTTTAATTTGATTTATGCTTTGTTAATTCGGCCTATGTATGTTCTCTGACATACATAGGCCTCGATCATAAGTCATGATAACCATTTATTGCAGTGACAATTAAATTTGCAGAATATTGTAAAGAATTTCTATTTGTTTTGTAGCTAGATTAATCCCCAAAGTATCCATAGATTTGATATTCTGTAGAATCACTATTTCTGTTTCGAAGACAAGAACTTTTCAGGTGACCCTAGTATCTCGTGTAGACTTTACACCATGCAAACGTATTTTCTCGTCATTTATCCGTTAAAATAAAGAGAAGTCTATTTCCTTGATGGATGTATGCATCTGTGGTGTTTAGGAAACTAAATTTGGATACCAAGAGATACAAATTAGTAAAATGTAAGCAGAAATCAGTTTGCCGTTAGTATTTTTTCTAGACGTGTTGTATCCAGTGTCACGGGAGTTGGTTGCAAATATGGAAAATCTTTCGTTCCTTTCCATCAGTCAGAAAAATCTATAAGACATCTTGTCAGGTAGCTAATATTTACTGCTAAACAGTTTGTTTTTCTGCCTACATGACTCTGATATCACCTTTAAATGTTGCTGTCTCATACACTTTGAGAAATCCCATTAATGAGATCTTTCAACAAAAACTCTTCGATCCTGAATAAGTGTTTTTAAACGATTAACATTAGCAATCAAAGTTTAATAAATCATTTCATTACAGAGCCTCCAAATTATTACCTGCACATATTTAAAATATGAAATCTGTTTAAGAGAGACCATATGGAGGATTAACACGGTTTGATAATAACAATACACATGTGATTTTCGTTCCAAATACAAAATGAATATCTGGTTCTGTGTAAGATTTAATAAGAATTGACAAAAGTGAGTTAACATTTTTTTATGGCTACATACACTTCGTATTAATGGCTGAGCGAGATCTCAGAATCTATCTGTGTTAATCAATAAAGGTTTGTAGATGTAACTGCAAATAGAGATTCAATTATTACATGTAAAACCGGTTTGTTTTATTTCGAAGTTAATAGTGTGTATTACGAATACAATAAATGAATTTACATAGCGCTGACATCTAGTGAAAATGACCTGCCATTGTTTGTACTGATTGGTGCCGACGATCTTCGTTAACTCTGGTGTTTATATATTAAAATTAAAGGATCTATGTAATACACGTCGAGCCTGGTGGATAAAAATCTATCTAGGGGAAAGCCGGGCAATGTGGCCATGCTATGGTTTGACGATTTTTAAGGTAACTTACAATATACCTAAAGGCATAAAAATCCGGTGTTACAAATTTCAACTATCCTACTACATACAAGAAATTTGTGTTTAACTTTGCATTAAGTTTAGTTCCAAAAATAACCAATTATTTCCAAAAGTACACGAGTGGATACTTAGCTTCGATATCAGTAAATGGGTGACTATAAACGCACTAAATTCCAAAAAAAAGTAAACTTTATTTTAAGAAAAAGTCATATAACTTGCAAATAATAGAAATTGTAACGGGCAAAAGGCACTCCAATTGAAATTTTCGCAAACGAAGAAATAGCTGTTTCGTTCAACTCCATCACAGAAATCGTGAACTCAAAAGTAACACATTTTTCACTCGATCCATCGCTCTTATGATCTTGAGCTGAAAAACTTTAGTTGCAGTAGAGGCACTGTTTCTTGATCATCGTCATCATTAAATAACAATCTTTTTGGGTTAGTTTCCTTGAGGTTGGTGATTTTCTATATAGCATTGGTTTCCTTCATTTTATATTTTCTTCTTTTTATTTGCATTTTTATATGAACATGATGTGAACATCTGCTAAGATGCCTTGTTTTGACCCTTGCATTTGATTTTTCTAGTTATTGTTGCACGACAATACTCTTAGGGCTCACAGAACAAGAAGTTTCCGGTCGTTGAAATACCATCACAAAATAGAAATAATTTAATTACTTTTGTTTTTTATCTATACTAATATTATAAAGCTGAAGAGTTTGTTTGTTTGTTTGTTTGTTTGTTTGAACGCGCTAATCTCAGGAACTACTGGTTCGAATTGAAAAATTCTTTTTGTGTTGAATAGACCATTTATCGAGGAAGGCTTTAAGCTATATAACATCACGCTGCGACTAATAGGAGCGAAGAAACAATGGAAAATGTGGAAAAAACGGGGAAAATTATTCATCTTTGAGGGCTTCTGTTGCGTGCGCTGCGAAAACGGTTCAAGATACCAAAAAAATATGTATGAAAGGATTATTCCTCTTGAAATGATCTAAAAAAATGTCCGCGACAGTATATGTCTATCTTTTAAGATTAACTCACTAGAACCGTTTTTATGGTAATCAAATTTGGTCGAAATTAATGCATTATTACCAATTATTTGTTAGAGTTGTATCAACATAATAATATTAATCTTTATCCAAATAAATGTGTTGTTGATTAAGAGTATTTAATTGTGAACAAAATTGTCTTTGGCATCACTTAATTTCAATGAACATCTTAGAAGATATTACGCGCGGTCGGCTCCCTTCTGAACGGTTGTATGCAGCGTTATTTGTTTTTGCGATATAATATTGTCGTGTAATAATACTTTTTACATTGTAAAGTCTTGCCTTAAAAGTTCCCCATTATGGAAGTTTGTTAACATTTTTAAATTAACTACAAATATGAGAGCACATTTGGGGGGAGGTAGTATAACTTTTCCTTCAAAGTTACTTTTAATAGGAGACGGGAACGTACCTCATTTTGAAAATAAAATTGAAATTGATCGCGATTTAAGAGAAAGAGTAAGTAACATTGAGGACTTAATATCGAAAGTTTACCCTGAAATCAGCGAAATAGAAAATAAAGATCATCAATGGATGTGTCAAAGGGCAATATTGGCGGCGAGAAACAGTAGCGTGGACGAAATTAACGACCTAATTTTAAGTAAACTTCCAGGAGACATAGTTACCTACACATCTATTGATAGCGTAATGGATCAAGAAGATGCGGTACATTACCCACAAGAGTTTCTTAATTCTTTGAACCCAAGTGGCCTTCCCCCATATTCCCTCAAGTTAAAAATAGGTGCCCCAATAATTTTACTTAGAAATCTCAAACCACCAAATTTATGTAACGGAACCCGACTTCAAATTAAATTTCTACGCAATAACGTGATCGTTGCAATAGTTTTGACTGGTCCAGCAGTTGGTCAAACAGTGCTTATACCTCGCATCCCAATGATTCCAAATGATTTACCTTTTAATTTGAAAAGAATTCAATTTCCCGTTAAGCTATCTTTCGCCGTTACAATTAATAAATCACAGGGGCAAACATTTAAACACGTAGGAATCGATTTACGTCAAGACTGCTTTTCACACGGCCAACTATATGTCGCGTTGTCAAGATCGGGTGGCGGAGAAAACCAATATGTTCTTCTGCCACAAGAAAATAAAACTAAAATTATAATTTACGCAAAGTACTTTAAAATAATTGTTCTTTTAAAAACTTAAAATAAATTTGCAAATAACAGAAATTGACTTGGACAAAGTAGTGGGTAACTGCTATAATTTATAAAGCTGAGGAGGTTGTTTGTAAAAATAAATATGATGCCCAAAATAACTATTCCATGCGGACGAAGTCGCGGGCACAGCTAGTTATTAATATATCCAGTTCAGCTTCGCATGATAATAAAGCATCTATTCAAAGAATTGTATAATTTTAACAATCTGCAAGGAACAAACGGAATCCACAGAGGCTATAGCCAGCAGCAGGTGGTCACTTTGCCCGGTTTGGTGTCGTTACAGAAATGTCATTCTATCTTAACAATGCGCAGAAACAATAATGATCACCAAATAAGGAACTTACAGCAAGAATATCACTCTTGCTATACAATTTAGTTCAGAAGCGGTAAAAAATCTGATTTCTTGGTAATAAATTCATAAACTAACCACTTACCAAATATCAGACTCATCTAAAACCACAAATATTCTAATAACTTCGAGAGATGATACGCTAACCGGATCGGGCTTCTCAAGGTAACCGAAGGCATTAAGTTGTACTAGTTATGATTTTTCCAGCGTAATGGCACCATCCTTTGGTCCCAAAACCCCCATGGCCACATTGCCCGGGCTCTCCTCTATATCATGTTAATTAAATGGTATTTATTAGTTTAAATAGGTTCTTTTTATTTTCGTGTGGTTATACTAGTTTTACCTCACTTCAGAATGAGAGTAAACTGTCCCTAAAGGTGAGATTGTGTTGCCTCAACCGGACTCACAGAGTAAGGACTTAAATTGACCTTGACGCCTACAAACTATACAACATCCTTCTTACGGTTCCTTTTTTTTTTACCGACTTCGACCACAATCTCTTCTCCTGCCTCCATCTTAATAATTCTGCCCGAGTGTTCCACTCTCTTCCTAATCTGTGGACCGTAAGACGAGGGAACACATTGCATTTCAGGAAAATTTAGTGCAGTACATATTTTATATCAGTTACTTTGAAGACACTAGGATCGTTCGGTTAATGGTTCGTCTTATGAGACTCCTATGCGCCGTACAATAAACTTTAATGCACATAACCATACCAAATGTAGGTAAATTCTTAAACATACTGAGCAGGAATGTGAATCCATAAAAACTGAAGCTGTGATATGCTCATAGAAACGGCCGTGGGGTTGTAAGTGAATATTCTTTTCCTCCAGCCTTGCGGTTTATACTGCTGCTATGTAAGCATATTCTTTTTCTCAGGACTTGCGGAATCTTTGGATTTTGCACAAGCTACACTATCCAATGTTACCAGTCGCGTTGATTGACTGCACAAATTTTTTTATCACTAAAAGCCCCTTAACTAATGTTAAGTGATTTTTGCTCAATCCTAAATGAATCTAATACATAGAACTGAATATTTTTTGGTTTGTTTGTTTGTTGGTTGGTTTGTGTGTTTGTTGGTTTGTTTATCTTCTATGCGTTCGTATGCCATTCATCCGATTACAGTGAAACCTTGGGTAGTTGTTCTGCGCCTGCCTGCGAACGTTTCTCTCTCTCTTTTTTTTTTTTTTTAAAAAAAACATCCTCTCAACCCATATACACACTTTAATTGTATTCATATTTTCGGTACACAAACCCACAGTTTTTATCCGATATCGAAGGAAATTCTAACAGAAAAATACTGTCTACATTTGTTTCTCAAGAACCCACCCCTTCCCACCTTACCCCTACACCCTAAATTTTTGACAACGCTCTTCATCCAAACACAAAGTATTTATCCTATTTTGATGGAACTCTGCGTATGTGTACTTTAAACATCTTGAAAAATACTGTCTAAGTTTGTGTTACAAAAAGCTAATCCCTCTCCTCCTTTACGCCAGCACTCAGTTTTTGCCAACGTTGTTCATACTAATCCATTTTTTTTTTTGTCCCGGTTTTATTTAGCATACCTATACATAAAAACATAGCAGTCTGGTAGCTTGGTGGTTAAAGGCTCTTATGTTCGAAAGGTTATTGGTCTGGTCCCAGGTTCAAAATCTAGAGTAAGCAGAAATTGTTAATTGTATATAAATCAATGGCCTGGTATGTCCCCTTCGGATTGTGGACTAACTTAGGTTTTTTTTTCTTCTTTATATATACATTAAAACAAATAGAAAAATTATGTGTACATTTGGTTCTCCAAATCCAACCCTTCTTCTCCTTTACCATCTTAATTTTTGCAAATGTTTTTTATACAAACCCACTGTTTGTATCCGATTTCGATGGAACTTTATACACGTTTACTTTAAAACGACGAGAAAAATATTTCCTTCATTTGGTTTACAAATCCCACCAAAAAGTTTACACTTGGAACTATTCAGCCTTTTTGCAAATATCTCGAAAGTGGTAGAAAAAAAACCCAAAGTGGATAGCGATACCCATGATATTCTGGAAGCCCATAATATTTCCTGTCAAACGGCGTTGAACTGATTCCAACTGGACTGCTGACCAAGAAATTTGGACTTGAAATTTAAAAATCTACATTTTTTATTCGGACCCGAAAGAACTTTGCGCACAGATGTTTTAAAATAAATGAAAACTGATGTTTACTTTTAGTTTACAAAACTGCACTCGCTCTTCCCTTTCACACCTCTTCATACCAATTTATACAAGCAACTTTTATGTTTTTTGTATTGGTAGGAAAATCTGCTGATGGACTATTCTTACTACAATCTGATCTAAGGGAATAAAACATTAGAATTTTCGTATCCAACAGCCGAGAAACGTTGTAGGCAGTATTTTTCCTCTTTATTTTAAAGTAAAAAACAAAACCTAACTTCTTCCACAACCCGAATGTTGGTTAGACCCTACCGAAGGGGACAAACTAAGCAATTGATTGAATAAAACTCATGCTTCCACCGGGATTTGAACCTGGGAAGGGACCAAAAAACTTTTGAAATAAAGAGCTTTAACCACTGAGCCAACAAACCGCTCTATTTTTAAACATGGGTGTGCTAAGTACAATCAAAACCGATTAAAAACCATGGGTCTGTTTTTGCAGAAAACGAAAGACCAAAAATATTGTATAACCCAAAGTACTATGATAAACATTTTCAATATTAATTTAATTCATAAAAATCAATGTCTTTCCTTTATTTTGAACAATAAAATGTATCCATTTGGTATATATGTACCCACTTAAGAAAGAAAAAGAGGTATTGCAACGCATGCCGGGCAAAGCTAGTTTATAATAAAGATAAGGACGAAAGTCTTTCAACTAACCACATCGACGCCGAGGGCGTCGTCGTCGGCGCCGCCGGGGCGGTGGCTGCAGAGAAGAAGATGGCTGTCGTCTACTACTAAGGTGGGCTCTGCTGCGATAGTTGGGTGTGGACAGTTAAAGAGTAAATCATTTGGTCATATTCATATGGGCATAATCTTGTAGAGTTCTTATCAATATTCCAGTTAGTTTGGGCTGCGAGGTGCCCATAAGTTACATGCTCGCCCCGTCCTTGGCCGTATCTCTAATGTTGTGTTACAACTCCAATTAGACAATGTAAATGTTCACATATGCCATCAGTCATTGCTCATGTAAATAAATATGTAAATAGCCAATTGCCGTTTACCGTGATTTATCCTAGCTTCCTCAGCCATTCCACTATTAATATTTGAATGTACTGAGCCATGAAACCTGTCAGGTGTTGCAGTAGGAACCTATGACGAATATTCATATCAGAACTATGGTCGATCTCCTATGGTCGACCCTCCAGTGGAAGTTACCCTGTCTGGTCTTATCACTAAGCTTTCAGGGTCACTACAAGAAGGGGTTAAAATTATATCGATTGAATCTTTTTTTCAAGAAGATAGAACAAAATATCCGTTCACAGTGACCATTTGACGTCAACATGGCAAAATTGCTTAAATTTATTTCTTTCCTAACAAACCCATCTTGCATATACAGGGTGTTAAAAATTTTAGAAGGTGATAGTGTGCATCAAAATAAGACAAAAACGTTGGGTCGCAAACGCATACTTTAGGAGTTAATAACAGGTCCGCAATGTGTTACCCGTCCAAGGCAATGCATGTCTCAGCCCCTCGGCATAAGGAATCATTCACTCTTTAAAGCTATCCTGGTTGATTCTGTATGTGATGGCATGCATTGAAAACGTACAGGAGACCAATCAAGACGGTGGTGCAATATACAGGCGAACGGGACAGCATATTATTAAGTAAACCGATTGTCTGCGCGTTTTACTTGCGCAATAAATGCGCTTAGTGAAAGTTGAATGTGGCCTGAAATCTAACCATTCTGCAGTACAGAGATATTTCAAAACAACTCGGCGTAACTCTTGACAGAGGTATCACTATTAAAAGCCATTACCTCAACGTTAATATGAAAGTAGCGTTACGCAACTATGTCTTGAGCAAGTTGACCGCATCAAGCTGGGGAGCTAACCTAATCGTCATCCGCACCTCTGCTTTAACATTATGCTACTCCGCAGCAGAATACGCCTGTCCAATGTGGCAAAAATCAAGTCACGCTAAGGCAGTGGATATTGCATTCCAAAGAACATTCCGGCTTATCACAGGAAGCCTGAGACCGTCGCCTGTTGCAAAAGTGAAGGAGATATTTGCCGCCCATACACTAGCGGGAAAACAGTCATTTTTGGAATGCGGTGGATCGTGCCCGCCACAAATACTTCTAGTTAGTGGGCGACCGGAACGTCATGTATCCTAAAGAATGAGGAATATGAAAAATTAATTCGTTTTAGCATTAGAAGAAGGTAGTATTTCAAACAATGCGTCTACGTCTAATGAATTAACAAGTGTACAGTCACAGAGTATAATCGTATATACCACGAGAATAATCCTGTAATTTGTATCACAATACGGTTTTATAATAATTATATCTAACAGTTCAAGAAATCACCTGAAGGCTGAGAATGTTTTGTAATTTATATAATATTACGGCAATAAATATGCTTGTATATTTATATAATTTGTTTATATACATTTACCATCATATAATTATTCCTGAACTCCTCGTAAAATACTTTGCTGGATTTTGGTAAAATAGGTATAATATGTCCCAAAAATTGATCTGAAATTCCAGTTGAAAATTTAAGATCCTCATTTCATCTTCCGGTAGCCAAAAATCTCAATGTTGCAACAAGACAGTGGGGTGCACTTCCTCATTTGCGTATTACGTTCCGACAATGGAGGTTCAACTATGCTTCGTAACTTGATAAAAAGAGTCTCGCCTTGTTCATTTGCTCTTAATTCTTGCAAAAGAAGCATATGACTGAAAACTTCTTTTATCGTTAACCCATCTATGCACCAAACTGAACAAGTTTTACGTATTAACATTCTTTTCAGTAAAATTTAGGAAGCTGCACACAGAATAGCCTGCCATGTAGAGTTCATGGCTGGCCCTTTAAAGGGCCCCTAGGAATGGTTAAAAGTCCAAGGTAACCCGTCAGCGTAGAGGTATTCTGACGGTTTGCTCCCACATACAGGAAGGTCTCGCCTGTCACGGGATAAGTTAGCGGCCGTAGTCATGAACATTCCCATGATTGTTCGGGCGACGAAGGGCCAGGCGTGTGAGCGGCCAGGACGAAGGGCAGACCATGCCAATCCCGGTCCCTCGCTTGTCCTGCTAGTGAATGGGCGGCTATTGACTGGAATCGCTTCTGCGGATATACGTCGGAGGGTTGTTACTAATACGGCAAGACTTAAGAGTGGAAGAAGGAACCCAACACCTTCTACATGGTAACACACCAAGCCATCAGAGACTGCAGTCCTGATCGATTTTCTTAAGCACCTCCAAGCCACTGAAACGAAAAAATATTGGCATGGGAGAAAAGAGCGCAATTTAACATCGACTGGATCAAGCCGAAAGTGAGTCTTCTAGCACAACCATGGCCATATGGAAGTCACTGAACATATTTTGAGTTGGAGTTGGCAACTGCAGAGACACTCTCCCCTCATTGGGATGCCTGGGAAAGCAACCACATACTACATGTTCCTGCGGCGAAATCGAAATTATGGTACTACCATGCTCATATTAATCCGAACGACCTGAATTGCAGATCACCACATTTCCTCCTGGGACTTATTCAACCCATTATACACATCTACGAAGACAGTACTATACCCTGGAGGTCGTACAGTCTCACGACTATTAAAATTGAGCCACATCCACCTCACATAAAACGAAATACATTCCCGCTTTTTTGTTTCATAAACCGAAATAGTGATTACATTTCGGCAATAAAAGAGTTATAGGAACATCGAATACGTTTCATTTACTGTTTTAAAGACTTTTTACAGTTTTTAAGTGTTCACACATACCACGAAAGTTACCAATCTCAAACAAAATGCTGGTTTTTAGCAAGTACTGGATAACAACAAAATGCAGATTTTATACCCGTCTACAACAACTTAAAATGACTCGAAATTTACGTTAATGTTCAACGTTTGCTGTTTATTATAATTTTTGGAAACAGTACAGACTTATCTAAGAGTTCAGTCAAATATATAACACGTAACAAGAATTTGGGTTTAATCATTTTGGCAGTGGTCTTGTAAGTATGCTTGATTGTAAAAGCAATTCTTTTAGTTCTGTCGTTTCTTGAACATACTTAGCGTGGAACAATAGAAAAGAATCATAACATAAATGTTCTGGCTGACGTGAGACACTGCCAACGCAGCATGCGTGAGTAGGATTTGAAAGACACTTTTCTATTAAATTTAACGTCACCGTAAAGATTTCTGTCACTCAACATTCCCTATTTTTTCTAGTGCTCATAACAAAGTCGGGCGATTGATCATTGATGTAATACGTAATGATAACTGTTTAAAATAATCAAGGAACAAAATAAAACTAATGTGTCTATTGTGCGAAAAAGTTTTTTTTTAGCTAATGTCCTTACTGTGAGACAACGATAATTTCTAGCCTGTGGTATTGGGAAGCAAATGAGAAATGAAATGGAAAGTTGCTGTTCTTACGAAAAAAATTCTCATCAAGGAAGAACATAAAATTCAAAGATTCCGTATTTAAAAATATGCTGCTCCGACTAGTGATAGCTAATAATATAATTGATGCATAACCCCAACTGGGCATTATTCGTAGCATGGAGTTATCTTCCCTGTCCTATCGCGTTGACCGCTATCTCCGGGAGTCCGTAAAAATTTGGGTTTGCGGTAAGGGGCAAAATCGTTAACCATAGCACAAAAAGAATATACATTATTAAAGAAGTGCAGAAATTTTAAAAGTTAATTCTGACGCATATCACCATTGATGAAAAGTTTCTTTAATTTTATTTCCTAAATTTAAAATTCCAAGAAATAAACAGTAAATTCCAGGAACAAGGAAAGATAATGCCTGGCTCGTTATTAGTTTCTTCTACCACAGTTTCCGTCTCTGGTAAGCCTGACGCTATGGTGCTGTAATTGGCTCAGGTTCGGGGATGCTGATCCCGGAAGCTACGAGGTGCGATGTCTTGCGGTTCCACGGTTCGAGTCAGCTGAGGGCAAAAGTGTTTAAATGATGCGTAATGTTTTTCTTGGGTTACCCGTACACTGGGTCATTGAAAACATATTTTACACCTATTGGGAAGTGCAGGAACCATCTTTTCTATTTGGCTGACCTTTATTCGAAATTTATTCCATCTATGCACAATTTCCTTATCATTTTTTCAGATTACAATAACAATGGAAAATATCTCCTTCTCCTGTTAATGTTATTGGCTGGATTTTGTAACATATGGAAACTGTATATTTTTTCGTTGTGTTGTTATGTAGGTCTCCTTATTGCTTTGTATTATAAATGTCAAAAATGATTTAATGTTTTTATTAAATACTTAATCCGGGGGTCAATAAGAAGGTAAATATCCTATGAAGGGGTCGACGGGATAAAAAGTTTGGGGACCCCTGGGCTAAACGGCTAATCCGATCATGATGAAATTTGACGAGGAGTTGCTATTTGGCTTTAGGATGGACATAGGATACCTTTTTCTGAATAAATAACACATGTCATATAATTTTGAAAAATTGCTGAACGGCGATAGACAGACGCGTAGGATGTGTAAGTCTCTTGTAACGTTCCAGGTTGTGGTACATTATTTAATGATTTACACCTCAATCACATTGGGCGCCAGGAGTATTAGCAGATTAAAATTAGTAAGTACTAGCTGATACCCGCGTCTTCGTACGCGTGGATTAAAAATTTCTTTGCCAGAATTGAATACAGAAAGTTGTTGGTAACGAAGGACTGGTCCCAAACAACAGTCGGCATAATATGACCGGAAAGCCTTCACTATATCATTTTACCGTCGAACATGTCTCATGAAGACAATCAATTTCCAACATATTCAAAAACAGAAAAACAAACGAAGGTGCGGGAATTTGGGGGAGGGGGTTGTTAAATAAGGGCATCTTTATTTTAGCTTGGTCTTTTCTTCTTTCTTCAGCATGAGCATCCGATTCTTGGGTTTTAATAACTTTAACTGCTCGTGCTCTGATAGAGCTACACCTAAGGCCAGTTTACGCCCGCAAGGCATGTAAAAAAGGAAGACAAAATAATCTTGTGCCAGAAACATTTAAGCAGACAAAAAGCAAAAGAACAGAGGAAATCAACATCTACACTAAATAATAAAAGTTTTTTCTGTAAACGAAACTTATAAACAAATTACACACTAACATAATGCTCGAGAAGCACAGCTTGCGCAACCGACGTAACATTAAAGACTAACACACACATCTCTGTCACCATTCGATAAGTTCTCAAAATTTCGTGACTAAAACTGTTAATCATACCGAAAAATGTCCTGTGCCCTTCCTACAGATACAAAGTATTTCCTTGACAAATTCCATGAATATCGGTATAGGCATTTAGTCGTCAAAACGTAACAAAAATACAGAGACTTATTTCCGCATTTATAGTATTATTAGGGCAGATCACACACACACACTGACTGCAACAGTACAACCCCTTAGGGCCTTATTACACTAGGCGACTTGGCGGCGCCACCAGCCGGGCCACTGGTGGCTCTGCTCGTCGCTGGGCACAGGGTCTTATGGAGCTTATTACACTAGGGCAGCCAGTGGCGCCGCCAGAAACTGGCGGCCGGCTGGCTGCCCTGCCCGGCGACCAGGCGGGCAACCACTGGTGGCCGAGAGTCGTGGCGGGGCATTGTATCTTACGTAGCTTATTACACTAGGCCACCTGGCGGCGCCGCCAGACTCGCCACCACGCGTTCAGTCTACTGTTCATATGCCCCTTCCTACTTTACAATTTTAAAATTGCAGAGATACTGAGTGTCAGGTTTGGTGAGACAACTGGGGACAGTCATCCTGTGATGGGAGGGAATAAATGACGAACCTACAAAATTTGAAATAATTTTTCAGGAAATTGCGAAGTAACTCAGAAAGCTAAAACTGGTGTAACTGGTGTATGTAATATTACTACAGATTTATTAAAGATTGTGAGATAGGATATTGTACCTTACCTTAAAATTTTGTTTAAAATGAGTTTGGAGACTTGCTGCTTACCAAAGGATTGGAAAAGACCGATAGTAGTACCAGTTCATAAAGGAAGGGTTAAAAATGTGGTGAAAATTCCTGGCCAATTAGTTTGTCATCAGTGATGGGCAGAATGATTGAGAGATTGATATGCAACTATATCAGAAATGTCTGTGATGAACGAAACTAGTTTTCAGATCGACAACATAGCTTTAGGCAAGGATACTCATTTGAATCTCAGATAGTGGGCTATATGCAAGATATTTCAAATGAATTTGAAATGGGAGGCCAAGTTGATAGTGTGGCACTAGATCTTTCTAAGGCATTTGACAGAGTGAGCCATAAAATGGTTTTAAATAAACTGAAATGTATTGAATTGAATGAAAAAGTTACTTGCTGGGCACAGGAATTCTTAAAAGTCAGAAAGCAAAGGGTTAGAGTAGGAAATACATTATCAAGAGAAGTGGAAGTAAATATGGGAGTTGCTGTTCATTATTCTAATGAATGACTGTGTTACGGTCAGAATCTAGGTATTTTTCAAATGATACAATGGTATACAATAGGATAAAAACAGGTGAAGACTGAACAGTTGCAGGATGATCTGGATAGAATATCTAAATGGGTAGGTAAGCATGGAATGAAGATAAATGCCAAGAAGAGTCGGCTTATAAGATACAAAGATAAAGATCTAAAGGTTAATTATGATTACAGAGTGGGGTCAGATTTGCTTGATGAAGTGTAAATTCTTTGCATAACGTTTGATAAACTCAATTGGGCAGGTGGTAGATAAAGGTTACAAAATCCTTCATTTGCTGAAGAGGGTGATGAGAGGATGTAACAGAGAAGTTAGGGAGTTGGGTTACAAAACTTTGGTCAGATCATTTGTTGAATATGGTGGCGTAGTTTGGGACCACATTTTGGAGATCAAATACAGGAGTTGGAAGGTGTGCAAAGAAGAGCAGCTAGATTTGTTAGTGGAAATTATCGCAGGACCCAGTCAGTAACTGATATGATACAGGAGCTGGATTGGGACTCATTGGAGGAAAGGAGGAGGGTGAAGAGAGTGCTGTAAATGTGCAAATTGCTACCGGAGTGTTAGCTCCATCGCAATTAAACTGTATTAATTACTTAAGGATGTCTAAATCGTCTTTCTTTTAATCATTGTACTTAGTAAACGTTGATATTACCGGGAAAGATACGAAAATGAGAAATTCTTCTTGCTTTACCCCTTTGTCTTCTCTACACTTTCACTTCCACTCATTTCCACAGTGACATTCTGTAGTTCACTGGACATATTCAACTACACAATTCGCATACAATGTGAGGATAACAGCAAAGTGACTGCTCGGTTGTGCGAGTGGCTGGCTGGCGGCGCCACCAGAATCCTGGTTGCGTCGCCAACAGAGACACCAGTGCCGCGGCTGGTTGCGCCGCCAAGTCGCCTAGTGTAATAAGGCCCTTAGGGATCAATATAACGCAAAAAAGTGTACACCTACAGCATTGCAAGACTACATACGATTTACCTCGGATTGCACGCCTAAATTTGTGATATCTACAATTTAACATTCAATCCGAACAACCAACGGTCCAGGCGTGACTCATACGATCAAAAACAATTTTTAAAAATCTTTGCCTGTATGGAGATTTTGACCTGAGACCACACTCCAGCACATCAGTAAGCCGGCGCTTTAACCACTAAGCTACCAGATCGCTGTATGGAAAGGTAGTACAGTGACCTGCACGTTCTACGCTTCTATCTATCGCCGTTCAGTAATTTTTCAAAATTATAAGATAACATGTACTATTTATACAATCAAATGTAGACAGTACTTTGCTTCAAAGGATAGGTGTGTAAAATTTCATCGAAATCGGATGAAAACTGTGGATTTGTATGAAGAACAAACAAACTAACAAACATACATACATTCATCTTTATATATATATATATATATATATATATATTTACATCAATTATGCATAGAACACTTGATAGGAGTAGACCAAGATAGTAAGAAAATTGTAAAGAATTAAAACCCCAATTAACTATTGAACAATGATTATACAATTTACATTACTAATAATGCAAATTAATATTTATTTATTGAAACATCTAAAACGGTAACAGATTCCCTTCACAGGTCAACATACAAGCAATGAGATTCTAATATGGGCACTCTGGGTCTAATTCAGTCCAATGCCACGATCCGGCTGTGTACTGCAGAATTTGGTGGTGATTTCCGCATGGAAGAAACGCCGTGGCTGATGCGTAGTCTTGTAAGAAGCAGCACACGGAAGAGTGTACTCCGTAGTACCGGGCTCTCCGTACTGCAACGGACAGCTAAAGTGATGCGCAGGTGAGACGCTGCTGATCACGCCAGGAACCAGACTGTCCTGGTTAAAGGCACAACCTCTCACTTTGAAAGCTCCCACACGAATGCCACACCGCCGTCGATCCTCTCAGACGGCAGACATCGGGTCTCGTGATGATATGCCATGGGGAAAAAAAACCATTAGTTTGTAGCCACCCCAATGCACATCACTGTTTAGGTTAAGTGTCTTGCCGCCCCCGGTGTCTGGCGTTCGTCCAACAGATGACACTCGCCTTGACAGAGCCAGGGCACCCTTCTCAGAGAGCACAGGCAAAAACTTGTCTCCCGCTAACTCACCGCTCTGTTCTGATGAAATTCACTTTATTTTATAATGTCTGTCTTAAATATCATTGTCAATATGAAATATTGTCATGTGTCAAACCAGACACATTACACTCTGCAACACATTACCATAAAGGGGGCAGGTAGCTCTGTGGTTAATGCGCTTACTTACTAATGTCAGGAGCGTAGTATCTGGTTCAAATCCCTGTGGGAGCCAAGATTTTAAGAATTTTTTTTGATCCTATGAGCCACGCCTGGATGGTCAGTTGTTCCGATTCCATGTTAAACTGTACGATCCTGCAATCCTCCATCCATTCCTGTACATACCACAAATTTAAGGGTGCAATGCATGGCAAATCGTAGGCGGTCTAACAATCCTGTAGTTGTACAGATTTTTATGCTATATTGATCGCTCAGGAGTTATTTCTCTCGCAGTCAGTCTGTCTGTGACCTGCAATTATAATATCATAAATGTGGAAGTAAATGGCTAAATGGCTATACCGGTATTGATGGCTTTTGACAAGGAAATACTTTGTATCTGTAGGAAGGACACAGGACATTTTTATTTGGTATGAATAACAGTTCTTGTCACAAACTATTGAAAACTTATCTAATGGTGACATACACGCGGATGCGTGTTTTAGCTTGTGATGTTACGTCGGTGGCTAAAGTTGTGCTTCTCGCGCGGTCTGTTAGTGTATGATTTGTTAGTAAATTTCGTTTAGAGACAAAACTTATTATTTAGTATAATATCGATTTTCTCTGCACTGTACTATTACTTTGTGTCTGCTTAAAAGTATCTGGCACCAGTTTATTTTTTCTTCTTTTTTGGCATGCCTTGTGGGCGTAAACCTGGCCTAAGGTATAGATCTAGAAGAGCATGAGCGGCTTAAGTTATTACAACACAAGAATCTGATGCTCATGTTGGAGAAGAAAAACTAGGCTTAAATAAAGCTGCCCCCAGTTACCCCTCCCTCTCCCACATCCCCGCACCTACGTTTGTTTATCCGTTTTAAATGTGTCGGAAATGATTCTCTTCATGAGACAGGTTCGACCGTATAGTGATATAGTGACGGCTTTTCTGTCATATTATGCCGATTCTGTGTTTTTTGCGAAAACAATTTGCGTTACTAACAGCTTTCTATATTCAATTCTGCCATTAATTATGTGAGCCCCCCACCTCCTTTGGTGAGATTCAGTGAGATATGGTCTCATGATTCGAAGGCCGGTTATGCCCCCCTTAAGGTCCGTTTTCGCGTCATTTGCAGATCTTTTTTCGAAATTTCTGTCGCCCTCCCCTCTCCCTTGGTGAGATTTCTTGAGATTTCGCCTGACCCGTCCCCCCACCCTATTTCACCTTATGTTATTAATAGACGCCCCCCAACCAATGAAATTCTAAGTCCACGCGTACGAAGTCGCAGTTAACAACTGGTAGTTTATATGCTCAGTAATGTGTCTCTGAGTGGTGATCGTAGAATGAATCAAGTAAAACTTTATGCCAGCAGTGGACAGCCAAAACGGCTATAGATACTCGAATAATTTATTTTTGCGGACAGTGAGATGCAAAGTGCTTATATCAGACAGTATAATATTTTTCCACTGCAATTTCTTAGCTGAATCAGGGTCAATGTAAAATAATAATAATAATAAAAAAATGACCGTTGCATACCATACAGACAACGCAAGGCTGCCATAACAAATATAAAAAATACACTGGCGTAATGGTTGTTCTCGTAAAATCGGGAGCTCTCCCAAAGCAAAGCCAATTCGCTATGCAGCTGCAGTCGCATAAGTTAAAAGCACTTGATCCTACACACTACAGGCGCGCATTTTCATGAGCTTGGATGCATATCAACAAGATGTCGATAAGGTCGCTAGGGGAGTATGTCTCTCTTGACTTGTTATTTTTTGCTGCATTCTCTTCTTTGCTGAATGCAAAAGTTAAAAATGAACACAGTATTGTAACGGTATAGGTACCGTCACATTGGTTTTTATTTTGTTTTTTGTTCGGTAAAAAAAAAAAAAAAAAAAAAAGGTAAAATTATCAGGGTCTACAATTATCGGAACTGAATAATCAGTGTTCAGTGTTGTTTTCCCGTTAAAGCGGGGATGTATATAGCTGCCACATTGTGCCGATATCAATAGATACTCTTAAGGCGTTGTCACTCAAACCTACGGGGTGTGCTACTCCTAACCGCAGAGACGCTGCCAATTTGCACAAAGGCGTGCAACACCTGATTAGTGATAAGTCAACAACACACGAAGTTAACTAGTGAAAGAGAAGAAACATATACTCCAAACGTTCACGAACGTCACCGGAATCGCTCGACGTACATACGCAATCAGAACACCCGAAGACTTAAAGCGTGAGTATGGGAGGGGAAGAGTGAATCTGATTTGCCAATAATGTATTAGTTTATAGAATATACTAATTTATTCTTAATTTGTTGTTCTGTGGTTCACAAATCTGATAGCTTCGCGGGAAAAAGTCACCACTGGATTCGCGGGGGAAGAAACCACAGACCTGATGGACCAACAAACCAGGACTTGCTTCTGGAATCGTCGAGATGACGGGAGGTTTATTTGGAAGCAACGGAATGTTTCTAAGTAGTTTACATTAAAGTGTGCTTTCTATAGATGCCAGCCTCTGATAGTCGATGCTTTAGTGCAAAGACTGCTGGTGAATCTGCTCTTACTGTGGGCCGCTGCCAAAAACGTAAAAATTACTTCGACCAGAACTAATACCTGAGATCAACCGTGTGCAATCATTGAATCCGAAAGACGCCCAAAGGCCATAACAATTAGTAAGCGTTGAGCCGGACTATATTGGATATATTTTGTTTCAACCCAACATTTACATTTGTAATTCCAATGGTTTCCCTTCTTGGAAAGCCACGTTGTCATTTTTGTGGTAACATCATTATGCAATTTGTTACGACCTATTAATTTTTTCTTTGGAAAGTCCCATTGTTTTTCAAATAGTAAAGAACTATGTAAGAAGTTGCAATCTGATATTCAATTTGAATAATAATATTTGAATTTTCTTGGATTATCAGACTACTTGTAGGGAGAAGGTATTGTTTATTGCCGTGACTTTTATTGCTCTTAATTTTCAAAGATAAATTTACCTTACGTCTGTTGGTATGCTCATTGTGACAAATAAATTAGTCAGGTTATGACCATGTTAAGTTCCTTCAGCTATGATTTTAATTTCATGCCTCTTAATTAATAACTAAAATCTTGCATAGTTAAACTAATAAAATAAGAATTAAATTAACGTAAAACCCAGAATAGTTACTATGGCGCTACAATGGACATTGAAGTGAATTTATAAAATCATATGTATAGCAAATATTTTTTTCGGACACATGGGCATAGCAATATTACGTGAAATTAACATAATCATATATTATTTAATAATTGTGGCTTCAGGAACAGCTTTGCAATAAATCGAACAATCACTATTTGTGCGTATGTGAATTGCCAGAGATGGTGAAGACTCAGACGGTTTTCGGAGAAAGGGACCCAGCTTGGCATTGTTCTGTTAAAGCAACCAGGCACTTTTCCAATTGATAATCGCGGCGATTTAGAGATCAAAAATCTTGATGTTGTAAGACATGATATTCTCATGTTCGACAATTTCTTTGCTGTTGAATACACTCCTGGAAAATGAAATAAGAACACCGTGAATTCATTGTCCCAGGAATGGGAAACTTTATATACACATTCCTGGGGTCAGATACAACACATGATCACATAGACAGAACCATAGGCACATAGACACAGGCAACAGAGCATGCACAATGTCGGCACTAGTACCGTGTATATCCTCCTTTCGCAGCAATGCAGGCTGTAATTCTCCCATGGAGACGATCGTAGAGGTGCTGGATGTAGTCCTGTGGAACGGCATGCCAAGCCATTTCCACCTGGCGCCTCAGCTGGACCAGCGTTCGTGCTGGACGTGCAGACCGTGTGAGACGACGTTTCATCCAGTCCCAAACATGCTCAGTGGGGGACAGTTCCGGAGATCTCGCTGGCCAGGGTAGTTGACTTACACCTTCTAGAGCACGTTGGGTGGCACGGGATACATGTGGACGTTCATTGTCCTGTTGGAACAGCATGTTCCCTTGCCGGTCTAGGAATGGTAGAACGATGGGTTCGATGACGGTTTGAATGTACCGTGCACTGTTCAGTGTCCCCTCGACGATCACCAGAGGTGTATGGCCAGTGTAGGAGTTCGCTCCCCACACCATGATGCCGGGTGTTGGCCCTGTGTGCCTCGGTCGTATGCAGTCCTGATTGTGGCGCTCACCTGCACGGCGCCAAACACGCATACGACCATCATTGGCACCAAGGCAGAAGCGACTCTCATCGCTGAAGACGACACGTCTCCATTCGTCCCTCCATACGCGCCTGTCGCAACACCACTGGAGGGTGGCTGCACGATGTTGGGGCGTGAGCGGAAGACGACATAACGGTGCGCGGGACCGTAGCCCAGCTTCATGGAGACGGTTGCGAATGGTCCTCTCTGATACCCCAGGAGCAACAGTGTCCCTAATTTGCCGGGAAGTGGCGGTGCGGTCCCCTACGGCACTGTGCAGGATGCGACGGTCTTGGCGTGCGTCCGTGCGTCGCTGCTGTCCGGACCCAGGTCGACGGGCACGTGCACCTTCCGCAGGCCACTGGCGACATCATCGAAGTACTGTGGAGACCTCGCGCCCCACATGTTGAGCAATTCGGCGGTACGTCCACCCGGCCTCCCGCATGTCCACTATACGCCCTCGCTCAAATTCCGTCAACTGCACATACGGTTCACGTACACGCTGTCGCGGCATGCTACCAGTGTTAAAGACTGAGATGGAGCTCCGTATGCCACTGCAAACTGGCTGACATTGACTGCGGCGGTGCCCAACCGCTGCGCAGCTAGCGCCCTTCGACGGCCAACACTGCTGTTCCTGGTGTGTCCGCTGTGCCGTGCGTTTGATCATTGCTTGTACAGCCCTCTCGTAGTGTCCGGAGCAAGTATGGTGGGTCTTACACACCGGCGTCAATGTGTTCTTATTTCAATTTCCAGGAGTGTATAATGATTTAGATGAAGCCTTCAATGGCAGTTTATGCGACAGGGAAAACGATGGAGTTAATTTCCTAAATCTTCGTACTATGGTAGACTTATTGTTCGTCGAACATAATTTTGGTATTTTGATAGTTACTGGTAGTGCATATGGTCTCATGCATTATGATGACAAGTTTTATTTCACCGATTCTCGTTCATGTGGACCGAAGAGGAAAAAAAATTGTAGCTCAAAATGGAAAACATGTATCATCGAATGCGACACTCTTGACCAATTTCTTCGTATTATCCGCCGAAATACACATTCCAATGCAGGTACACAATTTTCGACTAATGCAATCAATGTTTTCGTAAAAGAAAGAGTTGTACCAATTCTACAATATTCAGGACCATATCTATTAATACATCTCAATGGAGTTTCTACTGAACAAAATGAACTTAAACCAGAGCTAGTAAATGTATCGCAATTCGTTCCTGTGCAGACATCTGTAATGGGACAAATTGATCACGAGCAGCCAAATGTTAATGACGAATTTAAAGAAGATGGAAACTTTAACGAAATGTTTCGCAAAATTAAGGACAATATTGTGAATATAAATTGGGTGTTAAAAGCAGAGGAATTTTCATGGTTCTATCTCTCCCCTATGGCAAAAATGGCTTGTACGAAAAGCGCTCGGTCAAAATTACTCCACTGGATTATTTTCAGCAGCGAAATCTAGGCTCGAATACTCGTTTTCAAAGGACAGACTATTTGTTTTATGCACTATCGATGTTTGCATATCATACAATGCAGTCGGCTATCAATGCATGTGGCAGAGCTGTACGTAGACAACACGGTATTTTTGAACATCTTCATTTACATTTAAAGAATCTCAGAGGATCTGCATCATATTGGCGAAAAGCTCATAATGAATTAATTGCATTTATTCGTTGTCTTGGTCCTCCAACTTGATTTCTTACTTTAAGCTGTAATTATTTGAATTGTACTTACATGCGAAAAGCTTTATTGATTGCAGATAGCATACTCGATGAAGATCCTAGCCAATTAAACATCCATGAAGTGTAACGTTTGATTGAATCGTATCCTGTTGTGTTGAGCCGACATTTTTCACGTCGGGTTGATGCTTTCATAAAACAGATTAAACGTAATGATGATATTCTTGGTGGAAAAATCATTTATTTCTGAAATCGAATTGAGTTTCAGAACAGTGAAAGTCCACATATTCACCTTGTTGCATGGATTGACAACTTAAGAAGGACTTGCGTACATCGACCAACTGATCTCATGCCGCTTTCCAAGCGAAGAAGAAGATCAAGATTTAAGAACACTTGTCAAACTGAACCAAATTCATCGCCATACGCATACATGTTATAAGAACAACTCTGATACATGTCGATTTGCTTTTTCTCGCGACCCATGTCAACAAATTCGAATTGCACCACCGAGTTCAAACGAATTTATTCGAAATGGAGGATGATTTTGCACTTTAAAACGAACAACAAAAGAGAAATGGGTCAATAATTATTATCAACAGATTCTTAAGTTTCGGAAAGCTAATATGGATATACAGCCATGCGGATCAAACGAATCTATTGCCCATTACATTGCCAAATATATTTCGAAGACGGAACCATCAGATGTAAACCAAAGTGTAGCTCAAGCTATTCATCGAATTCGTCAAGATGAAACCAACATTGCAACGAAGCTCTTTCAATAATGCTTGCGGATTTTGAAAGAGCGACAAGTTTCCGCGTCCGAATGTGTTAATCGACTTTGTCACCTTCCACTTCGTTCCAGTTCAAGAAATTGTGTGTTCTTGAATACAAGAAAGCCCGATCAGCGAAATCGAGTGTTGAGATTTGAGGATAATCAAGCAATTGGACTTTGCTCAAACTTATATGAGGGATCTGCTAATCGGCCAAGAGAACAAGAACAGAGTTATGATTTTCAAAATATGTGTCTACTTGAATTTTCAATGAATTTTAAGTCATTTTATGCAAAGAAAGCGGGAGATAGTGAAGAAAGCATTGATGCGTAAAAGGAAGAACAACCAACAAGACAAAGACTCATAAATCTAGTAAACAACACTAAAATGGTCATCAGAAATGTTCCAGCTATTGCATGAGTACCATTTTTTCAAATGCAGACGGACCCGGATAATTATTTCTATAGTCTGCTCGTACAATATGTACCATTTTACTCTGAATAATACTTAATTAATAAACATAATAATGCACGTGAGGCTTTTCTTGCTCGAGAACAGCAATTGAGACATAACAATGCATATCTTGAAATACAACGTGCAAGAGATGGACAACTTGAGATGGCTTTTAAAATAAGGCATATGCTTTCACTCTTCTTAAAAATCCAGAAGAAATTGTTGAAGCAGAACTTGAAGATGAAGTTAATTAACAGAAAATGACAAATGAGCAGTTTCATAATGTGTGTGCTGCACCGAATTTAAGACAGCGAGAATTATTTAACACCCTAACTCCCAGTAATCAGTACCAAATGAATGGAAGTCCGGATTGCATTAGAATGTTTGTTACCGGAGGGGCTAGAGTTGGCAAAACATTCACTTGTATTGCCCTAAAAGAACAGGTCAATCGCTGTTATGGTAAGAAGACAGTAAAAGTTGGTACATTGATCGGTGTAGCTGCACGACTGGTTGGTGGAACAACACTACACCCACTATTTAAATTACCATTTGAGAAAGACGGAAATTTTTTAGGAAATTTGGCACCACTCACTGGTAACTATTTGAAAGTCTTGCGAAATCAGTGGAAGGACATAGAATTCCTGTTCGTCGATGAGATTTCCATGGTTCCATAGGAAATGTGAATGACTGATTGTAGATTGCAAAAATTAAAAAAAAAAAGCAAAGTGAACCTTTTGGTGGCATCAATACTATGGTTTTTGGGTATTTGTTTCAGTTGGCACCTATTCGAGGAGCCCAGACATTTCACCAACCTGAAAGATTCATTCCGGCACCTGATTTGTGGCGACTCTTCAGTCTTGTTGAGTTGACAGAGAACATGCGACAAAAAGGTGATACAACATTTGCCGATCTCTTGAATGCTCTATGTGTCGGTGAGTTGAGGCCCCACATTTTGCTCTGTTAGTGTCAAAAGTTCTAACAGGGGCATCTGGCGATTTTGATTTGAAGAGAGCACTCCGTATATATCCAACTCGTGCACATGTTGATGCACACAACACAGCTGTCCTTGACCGATATCGAGCCCAAGGAGTGCGAGTTTTCAGAATTCGGTCTCAGGATGTTCTGATAAATACGACATGGAATGCGAATAATGTTAACATGGACAACATTGTATCAGGTGATATCAACAAGACTGGAGGATTACAGTAGGAGTTAGAAATTTTCAACGGAGCGAGACTGATGCTTCGCTCGAATTTTAATATAGAACAAGGACTTGTAAATATTGCAATGGGCATTATAACTGAAATTGTTTGGCCGTTATTTCGTCGTGATCAGATCTACGATACTGAAATTCCATCTGTTCGTATCGACTTTGGCAAATATGGAATTCGTTTAGTCAAGCCAAAATCAATACGATTTTCGGCACTTCGAAACTATGGAACAATTGAGCGAACACAACTTCCGCTAATACTATGCATGGCCTGCACAGTCCATAAAATGCAAGGATGTACAGTGGACCATGCTGTTGTATACCTCGGTCCTGCACTATTTGCTAAAGGACAGGCGCATGTCACACTAAGCCGTGTCAGATCTTTGGATGGATAAAGAATAGTGGAGCTCGATTGGTCGAAACTCACTGGCATGACACCGTGCAATGAAGGAGATGGACTGAATGCGACAATTAAGACCTCCTCCATCATGAATGGAGTCATATATTTAAAATTTTTACCAAAACGGAACTGACATTGATTTTTTTTTATACAGGGCGTTCGCCGGAAAACGCAACCCTCCCAGTCTGTTGCCGTCGGCAACTTGCTCGGACAGCGGAGCCAGCAGTTTCCGCCACACGTCACCCTGAATCACCGCACTGTTTAACACCTCCGCTGCCCCAACAGTGCAGTGCAGTGACCCTTACATTGTTAAGAACGGTTTCTTTGCATTGTAGCTAGTTTGTGACTTCAGTCTCTTATTAATCAGTGTTGTGAATAAACGTTCTTTGCGGTTTGGCTGGTTTGGGGCTTCATACTCTTACTAATCTGTACCGTGTTTGAGTGTGAGTAAAATTATGGTACGTTACAGTTTGCAACAAAGAATATTTCTCTACGATACATATGTGAAGAAGAAGTCGTTTAAAAAGTGTCGCAGTAAATTTCGTCGCGAATATCCTGGCGCTTTACTGCCAGCTAAATCAACAATTCTGCGTCTGGTTAAAAAAGTAAGAGAAACGGGTTCATTTTTTAACAAAAAGAGACTGTCGGTCAACCGTATTCTCACAGAGAAGAAAATTGACGATATCGCTTTTCGACTAGAACAGTCACCCAAAAAATCATTAAGTCAGTTAGGGCAGCGTGTGTCTCGAAATATGTTCAGAAGATGTGAAATGTGCATTACACAAGAGTGTCAACACTTCCAGCATCTTTTATAAGGTAAGCTAATGAATTACGTCACATTTAAATGCTTAGCACATACAAGTTTATGAAATAGTCCGCGGCCGACGGTCGAACAATGCCGGAAGCTGAGCGCTCGCTCGCCGGGAGCAGTTTCTTCCTTGTAGCGCTAACAGTGGGTTGCGTTTCCCGGCGAACGCCCTGTATTTATTGATAAGGAGATATAACATTTTTATATTTCAGATATAATCAAATGAAAAGAGATTTAAATAAATCTGAAATCTGTCACACGTCTCTGTGAATGTGTCAGAAAAGTATTTAAAATCAATTCCAAATTTTCACGCACATAACCCTAAAAAGCATAAAATAATAATAAAATAAAAAACTTGTTAATGTAAAATGTTTTTATAACGGACTAGAAAGTATAAAATAATTTATCTAATCCTTATGAAGGATAAAACCATATACAGATTTCTAACTTCTTCTAAATTGCACTCAAACTTATACTTGGAAATTTTTTATAGCTATAAAATTAGTAGTTAGATTGATGACGAACAACTGTATATGGTTTATCTTTCATAAGGATTAGATAAATTATTTTATACTTTTTAGTCCGTTATAAAAACATCTTACATTAAAAAGTTTTTTTTAAATTCTATTATTATTTTGTTTATAAAATCAACTCCGTACCTTTGTTATTTGTTTAATTCAATGATTTTGGTTGTAAATTGTGTAAACGTAGTAGACTATTAAATTACCATTGTCATTAAAGTAGTTTCATTAATCGTTGTGCAATGTTAATTGACTCTAGAAATTAAATGGCAAGGTTATGGAAATTTCAGATTTATTTATGCTGTTATGCGTTTTAATTAAAGAACCTTTTCATTTCAATAAAATCAAAATAAGTATCGTAACCCAATGAATTAAGACGTGCATTGAATATTAACAAGCCCTTTATAGTCAACGTGTGAGGAAGTGAAGCATTTACTTATGTTAAGTCTCTGAAAACTTGGTAACAAGATGGGATTACCGATTTAAGAACGTGGTGTATTTACCACTGCATTCGTTTTAAAATACATCTTCATAATACTTAACTTCAAAAATTTTGTGTTATATATACCTTTGGATTGAATTGTTTATTATTTAACTTAAGCGGGTTCTCAATCAGATTATGATACCATACCAGACAACAGGTGATAAACACACTATATTTAGAAGTGTTGTCTTATCCGCGTTGACTGGTAGTTTCTTGGTCTACAAAGGATACCGAGGAATATCTTCTCTTATAACACTACTAGCTGTTACCCGCGACTTCGTACGGGTTGACTTAGAATTTTATGGCCAAAAGTGGATATAGGAAGCTGTTACTAAGATATGATTTGTAGCAAACAACACATTGTTGGCATAGTAGACAGGAAATCCATCACTACATCATTCCACCTTCGAACCTGCCTCATAAAGAGAATCAGTTTCCAATACAGAAACACAAACGAAAATGCGGGGATATAGCGGTGGGAAGGGTTAAAATGAGGGCAGCTTTATTTTAGCTTGGTCTTTTCTTCTTTCTTCAGCATGAGCATCGGATACTTGAGTTCTAATAACTTAAGCCGCTCATGCTCTTCTAGATCTACACCTTAGGCCAGGTTTAAGCATGTCAGAAAATAAACTGGCGCCAGAAACTTTATACAGACAGAAGGTAATCGAAGAAAATCGACATCTATAATTAATAATAAGATTTGTCTGTAAACAAAATTTTCTAACAAATCATATACTAACAGACTGCGCGAGAAGTACAACTTGAGCAACCGACGTACCATTACAGATTAACACACACATCCGTCTGTCTGTAATCATTCGATAAGTTCTCAAAACTTCGTTACTACAACTGTTATGCATGCCGAAAATATGTCCTGTGTCCATCCTACAGATACAAGGTATTACCTTGTCAAATTCCATCAATATCAGTATAGACATTTAGTCGTTAAACGTAACAAAAAGACAGAGACTTACTTCCGCATTTATAATATTATTAGTGCAGATGACACACACACACACACACAATTGTGAGAAAAACAACGGCTGAGTGATCAATATAGCGTCTAAAAGTGTTCATTTGACAAGCATTGCACCCCTGAATTTGTGATATCTACTGTTTAACATGGAATCCGAAAATCTGACCGTCGAGGCGTGGCTCATAAGATCAGAAACACTTCTTAAAAACCCTTGCTTTCATCATGATTTGAACCGGAGACCACAGTCCAAACATTAGAAAACAAGCGCGTTAACTACTGCGCTACCAGCTCATTGTAGAACAAGGTACTACCGAGTGTTAGACATACTAAACGTCAGTCTGTCGCCGTTTAGATAATTTTTCAAAATTATATTACAGTATGTACTATTTATGAAGAAAAAGTACCCTATGTCCATCCTAATGCCAAATGGCATCTGCTTGTAAAATTTCATCATGATAGGGTTAATCATTTAGCCCAAGAAACGTAACAAACAGACAGAGTTACTTTCGTATTTATGAAATTAGTATAGATTAGTGTAGATAACAAACACACACATACTTTCTCTCTCTCTCTCTCTCTCTCTGTGACTGCGAGAGAAAAATCGGCTGAGTGATTTATATAGCGTCAAAAAGTGTACACATACACATGGTTAGACCACGTACGATTTCCCAAGCATTGCACCCCTAAATTTGTGATATCTACTGTTTAACATGGAATCCTTAAATCTGACCTTCTAGGCATGGCTCATCCGATCAAAAGCAATTCTTAAAAATCTTCGCTTCCACCTGGAATTGAACCGGAGGCCGCAGTCCAAGTATTAGAAATCATGCACGTTAACCACTTTTTTTTTATTATCAATTTATTTTTAACACACAGTTTAGACATTCATAACAGCAAATTTCACAAATTTGAATAACAGAATTTCTTTCTGGATTTCTGGTCATAACTAATCTAAAGGATTACAATTTGTCCCATCTCAGACTCTTCACTCGTTTTCGACGGGGCGCCCGGGGCGTATGGGAAGCTCGAGGGGTCCACTGTGGCGGCTGCAAGGCCTCTTGGGGCGTACTCATTGTCGGCGGTCTCTTCTTCCTCTTGCGTCAATCCGCACTTCAGTTCGTTGCTGGGTGTCGGTTCTGACGTGGGAACATCTCTTACCGGCGTCTTTTCTTCGGAGTCGGTATCTTCCGTCTTGCTTCACCATCATTGTCTTGACTTACTGGTATCGCTTGATAATTGTGGGTACTGGAACTCTTATTTCTTCTGTTGGTTTTATGGAGGCATTATCATGCTCAAGAAGCGTGCGAACTTATCTTTGTATTTTTCCCTGTTAAGTATTTTGTTGTGATCGATGGTTAGGTAATACCAGAAATCCTCTAATGACATCTCTCCTCTTCTTCTGATGACGTAGTGGGTGTAGTTGCCCAACAGCCAAAAGTGAGCGTTTCTTTTAGTAGCAGGATAAATTGTAACATCTGAGAATAAAATATCTTCGGGCGTGAATTTCTGTCGAGTAGTTCTATTGATTATGGCTAGTTTGCTTTTCGTCCACCTCCATATGTCTGGAACTTCACATCCCAGCAGACGATGTTGTATCGTATCCTCTAGATTACAGCGTAAACACTGTGTGGAAGGGCAAAGGTGTAGTGAGAACAGCTTTTCATTTGAGTTTATCTTTATAACCGATTTAGATGAAATTTGGCTTACTGTGTGTAACTTATTTCAACTTAAAAGATAGGATAGTTTTTATCTGGATTATAGACCTCAATATTTATTATTTGCGTAATAAATGTTCATTAAATGTTTTTCATAGGACAATGGTTTGTAATTATTTGTAAGCCACCAAGGCTAAGCGGTCTGCTGGCTCAGTGGTTAGGGCGTCTGATTGGAGATAGAAAGGTTCCCGGTTCAAGTCCCTGTCTTGGCGTGGATTTTTATAGACACTTAATACGGCATTAACCTCCTGTGCAGCATGCTGTGTAAGGTGAAATACGCCAGGACGGTACTATGGTTCGGATTCGACGTTAAAATGTAGGTCTCCTGTACCATGCAGGATGGGCGGGCTAGGTAAAGCGGCAACGACAGTGGCAGAATGCCC
Source organism: Vandiemenella viatica (assembly GCA_031002005.1). NCBI lineage: Eukaryota > Metazoa > Arthropoda > Insecta > Orthoptera > Morabidae > Vandiemenella > Vandiemenella viatica. The sequence continues at coordinate 46,544,194 of CM061921.1, read as the reverse complement.
ACCAGCAGAAACCATGTCACCAGGTCATTACGACCACACGAAATTATTATTATAGTTCCATAAGTTTCTAACAGATGGCGATAACTTATCGATACAACACTTGGTTAGCTAGGTTGGGTAATCATCGAGTAGATCACATTATGTTTCAATTTATTTATGCTACAGTTTATTACTAACAGATGGCGGTGTGTTAATTTATCGAACCATCCAGTAGATGGCGTTGTATTTCGATTTATTTATGCTACACGCCATATGTGTGAGTTTCTTCAATTTTAATTGTGCTGTGTATTGTGTTATACTTATACTGTATTATTGTTCATCGTTTGTGTGTCATTATACTTAACGACAATGTAATTACACACATGAATATAACATTGAAGAAAACGTTACGATAAATTCGAATTGTGTAAGCATTTCTCGCTAGCTTATCATTTTTCTTCTTCTTTTTGTTCAGCTAGAGACCACGTGTCAATTTCAATTCCTCTCCTGTTGTTTTTTTTTTTTTTTTTTTTGTTCCTCCACAGTACTCCTTCATTATTGCACTCTTCTCTACCTTTGAATCCTGCCATAGTCATAGACTGCTATTGAAAAAATTTTCTTTTCATACAGTTCATTGGTATTATTTCGTTTCAAATCTTTCTAAACCTCTTGAAAGCCTGGTGTCATCCATGCTATAAATGTATCGAAAAAAATATAATACTTTATCTGTTATTTTTCAATGTTATTATATATTTCCTCATTTGTTCTTAACTTCCATTTTACTGTATGTTTCAATGGACCCAAAAATTCCGGTTTCACCACCGTATTATAGTGTCTTATTTTAAGGCTTTCAGAAAGGCACTTTTTGTTGTAATTCAAATATTTTTCAGTGAAATGTCGCCAAAGAATCTAACCTCGACAATGCGTGTAGCAGAGAGGCACGACGCACGACGAGAGAGCTCATCAATCAGCAACACAAATCGCGGCAAGTAAGGAAGTTCAAATAATCAGGACAGCTGAGCGTCGTATGCAGGAATCTGGTGGCTTCCGACAGACATTACCAGTGATTCCTCGCTCTACTTTTGCGATGAGATAAATGCATGTTTAAAACAATCGTTTTTTATGGCGGAATGTCGAAACACTTTGATTGTCCATGAACATGCGAGTACAGTTGCAAAATGATCCATCGGCACAAGTATTTTGTAAGCAATTGCTGGATATTGGAAAAGGTGAAATAGAACTGCAACGAAATACACAATACATCAAATTGCCAGACAAATTCTGCACTGTGGTTCACTCAAAAATGAACTAACACAGCGTGTGTTCTTGGATATATCAAATAATTACTTAGATAATAATTTGATCAGTAATCGTGCTATTTTGGCAGTAAAAAATGTTGATGTCAACGAAATTAACTTCCAAATACGACAGTTGTTACCAGGTAATCTGATGTCTTTTAAATCAATAGATACTATTGTAGATGAAAATGAAGCCGTAAATTTACAAATGAGTTTTTAAACTCTTTGGACATAACATAAATGCTGCCACACAATCTCCGGTTAAAGATTGGTTCACCGATTATTCTTCTTCGTAATTTGAATCCACCTAAATTATGCAACGGTACACGTTTGGTGATCAAAAGGATCACCGGAAATGTTCTTGAAGCAACTATTTTGACTGGAATGTTTAAAGGAGAAATCGTCCTGTTGCCACGTATTCCAATGATACAGTCAGAATATCCAATTCCTTTAAAAGGCTTCAATTTCCGATTCGTTTGGCTTTCGCTATGACAGTAAATAAGTCACAAGGCCAAACAATGTCCGTTTGCGGCTAGGATTTGGAAAATACGTGTTTCTCCCATGGGCAACTATATGTCGCCTGCTCACGTGTAGGGAAACCATTAAATCTATTTGTATTAGCAAAAGACAGGCTAATTAAAAATATTGCGCGACAATTAGCGCTTAGATAAATTAAAATTATAAATTGTAATAATTTAAAATAATGAAAGTAATTGTTAAAAATGTTATAATCAATTCATATGCCTCATTATAAAACTGAAATTTCAGTTTATATAAATAAATAAAAATAATTTATGTATTTATTTTTATAAATATCAATTTTTTATATAATTTCAATTAATTATTTTGTAATAAAATGTAAATTAATTTTTTTTATGATCGTTTGTCTTTAATTTCAACTCTCCGTAATTCTTTACGAATTACATTTGAATTTGCAAATTGACTACAATGTTTTTGTCTTTCTTAGTAAATATTAATTTGACTACTTTAGGAAGTTTAGAATAACACTAATCCAACGTACTATAATTATTAAGTCACAGCAACGCGTGTCCGGGTCAGCTAGTCTTCCTATGTATTACTCTATGCCATATTTTTTTTCCAGTCGTCTCTTCTGTACGTAATTTCTAGTTTTCTTTGCGTCTCTCTTTGCAACATGTCATACAGTTTCTTAGTTGTTGGAATAGGCTCACCGCTGGTTGTGTTGAAATAGCTATTTTCTATGTAGAATATGCGAAAATGTCTTAAATTTGCATTTATATGGCTGATATCGACTGGTGCCATACTGCTTCGTGGTTCTAGTTCGTTTAATGTGTACCCTGTTATACTACTTTCCATGTCTTTACGGTGTTTGTACATGTTCCTCATGTAGATGGCGCTACATTTCGTTTGTATATCCACGAGCTTCAGTCCTCCTTTGTCATATGGCATCTTAAGTATTTTGTGATGGATCTTAAAAATGTGTCCACTCTGTATGAACCAATTTATCGCCATTTCCCTTTTCTTTGCTATTTCAGTCGGTATTGGGAATATGTGAGCTAGGTACCACAGTTTTGGGAGGGCAACTCTGTTTATCAGCTGTATTTTTTGTATGGTATTTAGTTCTCTGTTTGAGAAATCTTTCATTTTTCTCCTAATTGCTGCTAGTAGCGTCCTCCAATTTACAGCCGATGCCTTCTGTGGTGTGTTATTAAATTCTATGCCTAAGATCTTTATTTTGTCACGTGTTGGTATCCAGCTTGTAACGTCCGCATCCATAGTATCACTTATTTTCAGACGTGAGGATTTTTTTACATTGAGTTTTGCTTTTGAAGTCCTTTCGTATGTCCTCAGTAACTCCCGTATTTTCTGTATGTCTAATGAGTTGGTGGTGATAATATTTATATCATCTGCGTACGCGCACACCGCAATTTTATTCTCTCGGATTTTTAATCCAGTAACCGTATTGTGGACTGCTGCTAGAAAGGGCTTAACTGCGAGTGCGAACAAAAGCATGGACAGTGGGCATCCTTGTCATATGGATCTTGTTATTCTTAATGGCTTTGTTATTACCCCTTTGATGAGTACTCTTGATGTCACTTGGTGTAACAGCGTGTAGATTATATTACATATTTGCTGGCTGAAGCCCGTCTTTTCCATAGTTACTTTAAAATATGTATGGTTTATGAGGTCAAAGGCTCTATTGAAATCTAATGACAGAACGGATGCTTTTGCGTTTGCAGCCTTCGAGAGTGCAATTGTATCTCTGATATTTGTTATTGTTTGAATTATCGATCTGCCATTCCCAGTACAGGTCTGATATTCCCCTATTACTTTCTCGGATACATTTCTAAGCCTTGTGGCGATGATTCGACTGAACACTTTATAGTCCGAGTTCAGCATAGTGAGTGGTCTGAAATTTTCTATGTCTTTCTTATCTGGTTCTTTGGGGATTAATATAATTAATCCTTCTACTAGTTCAGTTGGAGCTGTGTTCATAGTCAATAGCTCGTTGTACATGTCTTCAAATTCTTGTTTTATTAAGTCCCAGAATTCCATGTAAAATTCTATTGGTAATCCGTCCGGACCAGGTGACTTCATTTTCGGGCTTCTTTTTATGGCATTTTCTATTTCCTCCTGTGTTATTTTCTGGTTTAAGGTTTCATTGTCTTGTTGAGATAACACCGGATTGATGCATTGTAACATTTTGTTGACTTCTTCTTTATCAATTGTCTCTTCTGTATATGTTTTGCTTAGGTATTTTGTTACATCTTCCTCTATTTGTTTTTGATCCGCAAGTCTGTCTCCTTCTTCTGTTTTTAGCTCAGTTATTAGCTTTCTTTTTGCGTTCTGTTTTTCTTTGACAAGGTGGAAGGTTGATGTTGTTTCTTCTTGTTGGATGGAGTCCGTTTTTGCTCCTATTTGATATCCTAGCAGTTTCCTGCTTGTTATTTTAACTATTCTGTCTTTGAGTTGTTTTATTTTCCGGTTGTTTTGCAACGTTTCTATGTTATTGGTACATAGCTCTCTCAAGGCCATGAAAAGGAATTCTTCGGTGCTATTTTCCCATTGCTTTTGCTGTCTGGAGTAGTTAATCATGGTGACTCTGAGTTTGGGTTTTGCGCATTCCAATCACCATTGCATTGTTGTATTATATTTAGTTTTTTGCTTCTTGATATGGTTCCACTTGTCGTTGACTACGTGTTTCAGTTCGTTGTCGCTTAGAAGGGAGGTATTTAATTTCCACTGCCCCCTTTTTCTGATTATTTTTTGCGGGTCTAAGTTTATTTTACAGTCGTATGCATTGTGGTCTGAAAAGGCTAATGGCTAGATCACTACTGAGGAAACTTTGCTGGTTATGTCATGTGAGACATATATTCTGTCCAGTCTACTTGCTGGGCTCTCAGTGGTGTATGTAAAACCAGGAATTTGCCCATTTTTTACTTCCCAACTGTCTGACAGTGTTAATTTTTTTTATTAAATACTCGAGTTCTTTGCATTTGTTGAAGTTTGGGTATTGGTCTTTTGGAGGAATTTGCCCATTTTTTACTTCCCAACAGTCTGACAGTGTTAATTTTTTTATTAAATACTCGAGTTCTTTGCATTTGTTGAAGTTTGGGTATTGGTCTTTTGGAGATATGACGCAGTTAAAGTCTCCTGCAAGTATTAGACTGTTGCAGGTATCTGTCAGTAATTGGGTTATCCCTGTTTTGTAGAAGTATCTTCTGCTTTCTCTATTTTGATTTCCGGAAGGTGCATAAATATTTATTATGCACGCTCCAGCTATCATGCAGGCTATGCCCCTTCCGTTTTCTAAGATTTCGACGTTTTGGATTTCGATACCCTCCTTGGTTAAAATTGCCGTTCCTAGACCGTTATCTATGCCTGGGTTCTTCAATTCGTTGTATCCAGTGATGCTTAATGCACCTTCCCAGGCCACTTCCTAAAGGAGCGCTATATCTACCTCCGCCACCCATAGATATTCTTTTAGGCATTGTATTTTTGTTGGGTTCTTAATCCCATTTACATATAGGGTTGACACACAGTATGTTTGAATCCGCGTTGTTCTTCTATCTGTCATTATGTATCTTTACAGTCACGTGAAGTTGTATCGTTCATATGTCTGCTTCATTTGATATATCCTCTTCCTCGGTGTCATCTAGTTCTTCCGACCATAAGGAAATATTCTCTTCACGGGCTTTATCCATGTCATTTGTTTCTACGGTCTTGTTTTCGTTGTTGCTTTCTTCCTTGTTGTGGTTTCCACTATAGGGAAGTTCAGCAGATTTTGTTCCTGTTTGAATGACGGGGAATTTCCTTGATTTTTCTGCTAGTTCTTCTGCTATTGAGTCCACTCTCCTCCTTTCGAGTATTGACCATTTGGTATTGGGTGTATTTTCCTTCTTTCGTTCTCCCAGGCTTCCTTTTTCTCTAAGGGTAATGTAAGCAATGGGTATTGTTTGGCATTTGGCACGGTTGTTTTTTCCTCTTTCAGTATTTATTTATTTATTTATTTATCGTATGGCAAGCAACTAATACAATAATAAATATATACAATGACAAGAACGTTGGTAGCGTTCACAAGCTGATGTCTAATTCTTCCAGCCATTCTAAGAAGGAACTTGTAGCTCCAAAAACATCTTCATATGGTCCATCATACTTCCGTAGAGGGCATTCCCTGATAATATGCTCCACACTCTGGGAAGGAGCACCGCAGTCACATGCAGGAGAATCCTGAAGACCCAACTTATACAGCATGGCGTTGCATTTCGCATGGCCTGTTCTTAGGCGATTTAGTTTGACCCACTGGTCTCTATTTAGATGGAATCCTGGAAGTCCAGTTGTGGGATCTTTAATATCTGAATGTTTTACAGATGTGGAGTTCCAGCTTTGTCGCCATTTTTCCATGACATCAAAGTCAAATACATCTTGCCATACCGGATTTCGTGATTTAAGACGAGTGGGTGGTAAGTTATTTAGAACCTCGTGGATTGGGAGATCCTGTGGATGATCAGGATGGTGTAGTTTTATCCACTCACGTGCCGTTGCTTCTTGGCGTCTTATCTCTGGAGGTGGTATTTTGCTGATCAGGTGCAACCAGGGGACTGGGGTGGATTTTAGGGTGCCAGTTATTACTCTCATACACTCATTCAGGTGGACGTCGATTTTTCTAGTATGAGTACTACGTTGCCACACTGGAGCACAGTACTCAGCAACAGGGTAAACCATGGTGAGAGCGGTTGTTCGTAGTGTGTTCGCATCAGCTCCCCAAGAAGTACCAGCTAGCTTCTTCATGATGTTTCGGAAGAGCGTGTTTTGACATTTTTGTTGTTTCCTTGCTCTATTGTGAGGCTGTTTTCTTTCTCGTACATCGATGCTTGGGGTGTTTCTCTAATAAGTGTATTCACTATCTCCATTGGGCTGTTTGGTGGGTTATCCGTTTCCATTTCTAGCACAGGTTCATCATTTCTTGTTGTATTGATTCGGGTGGTACCGTTTGCCACATTAGCATATGTTTCTTTTAGCGGCTCCCCTCTAATGGCTGTATGGGGGGCCAGCCGTTCAGATGGTAGTTGCAAGGGTCTCCTTTGAGTGCATTTCGCCTTGAGGTGATCATTGGAATTACATATGACACACGTTCTCGGCTCTCCTTCGTAAATGACAAGCGCCTTAAACCCTGCAATATTTACATACGAGGGTATGTGGGATTTTAGATCGATTTTGACAGATCTAATACCACTGTCTACCACGAATCTCCTACTACCATATCTTTTGTCCGATTTTACTTTGAATATTGTACCGTATTTTTAGAAAGCACTCTGTATGCTATTTGTTGAGATTTCGAAGGGGACGTTATGGACCTTATCATTTCTTATACCTAGACCAGCACGCGATATAGAGACGCTGCTTACCTCGCCGTTGGTATGGATGAATATTCTTTCTCCATTAGTCTCTTTTAAGATACGCAGACACTCCTCTTCATCTCGAAGCTTGACGTACACCACATTGGCGAGGAAGTCGACTTGAATGCCGTACACACTCTCCTCTCGTAAGCCGATTTCATTGTAGAGCCACTCGTCGATTTCCACTGCCTTTCGACGCATGTACTCGTAAGCGAAGGAAAATTTTATCGTAGATTTTCTTACGAATTGATTTGATTCCATGACTTTCACTAGGTTTTGTTGTATCTACTTGGTAAGCACTTAACCACACAGCACCAGACACCAGGAAAAATGCAATGCGACCGCTTGCTACAGCCGGCCGCAAGCGACTGAACCACTGAGCTGCCAGTCCTCTACACCAAAACACATTACGGAGACGTCCATATCACACGTGTTTGTCTATCGCCGTATTACGAAGTTATGAGAATCACTTTCCAACATATTTCTGTCACCATTCGATAAGGTCTCAAAATTTCGTGACTACAACTGTTAATCATACTGGAAAAAATATCCTGTGCCCTTCATACAGATATCCTTATAAAATTCCATCACAACGATATAGCCATTTAGTCGTCAAAATATAACAAAGAGACAGAAACTTACTTCCGTATTTATAATGATATTACTATGGTTCACACACACACACACTGACTGCGAACAACACCTGAGGGATCATTATAACGTAAAAAAGTGTACACCTACAACATTGCAAGACTACCTACGATTTGCCTCGCATTGCACCCCTAACTTTCTAATATCTATAGTTTAACATTCAATCCAAATAACCTACGGCCCAGGCCTGACTCTTACAATGAAAAACAATTTTTAAAAGCTTAGCCTCCACGGAGAATTGAACCGGAGACCACGACGTTCGTAAGCAAGCGCTTTAACCACTGAGAAGCCAGTCCATACACGAAAACACGGTACGGAGACGTCCATATCCAAAGTGTCTGTCTATCGCCGTATGTCGAAGTTACGAGACAACATGTGTTATTTATACAGATAATTTTTCAAGAAAATGTAGACAGTATTTTTCTCCTTGTTTCAAAGGATAAGTGTGCAAAGTTTCATCTAGATCGGGTGAAAACTGTGGATTTGTATGAAGAACAAACAAACATACATACATTCATCTTTATATATAAAGATTACTGCAGATCACAAACACACTAACTGCAAATCACCCCTGAGGGATCAATATAACGTAAAAAAGTATACACAAACAGCATTGCAGGACTACCTACGATTTGCCTCGCATTGCGCCCGTAATTTGTGATATCTACAGTTTAACATTCAATCCGAATAACCGACGGTCCAGGCGTGACTCTTACGATCAAAAACAATTTTTAAAGTTCTTTGCCTCCACGGAGATTTGAATCCGAGACCACGATCCATTCTTCATTAAGCCAGTGCTTTAACCACTGAGCTACCCGACCGCTGTATCGAAAGAAATCCAGAGACCTAGACATGTAAGGCGTCTGTCTATCGCCGTTCAGTAATTTTTGGAAATTATAAGACAACATGTATTATTTATACATATAATTTTTCAACCAAATGTAGTCAGTATTTTTCTCCTTGTTTCAAAAGATAAGTGTGCAAAGTTTCATCGAGATTAGATGAAAACTGTGGATTTGTATGAAGAACAAACAAACTAACAAACAAACATACATGCATTCATCTTTATATACATTGATTTTCTATTTTTATTATCATATTTTACTTGTAATAGTTTTGTCTTTCAATTTTATTAATTTGATTTTATACCTTTCTGCAACAAGTTTAAATTAACTGTTAAAAATTTACATGAATTTTATTTTCCATCTATGAATAATAACACGCTATATTGTTCACAGTAAATGCAGGCTAAGCTTCTGAATTTTAGTTGCACATTAATTCACCTCTTGGTGAAAACTATAACTGGAATATTACTTAACAAATGTTTGTAATAAAATCTTTTTGTAAAATCGTCGTATAACGTTTCAAATATAATTAAGTTTTTGCCTGAATTGCACTTGGTCAGTTGTTACTTACCAAAACTTTTACCTCTCGAAAATCACGATATAAAATGGAAAGCGTATTTTTATATACGAGCGATAATGTTGTGTTTTTTACGATAAAATGGAGCATGTTAGTGGATTTCAGCTAACAACAGAAATTAATACAAAAGTTCAAAGAACTGTTGTTGACCACAATCATATGTTGACTAGATTATATAATTATTCTGACAATTCAAAAAGGAGGGTATGTTTATAACAATTGTCAGAAACAGTGGTGGAAGACCAATGTGTTTCTCCTATGACCATCCATCTGCTACGTTGTACTCAGAACTCACATAACATCCAAAAACAGCAATCAATGAGTAGATTGTAAACTCTAACTTCAGTGTTATATGATGCAGCCACGTTTTAAAGTGCATTAGATGCAATGTAAGCGCTTAGGATTGACAAACTCTTCTGGTGGTTTAGCATTTCGAATTTTTCTGCAGATAAATATCAGAGTATTGATATTACCCTAAACGCAGATCAGTCACTTCTGTTTTGCGTTAATTAATTTGTTAACTGCAATGCTAACGATCCAGATATAAATGATAATATGACGAAAAGCTGGATACGTTGTTACTATTCCTTCGTCAACAATTTTATCGAACCGGTAATGATACCAATATCAATGAACCATAAAGGCCAGTACCTCCTACAGAAAAAGACAAACACGTTTTATCCGAAAAAATAAACTGATTTGTTTCAATTAATGTTACATCTATTAAATCTACGGTTATTTCGAGTGTACGCCAAATCAAATACTCAAATTCTGAATGTTGTCCTTTTATACACAATCGTTTAAGAAGATTTTTCTGAAAGCGGCTTATGTGTCACAGGATTACCTTTAAGCAGAAAGAGAAATTTTCCATTCAGAAGTATTTACGCTCCAACATATCTGAATCCGTTTGAACTGCAGGATTCTTGGTGTTAATAAAGGATGCTAATTTAAACTTCAGTCGTTGGAGAAGGGCGTAATCCTCACAAACTCAGTACCGTCGATACTTCTTTGACGGGATTGCACAAATTTTAATAAACTCACCACATGCTTGAAATTACTAATTCTGAAAAAAATATTACACATTTTTTAGTTTTATATATTTTTGTTGCTATAATATCAGCTTAATAAATGAAACTCATCCTAAATGTTCATATGACAGTTCAGTGAATAGCTTCACGAAGAGGAGATGTGTTATAACAACTCACCATATTTCAGGCTGCGAGTGCTAAGAGAGACAAAATATAAAAGAAATAAAATGCGGAAAAAAGAGGAATGAAACTCATGGCTGGTGGCGATCTCGTGTATTGTGCCGTCAGATGAGGTTGCCGTTTGGACACGGAGCGTAGCAATTGCTCGCTCACCGTGTTATCAGTGGCAACCACCTCTCTTCTTCAAAATATATGCTTTACGGCTCCGCTGAAATTAATGCCCCGGAGCATCACTTCCTCTGGCAGGAGACCTGATACCACTGGCGAACGAGCAAAAAAACGAATTCCTCTGAAGCAAAATTGCATCTCCCATTTCTATTTATTATCGTAAAATTTATCCAGGGTAAAATGACTTTTACTGACGGGCTGTTAACTTACAGTTCTCTTCCAACGAAATTTATATGCCGATTTAGTATCTGTACCAACTACAGTTCTTTGTTTTTTATGATATATGACAAGAATGGAAGAAAGACCACCTGAAAAAAACCTACGGAACTGGGAAGTGGTGTGAATTATTCAACATTACCTAGAAGTTCTTTTTTATGTACCATGTTTTTATCTTCCCATAAATCTCGAAGACTGATAGTGTATAACGAACGACATTAAGCTCAGGATGGTAACCGTTCTCTTAACTGCAATTACGAAGATGCGAATTCAAAAAAGACTGCTTGATTGCATGCATTGATCCAACGTTATGCATTATAAAAGAGACGATGTAGGAGTGCATGATTTTGTGAGCGCAAGAGGCAATGGTGTGTTATAAAACTAAGTAAAGTGAGAAAATAATTTAACAATGAAAGAAGGCATTTCATAAAATACACTCACGGTCAACATGTACACTGATATTGTTTTCTGAAGGTCTCCATCATGGTGCAAATCATCTGAAAGAAAATTGGACAGTTTGGCAATGATTGCTAAAATACCGTTGTGTTTGACCAGTTACGAACAATGACTGTACTTGCCGGCTGTCCCCATTGTGGCCTGTAGGCAGATTTAGGCAATTACTTAAGCGAACGCTAGGAAAGATCCCAATTTCCAACTAAAAATTGCACGTTTCAGAAAGAAATTATCACTTAACATTCAGAATACTGTTTACACGGTTTATAGACAGATAACATTACGTTCCCAACATGTGAAACCTGATAGCTAGGTAAAAAAAGAAAGATAACCTAGGCGCTGTGGGTAATGTGCCGACCTATAATGAATGTTAGTCCTGGCAAAGTAATAGTGACACCATGACAAAAAAGAAGATATTTGACTGTAATGGAACGTGGAAGATAGTTGCCGAAAACATCTGATCACGACAACTGAATTTATCTTGTTTTTTTAGCAACTAATTCCCTGGACAGATAGTTGGGGTTGTCAGTGTGTATGCATGATTGTCAGTGTGTATACACCATTTAGTGAGGAGAACGGGTAGTTTTGAAGGGAAAACGAAACGCCTGGATGCACTGAATGTTTACTTTTTTTGGATTTTAATTACCTCTCTTTCCTAACAGCGCCGATATGAAGTGATCATACACGTACTTTCTATTTTTGATTTATCCGCCTAATGCTTATAGGACGGTATAACCGTCGCAAATGAAACTCTGTTTTGGTTGCTGTTTTCCACCTTCCATTAACTCAGGTCGTTTAAATGAAGTGTTATGCCAATGAATAACAGCGCGCGAGGAATGAACGGAAACGTTCCGTCCTCGCCAAACAGCAGGACGCAGGTTCGAGTCCCCGTCCGGATATTTGAATTTGCTCTGTGTTTTAATTAAATGAGCCGATGTCGATTATTCTAAATTCACTGTATCCATATCTCACATAGGACTGATATTTCATTTCAATGTTTAGTGTGTTGAATACATCGAATGATTTCATTGAGTTAGTCATAATAAATGCTCTGAATATTGTTTTAACTTCGATTGCACTGTTTCCTTCTAATATATGACGCCATCATTACCATAATCTAATTATTTTGGAATTAACTACCTATATTCATTGTAGTTATATAATCTTGTTTATAGGAAAATCAAATTTTATTCAACTTCTGGAAATATTTCCGTCGCATCCAACTTTTACTTATGATAATAAAATTTACGCAGATCTTAATAATAGCATCTTTCACTGGTGCAACAATTAATTTACCAATAGTTAAATTAACACCACAAATTTAATCGTCGATGGCGGAAAATCCGCACTGAATCGTAGACCATTCCGATTCCCAACAATTACTATTTCCCCGATCGATATCATCTTGAAACAACATACACCACCCCAGCCACTCATAAATAGCAAAACAGTATGTTCCATCTCGATACTTACAGCAAGAGATTTAGCTGCAGACCTTCCGGGGCCACCGTGTTAAAAAAGTGGAGAGGAATTTTTCTTCGGTTCAAATCCCGCCGTCGTATTATCCGCCACCATGGTTTTAGTTTTAGGCTATTTTACTCAATCATATGGAGGAAAGCGTGGATAATCGCAAATTTATGACTCACCAGCCAATTCAAAAATAGAATAAGATCCTTTAGTACGTTTTGAAGAGAGATAAGAATCATCACATCCTTGTTTTAGTACAAATTATCCTTAGGGACCTCTGAGATATTGACAAACACTTAGGTCTCACAAAAAAAAAAAAATTATTGTAATGGTTACAGAGTATATTACACAATTACAAGGATATGAAACGAATAAACGTGAAATCAATGACCAAATGCTTAAATGTTGAACTTCAAGGTAATACGTGCCGCATACACAATATTACTTAAAGGAAATGGTCATGTTCCCTTTCCCCATGCATGGTGCCGGACCGGTTATAGGGGAATTTGTCTTCCAAAGGCTCTACCATTAGAAACCGACCAGAATTAGCAGGTACTAAAGGGGCATCCAGGTGCTTTAGGTGGACCACCGTTGGCAAAACTACTTTAACACGAATCACCGGATAACAATGGATGTATATATATATATATAAAAAACTTTTGCTGGATGTTGTTGTTAGGAATTAGAAGTCATGGTTCAATCGAACGTAACCCTTTTGGTTTCAAAGACATTTAAACAGTTTATAGTGCGGTGAGGTAACTCAGTGATCAAGGCGTCTGACAGAAAATCTAAAATGTCTGTGGTACGAATCCTGGTCTGAGCTGTGGTTTTCAAAATCCATTAACCCATACTTCACCTCTCGCACAGGTTGCTGTGTAATCTGAAGTACGCCAGAATGCTTCCGTGGATACCACGTTAAACTGTAGGACCTTTATGCCCGGTATGATCACAGGTTTAGGTGAGGTAGCCACGGCAAGAGGTGCATTACACAGCGATTCAAAAACTCCTTCAGTCGAAGGTCGAAAAATCATTGGTCAATCTCTCGGCCAACGATGCCTTACGATAATTTAAATTTATTGCACAGTTGGTTCGAGGGGTTGGTTTAAGTAGGAACTCTCCTCTCAAAATTTTATAGTATGGCATTGATTGTGATTACTTTTTCATATTCAGAAAAAGTTTAGAGCACGTCAATATGAAAGATATTTCTGATGAAATGGATGCGGCAGGCAAATGTTTGAAGGCTTTAGACATAATGAGCCAGAAGTCACATGTGGAGTAGTTGAATTATTGAAAGTTAAAAAAGTAATGAGCTAGAATAGCAAATGTATCTGAAAAAGTTCAAATGAAAGTGGGAGTTCCGCAAGGTACTACATTGGAACGATACCTATTCTTTGTTCTAGTAAATGTTTGTATTAATTGTTTAAAATAAGAAGTTACAATTTTGCATTCAAAGTAAGGTTATATAATAGAATCAAACCTGGAGAAAACTGTGAACAGCTGCAGGATGATCTAGACAGGACACATAGTTGGATAAGAAACATGGAACAGAGGCAAGTACCAAGAATGTTTGGTATACAGATAAAACAAGATATTTTTTTATGATTTTAGTGTGGGGAAAGAATAGATTGTTGATGAGGAGTAGTGTAAAAATCTTGTTTACATTCCATAATAAACTCAAATGTGCAGGACACATTAGACAGGCGGTAGGGAAAGGTTTCAAAATCCTTCACAACTTTTCTTTCGCAAATAAGGGAGTTACAGATTAGAATAAATTACCTTGGAAAATGGCGTTCAATTTCCAAAAAGGCAGAAATAATTTAAAATTAAAATTCGTATAGAGCAAAAGCAGGTGGGGACAAGAAAGAAGGAAAACGGATGTGTACGGAATTTTCCACCGGATAATGCACTCCTTGCAATTAAATTAACTTCATAAACCGTAAGTAAATCAGCAACTGCTAAAAATCTACTAAAATATTTTTGTATATAGGTATATTACAAAATTTCTAATCCTTATATTTTTTTTTATATTTCCATTTTCTTTATTACTTTTCCAATGATGAAC